>OZ038471.1:7413683-7723683 GCA_964036295.1 Plumapathes pennacea
TGCGAGTGCTCGCTATAACAGGACTGCTTCCTGCAGAAGATGTGACTCATTAGGCTTGGCATGATATCAGCCTATATGAAAAAAGTAAGCCTTACTTTTACCCAGCATTAATGCTAAATTCTGGTCGGGCAAGTAAATTCAGTGCAATGGTTGCCTGACCGGGCAACAAAGAAAGGATGAAACAATTACTGGGCATTGCTTGAAATCAATCTGCAGTCCGTGAATGTCACATTCTGTATCTAAAAGACTCTCTCTCTCTCAGTTATTCCTGACCAGTAAATGTCAACGGTAGCAAAAATTAGTATAACTAAAACATGGTTTTATCCTTCCGCACACCAATCGCACCAGTTGTCGAAATCACATTAACGAAGCCCAACACTCTGTTAATGTTTTGACCAGTTCGTAAATCAGTACGAAGATGGTCGTCAAAATATCAGAAAAATGCCTGGGATTACCAGCAATTTTTCAGGCTACTTTAAAGCGCACAACATATTTTCTCTGGGATTTGAAAATCTAAGCGGCAAGAATTGTAATACATGCTTCCCTTCCTGTGGACTTCAGAAGCAATATAAGGATTGTTCAGACACAAAACTGTTCAGACACAAAACTGTGCCTGATACACAGCCCGATATTACATATTTGTACCCAACATTGTGCACATAGCTGTCTGTTCTCAATTAGCTTATAGTGATAGGTGTCCCATACTGAATGACTATTGTAAATTATATTATTATATAATAGAGCGCTTGCACGGTGGCCATGTTGGATGGCAGGAACAATAAAATATTTTTTCTCTATAACAATAGCATTTTTTTCCCAGAGGAATTGAATTCTATTGTTCCTGCCATTCAACATGGCCACAGTGCAAACTCTCTATGCATTATACTTTCTCACTTATTTATTTTAAATACATATTATTTATTATCTCCAATATTTTTAATTCTTGCATACTGTGATAAGAATTTTTTAATTCCTAAATACTGTATTTTGACTTTAAGTAACACTTGCTGCAACTTTTGTGACTGATATCTTCTGATTACTTTTATTAAAATTCTCTCAATTGGCATGAGGTCTTAATATTGTTTGTCATCCAGTAAATGGTTATACTTTATTTACTTTTTTCATTATTAGTATTATTTTATCATCTTCACTTTTTTGGAGATATTAGCTGCTTGCTACTCTGTAAATCCAAATTCATCAGGGGCAAGGAAATTTCGCAATGGAAATCTTCAGGGGTAGGGAATTTTGACTGAGATTTCTTCAGGGGTCATGTGTAAAAAATGAAATTCTTCAGGAGTAAACACGAATTTCTGCAGGCGGTCTGGTTTAGGACAGGAATTCCTCAGGGGTATAGTAAAACCCTGGTCCTCGATAAGGGGGGTACGGATATTAAATGGAATAGCCCAATATGTGTGTGGCCCGTTTGGCCTGACTTATTTAAAACCTGACTTCACTCAAATAAACTATTACTAACAACTACAACTATGTACATGTACTGTATGTAACTTTACGTATAACATGCAGGATTTGCAATAGATTGCATTCACCAAGAGTGATCAAAGAATACGTCAAACAACGACAACTCACCATTCATTTCCTGCAATGCTGTTGTGATGGATTTGCAACGATACTTTTTCGCTGTTAGTATGGTCGTCCTCTTTGTTTCAGCTACTGCCGACAGCGTGACGCTTTCACCCAAGTATAATTCGACTCTCTGGTCACAGTTTTCGCATAACAAAGCAGATTTTCGGCGAAATCTTGGCCTTCAATTCCATTCATAACAAACCGGGCCGCCATTTTGTCAAGAGAGCCACAATCTCGTCCCCAGGGCCATCCGCGTGATGGCCCTGGGACAAGGTTGGGAAGTTTAAAAAAAATTCCAATTATTCTCAAATTTCTTCCCAAATAGGTGAAAGTACTTAGATCTGAAGAGATTTTAACTTTATACGTAGTCAGTTACGGAACGGCAAGCATAATGGAAGAAACTTGTTTTCTTTCGATGCTCAGTCTCGGGGTTTAGAAACTGCTAAACGAGGCGAAACGAACAAAGAATGAAAGCACGAAACGCAGACATTGGACTTTAAGGAACGAAAGGAACAAATTCATGTAGGAACTAAGAAGTGCCAAAAAGAAATACTTAACAGATCGATCTGAGAAAGCGCGAGACACCAAGAGCTTCTGTAAGCTATTAAAGAAAGCAGTATATTCCTGCAGTGATCCCCCGCCACTAACAATAAGAAGAGATGATGGGGCTCTGGCCACCAGTGACACGGAAAAGGCTGGTGATGATGATGAAAATGATAAGGATGATGATGATAGTGATGGTGATGACGATGATGATGAAAGTGATACGGATGATGATGATAGTAATGATGTAGAATCTTTTCCACAAATTAATCATGAGCAAAGCCGCGATGTTAGAAATAATCTGGAGGACACGGGTGTTTTTGTCGTGAGGTGCGTAATTGCTTGGGCACTTTTTTGCCCAAGTTCCATTGATTTTTGAATCTTACAAATGGCGAGGACTCTCTTTCTGCGTTATAATGTGAGGTCTTCGGGTAAAATTCCATCCAAGGCTGGAATATATTTCCTTGTATGAAACTTGCGTGAAAGAGATGCCCTATTTTGGCCATTTCACTATACATGAAGGGTGAAAGAGGTTCCTCTGCATGAGACATACATGTTAGGTGCAATGAGACGTCCTTGTGTGAGTTTCAGAAGAAGATCCGACTTGGATATTTCCATACACGAGACTTAGGTTAAGGGTCAGTTGAGATGTCCCGTTCCCTGATCCACAGTATGTCCCTATATGAGACTTAAATGGAGGGATGATGCAAGACCTTACGAGGGGGAGGGTGGTTTATTAGAGAGTCGGGCGAGGGTAATATAGAAAGATGAGAGGTGATTATATAGAGCGGGCTTATTAGAGCCCGTACGGTATTTTACAAAGGTCCTATAAGGTGTCTTGTACTGAGTAATTAAGTGGCGGGCGTCATTGCACCGAGCTTTGCCTGACCCCTTACAGAATATAAATATATATCAATCTGAGTTATCAATTTTATTGAATAAACATCATATTTTCTGTGACCAAATATAATGTAACGAAGTGTTTCCCTTTAGATTAAAGCATGATCTTTTAGATTTAGCTACATCAAATATTTCATTTTAGTTTTGATCTTGCAGAAAGTTCCTGTCAACTTTAGTGAGCCCCGGAAAGTCATTTCCAGCGGAATCGGATCCTGGTTCAGAATCCCCCAGGCAGTTTTTAAACAAGGAGGTTAGGTTTTATAGACTGAGGTCTATTTAACAGCTACACGGTTTTCTCTTCCCTGTTAAAAGTTCATAAGACATTACTAAATCGAAAGGAATTGAACTATTAATTGTAAAATTTCAGTTTAAGACGGGGTTTGGGATAAAAACGTCAAGACTAAAATGACAACGTTCCTGTGGTTCATAAGGAATGCAAATTAGCTCAAATGATCAGTGTTGCTCATTTGCACTGAGATCGACTCATTTGAAGAGCGACGTCTGACCAGGACCCTACAGCGTCAATATACCAACATAGTATTTCTAAAGTTAACCTCTGACGTTCTCCAGCAATCTGAAACATTAAACTGAATGGTGAAATGGAAGCACTTGGATTTAATATGAAAAGCATGTGATTTACTGGTCGATTCATAGCTCTTTTATGAACTCGAAGCAACGCGGATTACACATAAGTTGCGAACTTCATAAGTCTACAGTATGCATGATTCTTCTTTTAGGTCTCCCCCCCCCTCAGCCCCCACCCACCTTCCCCACCCCCACAATCATATCAGGAACGCAAAAATCCCTCTGGCGGATAATTAGCTCTTCTAAATATAAGGCCAAAATACTAATGACCCGTTACGTTCGGCACATGCGAGGAGCGACGTCTGACCCGGGCTTACGACAACAACGTCACTGAGCCCCGTCCACACTAATCCGGATGAATTTGAAAACGGATCTTTGTTTATCAATTTTGGGTTCCCGTCCACACCAAGACGCGTTTTCGATGGCCGAAGACGGATATTTTTGAAAACCCGTTTTAGTGTGGACAGCAAAAACGACTCGAAAATGGCAGAGTGGAAGGAAAACTTTCGACACGTTTTCATACGAAACCTACGTTTTCAAATTTATCCGGATTAGTGTGGACGGGGCCTGAGGTGGCAGTTTCTCTAAGCATGCCCCACATACTTCACGAAAATGCCTTATGTACTTCAAAAAATTATAGAATTTTGCTGAGAGTGTTTGGACTCTACCTTAAGAAATCAATATAACTAATTAAATGACATTCCTAACTGACTGCCGTGACTAACGTGTTCACACAACTCTTTCCTGTGGTCTTGTTGTTATTCGTCGATGGTTCCAGCAAACCAAGGACCAGAAACCTCCCGGGTAAAACTGGAGACGACTCAACCTGCGTGATACAAAGTTAAAAGCACAATCAATCGATACAGTCTGTGATAAAGTTAACGCAAAACTTAAAATATATATATACACCTTTGCCTCCTTAGTGTCAATAATTATATACCTAAAACATTCTGCCGTTGCAGTATAAACGCATTAAAAATAATCGGCCATGGAGATCACAAAAAAATCATCTGTTGTTAGTTCCTTTTAGAATTAAGCTCTTGTCAAACGGTCTCAACACTGATTTGAATCCACATTCTCTCAGAGTCAAGTGAAGAGGTTTCGTCAGATGGTGGTACTTAAGTCTCTGGCCGTTGATGTCACGGGCCCGTTTTTCGTCTTATGGTTAATTGAGTGGGCTCGACCAACGACAAAACCTCTTCACTGGACTCTGAAGACTCTGAAGGGAGTCACAAAAGTCAGTCACCAACAACAATATTGTAGTGACGTCACGTATACAGTAACGCAAATCACAGTGTCACGTACCTTTCATTCAACATTGAAAGGAGTCACATCATCTCCTATCAGAACAAACGGCGCCCAGTACCCGATTTTGTTGAACTTGTCACTGTCTCTCATGGCCTTCATGGCTCTGCTGAGTGCTACACGTGCGCTTTTTCCACCAACAAGCTGCCCGTAGAACTTTTCCATGAAGAACGAAGTGGCCTCATCATCAATTGCCCAAAGCGTCACGAGAACTGCACGAGCTCCGGCTCCGAGGAATGCACGAGCAATACCAACTACTCCTTCAGCTCTGACGTCACCAAGGCCGCTGTGACAGCAGCTGAGAACAACCAGCTCGGCCCTCAGTCGTTTCTGTTCCAGATCGGAGAGTGTCAGCATGACGTCTTCCTTGGAAATTGACTTCTTTTTTATGTCAAGGCTCGGAGCAAGAAGGATCTCTCCTCTGTCAGCATCTCCGTGAGCTGCAACATGGATCAAGTTGGCATCGTTGAGTTTTTGCAGGACGACCTCTTTGGTAGCCTTTTCTCCCGTCAACGGTTGAACATTCAGCATCTTAGCGATCATGTGGGCTTCTTTATTTGCGTACGGCAGTCTGCTTGGCACATCAGTAACACCCTCTAACTTGCACACTTCAGGATCTCCCACTATCAAAGGACACGCTTGGCTCTGGGGTTCGTGTGGGTACTCACTGATCATCTTTGCTATAGCTAGAGACGGCACCAGTCTAACCTGCAGGTTGTCTGCTACGAAACATCCCTTTTCATCAACAAGACAGGCAAATGGAAGCAAAGAGAGGGCGCCATCAGGTACGACCACTACTTGTGATGTTTTTACAAACTGGAGTGCGGGCCCCAAAACAATTCTATACAGTTCCTGAAGAGGGTCAATGGCTGATTGCATGACTGGATTCGTCTGGCTCGATGAGCGTTTTGACATTTCTCCTGGGTACATAAATGACAGCGAACGGTCTTCGCACTGAAGCTTGCAACTAGATCTAATAAATGAGTGCAAGCCCTTGAGATTAGACACAAAATTCTTCGTTACATCATGAGTCGTAGACTGTGATAAAACTTCACTGACACGACGCTTCGCAAACGTTACGTCTCCATTCAGCTCGATGATCCAAAGGTAAATATTAGAACCAAGCAACGCATAGTAAAGGACTGTAGTGCCAAGCGCCTGGACTATTGTGAGCAGCGCGGGAAAATCCAAAACGTCGGCTTTGGGAATTTCAGTACATCGAGGGTTATGACGAGCAAGGAGACGATCAGCCAACGCTCTTGAACGTTTGTTCTCAGCAGTTAGAAGCGCCTCGTTCGTTTTGTCTTGATAAATAAGGACTTCAATAAAAGAACTTAGGGTGCTAATGAAGGTTTCAAGAATAGATATTTTTGATTCATCCACCTTTGGTGTTTTATGAAACAATTCCTCGTGCACTGAAACACTGTTGCCTAGACATATTTCTGCCTTGTCGTACTGCCCCATGTCCGAATAACAGACACCAAGGTTGAAATTTGCAGTTCCTTCGCCTGCCTTGTCTCCAATCTGTGTCGCGATGTTCAGTGCTGTTTGATGATGCTGTATAGCCTTCTCGTACTGCCCCATCTTCGAATAACAGACACCAAGGTTGTCATTAGCACTTCCTTCGCCTCCCTTGTCTCCAATCTGTGTCGCGATCTTCAATCTTGTTTGATGATGCTGTATAGCCTTGTCGTACTGCCCCATCTTCGAAAAACAGACACCAAGGTTGCCATTAGTAACTCCTTCGCCTGCCTTGTCTCCAATCTGTGTCGCGATGTTCAGTCTTCTTTGATGATGCTGTATAGCCTTGTCGTACTGCTCCATCTTCCAATAATAGGCACCAAGGTTACCATTAGCAAGTCCTTCACCTGCCTTGTCTCCAATCTGTGTCGCGATCTTCAGCCTTGTTTGATAATGCTGCATAGCCTTGTCGTACTGCCCCATCTTCCAATAACAGAAACCAAGGTTACCATTAACAACTCCTTCGGCTGCCTTGTCCCCAATCTGTGTCGCGATGTTCAGTCTTGTTTGATGATGCTGCATAGCCTTGTCGTACTGCCCCATCTTCGAATAAAAGGCACCAAGGTTTCCATTAGCAACTCCTTCGCCTGCCTTGTCTCCAGTCTGTGTCGCGATGTTCAGTCTTGTTTGATGATGCTGTATAGCCTTGTCGTACTGCCCCATCTTCGAATAACAGACATCAAGGTTGCCATTAGCAACTCCTTCGGCTGCCTTGTCTCCAATCTGTGTCGCGATGTTCATTGCTGTTTGATGATGCTGTATAGCCTTGTAGTACTGCCCCATCTTCTCATAACAGACACCAAGGTTGCCATTAGCAACTCCTTCGCCTGCCTTGTCTCCAATCTGTGTCGCGATGTTCAGTCTTGTTTCATGATGCTGTATGGCCTTGTCGTACTGCCCCATCTTCAAATAACAGACACCAAGGTTATCATTAGCAACTCCTTCGCCTGCCTTGTCTCCAATCTGTGTCGCGATGTTCATTCTTCTTTGATGATGCTGTATGGCCTTATCGTAATGCCCCATATTCAAATAAGAGACACCAAGCTTACTATTAGCAACTCCTTCGGCTGCCTTGTCTCCAGTCTGTGTCGCAATGTTCAGTCTTGCTTGATGATGCTGTATGGCATTGTCGTACTGCCCCATCTTCTCATAACAGACACCAACCTTGTCATTAGCAACTCCTTCGGCTGCCTTGTCTCCAGTCTGTGTCGCGATGTTCACTGTTGTTTGATGATGCTGTATAGCCTTGTCGTACTGCCCCATCTTCTCATAACAGACACCAAGGTTGCCATTAGCAACTCCTTCGCCTGCCTTGTCTCTAATCTGTGTCGCGATGTTCATTGCTGTTTGATGATGCTGTATAGCCTTGTCGTACTGCCCCATCTTCTCATAACAGACACCAAGCTTGCCATTAGCAACTCCTTCCCCTGCCTTGTCTCCAATCTGTGTCACGATGCTCAGTGTTCTTTGATGATGCTGTATAGCCATGTCGTACTGCCCCATCTTCGAATAACAGACACCAAAGTTGTCATTAGCAACTCCTTCTCCTGCCTTGTCTCCAATCTGTGTCGCGATGTTCAGTCTTGTTTGATGATGCTGTATAGCCTTGTCATAATGCCCCATCTTCTCATAACAGACGCCAACCTTGCCATTAGCAACTCCTTCTCCTGCCTTGTCTCCAATCTGTGTCGCGATGTTTAGTCTTGTTTGATGATGCTGTATAGCTTTGTCGTACTGCCCCATCTTCTCATGACAGACACCAAGGTTGCCATTAGCAACTCCTTCGTCTGCCTTGTCTCCAATCTGTGTCGCGATGTTCAGTCTTGTTTGATAATGCTGTATAGCTTTGTCGTACTGCCCCAGCTTCCAATAACAGACACCAAGGTTGCCATTAGCAACTCCTTCGCCTGCCTTGTCTCCAATCTGTGTCGCGATGTTCAGTCTTGTTTGATGATGCTGTATAGCCTTGTAGTACTGCCCTATCTTCTCATAACAGACACCAAGGTTGCCATTAGCAACTCCTTCGGCTGCCTTGTCTCCAATCTGTGTCGCGATGTTCAGTCTTGTTTGATAATGCTGTATAGCTTTGTCGTACTGCCCCATCTTCCAATAACAAGCACCAAGGTTGCTATTAGCAACTCCTTCGCCTGCCTTGTCTCCAATCTGTGTCGCGATGTTCAGTCTTGTTTGATGATGCTGTATGGCCTTGTCGTACTGCCCCATCTTCTCATAAGAGACACCAAGGTTGCCATTAGCAAATCCTTCGGCTGCCTTGTCTCCAATCTGTGTCGCGATGTTCAGTCTTGTTTGATAATGCTGTATAGCTTTGTCGTAATGCCCCATCTTCGAATAACAGACACCAAGGTTGCCATTAGCAACTCCTTCGCCTGCCTTGTCTCCAATCTGTGTCGCGATGTTCAGTCTTGTTTGATGATGCTGTATAGCCTTGTCGTACTCCCCTATCTTCTCATAACAGACACCAAGGTTGCCATTAGCAACTCCTTCGGCTGCCTTGTCTCCAATCTGTGTCGCGATGTTCAGTCTTGTTTGATAATGCTGTATAGCATTGTCGTACTGCCCCATCTTCGAATAACAGACACCAAGGTTATCATTAGCAACTCCTTCGCCTGCCTTGTCTCCAATCTGTGTCGCGATTTTCAGTCTTGTTTGATGATGCTGTATAGCCTTGTCGTACTGCCCCATCTTCCAATAACAGAAACCAAGGTTGCCATTAGCAACTCCTTCGCCTGCCTTGTCTCCAATCTGTGTCGCGTTGTTCATTGTTGTTTGATGATGTTGTATAGCCTTGTCGTACTGCCCCATATTCAAATAACAGACACCAAGCCTGCCATTAGCAACTCGTTCGGCTGCCTTGTCTCCAATCTGCTTCGCGATGTTCAATCTTCTTTGATAATGCTGTATAGCCTTGTCGTACTGCCCCATCTTCTCATAACAGACACCAAGCTTGCCATTAGCAACTCCTTGGCCTGCCTTGTCTCCAGTCTGTGTCGCGATGTTCAGTCTTGTTTGATGATGCTGTATAGCTTTGTCGTACTGCCCCATCTTCTCATAACAGACACCAAGCTTGCCATTAGCAACTCCTTCGTTTGCCTTGTCTCCAGTCTGTGTCACGATGTTCAGTGTTGTTTGATGATGCTGTATAGCCTTGTAGTACTGCCCCATCTTCTCATAAAAGACACCAAGGTTGCCATTAGCAACTCCTTCGCCTGCCTTGTCTCCAATCTGTGTCGCGATGTTCAGTCTTGTTTGATGATGCTGTATAGCCTTGTCGTACTTCCCCATCTTCTCATAACATGCACCAAGTTTGCCATTAGCAACTCCTTGGCCTGCCTTGTCTCCAATCTGTGTCGCAATGTTCAGTCTTGTTTGATGATGCTGTATAGCATTGTCGTACTGCCCCATCTTCCAATAACAGACACCGATGTTGCCATGAGCAACTCCTTCGCCTGCCTTATCTCCAATCTGTGTCGCGATGTTCAGTCTTCTTTGATGATGCTGTATAGCCTTGTCGTACTGCCCCATCTTGGAATGACAGACACCAAGGTTGCCATTAGCAACTCCTTCGGCTGCCTTGTCTCCAATCTGTGTCGCGATGTTCAGTATTGTTTGATGATGCTGCATAGCCTTGTCGTACTGCCCCATCTTCGAATAACAGACACCAAGGTTGCCATTAGCAACTCCTTCGCCTGCCTTGTCTCCAATCTGTGTCGCGATGTTCAGTCTTGTTTGATGATGCTGTATAGCCTTTTTGTACTGCCCCATCTTCCAAAAACATACACCAAGGTTGCCATTAGCATCTCCTTCGGCTGCCTTGTCTCCAATCTGTGTCGCGATGTGAAGTGCTGTTTGATAATGCTGTATAGCCTTGTTGTACTGCCCCATCTTCTCATAACAAACCCCAAGGTTGCCATTAGCAACTCCTTCGCCTGCCTTGTCTCCATTCTGTGTCGCGATGTTCAGTCTTGTTTGATGATGCTGTATAGCCGTGTCGTACTGCCCCATCTTCGAATGAGACACCAAGGTTGCCATTAGCAACTCCTTGGCCTGCCTTATCTCCAATCTGTGTCGCAATGTTCAGTCTTGTTTGATGATGCTGTATAGCCTTGTTGTACTACCCTATAGAAATCTAAGAGAAATTACAGTTCAGTTCTGTTGCTTCTCTATTATTTAAAAGATGTTTAACTTTTCTACTTCTGAATAGTAAAGTCAAGTACCGTTTGGTATTTTAAAGTAGTTTAAACTAACACTATATTTATATTTTGAAGTACTTATAATAATTAAGAAATATATAAAGCGTCACCGTGTAATATAGCCTCATCTAAATGCGCGGGAAGTTGGGAGATCACGAGAATAGCGTAAGTAAACCACGAGGCCGCCGAGTGGTTTCCGACGCTACTCGAGTGTTCTCCCAACTTCCCGCGCGTTTAGATGAGGCTATATTACACGGGAACACGTTATATATTTCTTTTATAAAATAATTAGTCAAGTAAAAATCAGCGTATCGCATCAGCGTGTAATATACTCTCATCTAACACGGTTATTTAGCCAATCAGGGCGCGCATAGTATCATAGTTATTTATAAACTCTCATCTAACACGGTTATCTAGCCAATCAGTGCGCGCGTAGTATCATAGTTATTTTATATATTTTTCATGTGAGATCATGTCATTGTTCAACAGTATATCTCGTTTGCGTTGCATATATTTACCTTTCTCCTCCTGACATTTTTTTGCTTTATTCAGTGTGATTTTCAGGTGTCTTTCTGTTCCCTTTATGGCTGTTACACTGCTCGACAGAATTATAACAAAAATGCATAAGATTAATAATTTGGGTTTTCAAGTGTGTTTATTGTACTGTATGGTCAAGTTGACAGCTGTCACTCAGCAAAGTTGAATTACAGCGAAGGGTCGGATCCTAGACACCGATAAATTTTGATATTCTTAAAAATCCCTTCTTCAAAAGGCTTTGCTAAAAGTCACGATACGCGAGGCTTTTTCCTTGCAAGTGAAAAGTGCATCTTGAAACACCTTAAATCAAGACCATGCGGAGAGCAGACTGTTTGCCTTTTCTTGCAGCTTGTCTCGCAACGTTCGTAGCATTGCAAGCTGCAAAGAGGGAAGTTTTTCAGTTTTTCTGGAACTAGTCTTGTAACGGCATTACGTTGCAAGTTGCAACAAAAAAAAATAGGCACCTGTGAGGTGCATGTGTCTACTGCATTTTTTGTCTATTTTTTTTGTATAAATAAATGTCATTTGCCACAGGCCACCCCTCTTGCACCACAAGATAATTTGTGACGTATTTCCGTTAGCTTGAATCAGCTGGCCCGCTGCCAAAATGTCGCGTCACATCTGTGTTTGCGCTAAACTGTCGTATGAGAAACGATTTTTTTCTTGGGAAACTGGGGAAATTTAAGAATAGGGAAAACGAGCACACTTAATGCAGGAACAGCGGGAATTATGCCCAGACATTGAAGGCATTTCACAGATCAAAACGCGGATCAGCACAAAGAAGCACTTGCGCTACCTCAATTCCGAGTGCGTCGCGAGGCGAGGCTGAACTACGGGAGAAATATAGGTTCCCGGAGATAAAGGTGCTTAGCCATTGATAGGAAATATGACTATTCAGTTGCCATTGGCGGTTTTTGTAAACATTTAATCCCACAGCCGTCCAAATAAAATTAGTAACGACAAGCAGAACTAGGCTCAAGTAGTAAAGTATACATTTATTTTAACTCGTACGCGAATGACGAAATGGAAGATGGATGTGGGCACTACACAGATAGCCGAACATGATACCGGGCATCATGTTCTAAAAGCATTCCAAGATGAGATAAGGCTATTAAGCTGTTTTACAGATACTTGAACATGCAGGCTTTTTTGCCTAACCCTTACATTTTGGCACGAAACATATTATACAGCGTTTTTGGCACACATATTTTCAAAAACTGTGATTTGAGACAAAATTAACAAGGGGCGTTAGTTTCCCCGAAAGGGGCTCGATGTTGTTCTGCGTATCAGCGTCAAGCGTCCGCAGCTTTCACTCGGCAAGGTAACTCGTCGCTCTAACTCCGTATCGGTTCAGTTGACCCCAAGTTCGTTGATTCAAAACAGTGAAATAACCTTTCGTTTGATCGGTTTGACACATATTTCGAAAGGTGCGGCAAGTTATCCTGGTAAGCTTGAAGCAATTCATATAAAATATTCACTAACCCGATCGCCTCGCTGAAAACGCTGTGACCTCATGGGTTTCTCGTGATCACGAGCTTGTCACGAACCAGCCTTCGGCGCCCTGTCATTGTTTCTTCGACTAATAGCGAAGTTCGTGTACAATCGGCAATCCAGCGGATCCTTTCATTGGTTCCGAATATTAACGCGCGACCATTTATCGATTCTTACGTCACATTACATTACTAATACCCTGTTCACACCAACTAAACCTGTTTAATTAAACCAAGTCTACAAGACTACGTTTTCTAAATCCTGTTTTGATTTTGTGTTAATTACACAACATTTTACACCACCTCGCACAGGTTGTTTTAGTTGGACTGGTTTTAGACCAGTTTAGTTTTGCCGAGCTAACTAAACAAGTTTTATTAAACACCTTTTAAACAGGTTTAAGCATTGGTGTGAACGAGGTTTAGTCACGTTCAACGACATAGTGTCTTCAGCTTCTTCGAAGCAGTAGACACAAAAAAGAAAAGAAAAGAAAGGAAAAGAAAAAATAGAGAAAAAATAAATAAAATTTCTCCTCATCAATTGGTCAACCTGGGTCTGATTTTTTTTTACCAAAAAACTATTCGGAAATTAGAAAAAAACTTAAGAATCTATTAAGTAGTGAATGAAGGGAGTGCATGTGAAACAATATCAATTCGTATTTTGGATTCTTTTTTAAAGCAAAATTGGAAAAGCACCAAATTCGAGAGATGAGTTGATGAACTTAGCAAAAGATTTTAAACATACATACCTCTTTAATGCACAAAGATTGGCTGATCCAAATTCCTGCACCTTGCATCAAAAGGCTTGCGTCGCAACGATAATCGAAAGGATGGCACACTCAAGTTAAAATACACCTGCGCATAAGTAAAAGACTGTGTTTTCTAAAGGGGCTGGTCTAAAGATAGTTGAATTGATAATTTGTGGGTTAATTTGAAATTGCCACTTCTTACAGTACATGAATGTGGTATGCACCATAAGAGAAAAACACACTACAGCACACAGTGCATGCAAGGATTTCGTTTTATTCATCACAATCATTTCTGATTGATGCCCCAGATAGTCGCGAAAATGACAATTACATAACAATATTGGAGTGTTATACAAGTATAGGTTAAGTAATGTTTTATTTTTCAGATATTGTAAAACTGGTTGATTGTGTAGATAATAAAAGGTAATACACTATTGGCATGTCTAAAAATAATGGGTTTGCTTATTTAACCCTCGTTTAAATACTTAAACCCATTAATTCTGAAACCCTCACAGCACTTATTGACGAGTAAGACATACTGGATATTTATTGGTAAATTATAACTCAAAGTCCTGAAACTATACACCCCTGAGCATCTAATATTCAAAATTTTCTGTTGGAGCATATGTCCCCAATCCCAGGCCTCCTAAATGTAAAGCAAAACGTGTTGCATGTTCAGCTGTCAGGTTTTTTGTGTTTGTCCAGTAAGTACAAGCCCAGTCTCCTACAAAATTTGTATTTTTCTAAAACTAAATCCAACTTCGTAGCCACAATTTTTTCCATGCTCATGCATGTGTACCTTTGCATAAATTCTGAAATTATTCTTCTATGCTCACTAAGAGTCAGAGAATGAAAGGAGAGACTCGTTTTAGCAATTTCATTATTTTATTAGATGAGACCAAATCCCCCTAGGGTAAAAAAAGTATGTGGGTGGCAAGCAAAATACGAATGATCAATACCGAACAAGACTGTGGCATTGCCAGTGAGCTCGTTGGGTGAGGTTGAGACCAGAAGAAACTAAAATGGAAAGTAGGGACAAAAGCGAAACTCCCAAAAGAGACTTTCAGTTTCTCATCAGAAAGATATCACACAGTATAGATAACTTGATTTTTCACACCTTGCTTAAATGAAACCTATTGGTATAGATTGTCATTACAACACTCATACACTTGCTTCTTAAAGGTTGAGCGACTCTGCATTTTGAGCTTTGGAGTGAAAAAGTTAGCCAGTAAGAAAAGAGTAATGCGTGACTAATCTTTTCATGCACAGTCAATTTTAACAATTTGACTTTGAAGACTTATTTGTAATCAGAGGCCATGATAAGCTAGCCTTCGCTTCAATACTTCTTTTTTTTTTTTACTGAATGCGTTTCTTCTGTGAGGCTTTCGAGTATTCGCGCTCTGTAACAAATATAAGTTGGAAGCGAGGAATGTAACAGGAGACTTGTTGCTCGTGGAGAAGCCGACGAGCTTAGGATTGGAGTCCGTGTCTTCATCTTTGTCGTTTTATTTTTATTATTTTTATTTTCTTTCTGGGTTACGAATCAGCACACGATGATTGGTTTACATTGCCACGTGATATGTGATGACGTAAGGTGACTTCGCGAACAACTTGAGATGTGGGCGCCGCGATTGAATTGTACGTTAATACAATTGCGTGTAAAGTTAGCTATATCCCATCCAAACTCAACACCGTTTGGTTCTGTGGAACATGCACGGGTAAAGTGGATTTCAGGGAACGATTTTTGGCTGGCGTTCATAAGTTCATCGTCATAAGCGTAAACAAATGTTTGATGGATTCGATTATATTTAATGGACATCGCTACGGGATTACAAATAACTCTGTCGCCGCTACTTATTTAGCCCCGACGAACTTTCTGTGGCGACACGAAGTACCTCTTGGAAGATACCAGGCCAAAAATGGACACCAAAGCCATGACGAACTTTAGCCGTAAACAATGATGATTGAGCCCCGGTATTTCCGGAGTGTTGTAACGCATTAATTCTTTATAGTAACAGCATCAAAGAACAGATTTCCAATCACACACACTGAATACTCTTATGATAAATTGGCTCCAGAGAAACTCGATTCAGCCCCCCCACAATTCCCAACCCACACACACACACACAATGTAACCCTGTTTGCTGTTTTTTGCTTAGTGATTTTATTGCTTGTCCACCTCGCATGCATAAAAAAAGAAAAGCAAATGCCCGAAACGGTCGAAAACTCGACAGTAGACTACATACCAAACTTGAAACCGAAACGGTTGTAACAATTTCCTATTTGTGACAGAGTGATAGGAGATTATAAAAATGTAATCCATCGTCTTTTGTTCATACCATAAAAGCCGCAGTCGGCAATTAGCCTTGACTTCGTTAAACAACTCGAGTGTGGCCAGTGAATTGCTCGTTACTTGTGTGTAAAAGATAACTGCATTTAATCCAAACTCAACGCCGTTTGGCTTTGGTGCAACATGCACGGATAAACTGGATTTTAGGGAACGATTTTGGCTTGCGTTAGTTAACCGTGGAAGCTTTGAGAATAGCCGCAAACAAATGTTCGATGGATATCTCTACGGGATTGCAAATATCTCTGTCGCCGCTAATTATTTAGCCCCGACGAAACTTTCTGTGACGACACAAAATACTTCTGGGAAGATACCAGGCCGAGAACGAAAACCAAAGCAATGATGAGCTTTAGCCGTAAAACAATGACGCTTTATGCTTTACACTGTACATGAAATCTGTTGCCTCATAAAATGCTTCTGCTTATCGTACATTGCTCGTTGAAATGTTTCTTTCATTCGATCAAGTAGCCTTTGTTTCGCAGTGGTAATTGTATACTAGAAATGAAAAATACACCGAAATAGTCCTGAAGATTGAGTTTGCAGTCACAAATGGACTGAACACGCTGTGAACAAAACCGCAATAATATTGTAAACAAGTCTAGTGTTACATTCCTCGCTTTCAATTTTATATTTGTTACAGAGCAAGAATATTTGAAAGCCTGATAGAAGAAACGCATTCAGTTAAAAAAAGAAACAGTATTGAAGCGAGGGCTGCATTAATCGCGGCCTCTGATTAGAAACAAGTGTTCGAAGTCAAACTGTCAAATTTGACTGTGCACGAAAGTCAAAGTCACGCATTACTCAGCTTTTCTTGCTGGTAGTCCCTCAACCTTTAATAAGCAAATGTATGAGTGTTGTAATGATAATTTATAGTTTAATCAGGTTTCATTTGGGCGAGATGTCAAAAGCCAAGTTCTTTATACTGTGTAATATTTTTCTGGTGAGAAACTGGAAGTCTCTCTTGGCAGTTCCGCTCTTGTCTCTACTTTCCATTTAGTTTATTCTGGTCTCGACCCAACTCACGCCGTGAGCTCACTGACAACGCCAGTCCAGTTTTCATTTCTAGTATACAATTACCACTGCGAAACAAAGGCTACTTGATCGAATGGAAGAAATGTTTCAACATGCACTGTAAGCTGATCAAGCATTTTGACAACTGTCACGCCCGCGCGCAGCATAATACATGTAATATATTCACAGAGACACATTGGTCGAGTCTTAAGCCATGAGAATGAATATTTTTGTCACAAAAACGGATATACTTTCGGCGGAAAAACTTTACAAAACAGCTACAGTATGTACGAGGCAACAGATGTCATTAAAGCATAAATCATCATTGTTTACGGCTAAAGTTTGCCATGTGTTCCGTTTTCGGCCTGGTATATTCCCAGAAGTATTTCGTGTCGCCACGGAAAGTTCATCGGGACTAAATAATTAGCGGCGACAAGAGTTATTTGCAATCCTGTAGCGGTAGCCATTAAATATAATCGAATCCATCAAACATTTGTTTACGGCTATGACGGTGGGCTTAAGAACGCAAGCCAAAATCGCTCCCTAAAATCGAATTTATCCGTGCATGTTCCACAGAGCCAAACGGTGTTGAGTTTGGATGGCATACAGATAACTTTATACACAAGCATTAACGTACGATTCTTAAGTTATTCGCGAAGTCACCCCACGTCATCGCATATCACGTGGCAATGTGAACCAATCACCGTGTGCTGATTCGTAACCCAGAAAAAATATAACATGATAAAGACACGGTCTCAAATCCTAAGCTCATTGGGGCTACGCCCAACGAGCAATGAGTGAAACTATGATTGAGCAATCTAAAATGAACTAAATGGCTAATAATTAACTGAGTGGTAGATTGGGCCTGTGATTAAAGAAAAAATAAACTATTCTGATCTCAGATCATATCACTACTGACTTAAGCTTCATAAACATCTAACAGAGATTAACTCAAGAAAATAGAGTTGAAGAATAGAGAATGGCAGTTGCCTGCATATGCACCACTTCAGTAACAAACGGAAAATATTACAGTGTTAGTGTCGTGATTGACCCGGACCTTATTACTCAAAGTATGCTCCCCCCCCACCCCCACCCCCACTGCCAACTCCCCGTGATTTGGAGAAGCTCTGCCCAAAAGGGGACCTCTTGGTAACCTCTAGGCAAGGTTAAGTTATAGAAAAACTATGCTTTCTTACATTATTTGAAAGGGTCGGCAAAAAAGGTTGGACTGAGGACAATTACCGTTGACTGAATCAAACTGCAGCACGAATTAGGGTCAGATCAATGTGGACCGCCCTCAGCGTGAAGAAGAACAACAGATAACTAGACGTTTTTACTCACCTTATAAATATCAGTGAACTCCTGGGAATGAATCTCGTCGAGCCATCCAGTTCATGCACAGCCGGTCATCTCCGAGTGAACGATAACTTGACCACGAGGACGGACAGAACGTTTTATAAGTGAAAGCAAAACTTCCGTGGTGAATGTTTCCGGCTTGTGACGCTCAGTCGAGGCTCGATAATTCGGCGCCCGCGATCCTTTCCGCAATCTGGGATGGCCCTGGGGACGAGGTTGGCAACGGTTCAGCGGAGCCATAAATTGTCTCTTGCATTACTGCAGGCACTAAAGACATGACGGTGTAACAAGTTAGAGAAAGCTGATGTTCTTTTACACTCTCTTTTGATTTTGTTCAGCTGGTTCTGTGTCCTTCTCCTGCCGTTTATGCCGTCACTTTTCAGGTCAGCGCCAAATGATGGTTAATCATATTTCAAATAGTTCATGGCTGTCATGTTTTCAAAAACATGATCTACAGACGCGCGTCGACGTGCAAAGCATCTGAACTGCACAAAATAAAATAAGAAAAAAAAAAAAAAAAAAAAAAGGAGCTGTTGCAAAAGCGAAAAAATTCCCAACCTCAAAGCTGCTGCATTGGGTACGGGAACCTCTTTTTCGGACATTCTCTGTTGTATTCTTTACATTTTATTTCGTGAGTTTCTTCTTCTTCTATTTTTTTTTCTTTTCTTTTTTTTAGCGGTCTCTTGCGTTATAAAGGATCTTCAAACACGCGTGAATAAAAGTATGCAATGGTATTTGACCAGCCCAATGCTGTTTGAAATGTTTTCAAGGGCCCGGTACAAAATCACAAGCGGGAAAATTATTGCCGAATTAAACGGAAAGCGAACTAAAATCCATGATGATATATAATTCGTAAACAAAATAAAACTTTTGTTTTCGACGGACAGAGATTGGATGAATTGCCGATTACTACTTCGGGTCTGTTTCAGGCAATAGGCAGTATTCTAGGTTGGACTTTTGAACTTAGCAACTTTAATGTGTAATCCGCGTGGCAGTTGCTTTACTACATTTTTTTGTTAATCAATATTGATTACATGATATTGATGAATAGGAACAAGAGAACAATCACGGCTGACTTCGTAGTTCTGAAGTACCGTTTGAAGTTAAAATGGACAATAATATAATTGTTGAACTATAAGCGATGTATATCTTCATTCGAAAGCTACAACACAAACGTACAATTTCAACTAACAGCTTGGTAAAGCTTGAGTTAAGTGAATTGCAACTGGAGCACTACCACTCAAATGAATCCGCTCTACAAAATCTAATGATATTTCTGACCAGAGCAACGAGATCTTTCTGTCATGTAAAGGTGGCTAATTTGTAGCAACCAGAACTACTTAACTTTCTCAACGTCCGATTTGGATCAGCGCTACAAATCTAATGTACTTGACCAGACACCGCAGACCTACGACGTCACTTACATTGGTCAGCGTTCGCCACCATTACTATGTAAAGTCAGGTGAAACCTGGAGTTATCAACTGGCAAGTTTATAGCAACTGTAGCCAATCAAGCGTCTGAAATTCCGATTTTAATCGGGATACAAAACCTAATGTATTTTCAACAGACTTTGTTTGCGTCTATAATAGCCTGTACTTCCCTCTCATAAGAAACTTCAAGCACCAGGACGGGAGAGGACGGCGGCAACGTCGGTGAAACAGTAAAACTAGTTGTAGAAGACAAAAAGCGCACGTAAATATGTGAAATCGACTTGGTCTTGGGGGTCGTCGTGCTCTCGCGTGCGACTCCAAATACTTCTTTATTAGGTTGTTGTCAGGATGTGCACGGCATTCCGAGAAATTACAACAGACGTTCTTCTTAGTAAGAGACAATGAAAAGCAATAGAACTTCGGCAAAAACGGAACAAATTGAGCAACCTATGAATACAAGACAAAGTTACGAAAACAAAAAGAACATGGAGACACATTTTTTTCCTGTTCGCTCGCGTTGCCGTCGCCGTCCTGGCTGTCCTAGTTATCCCTCTTGCCTCTTCCATTACTGCAGGCATGACTGTAAAAGATTAATAGACTAATCTAAGCAACAATTGCAGGTGTTATAAACCAAAGAATTATAACAAAACCTGCATAACAAGTTTTTGTAAGTAGATATATGACCAAAATTACTCACGGATTAATGCTTGGCAAAGAAGGTTTGATGTTCGCTTTGCGCACGTCTGTGCTACTCCAAGCCTATAAAACCCACATCAAAAACACGCAATAAGTAAATAATAGGAAAGAGCCACGCGGAATTGGCTTTCTAAGGTTTTTTGGCCACCTCACGACCGCGCCTCTTCTTTGGAGCCCTCCTCTTGGCCGTTGCGATGCGGAGCTCGTGAGCGAAGGCTTGGGCAGGAGTCTCTTGACGAGAAGCATCACCAGGTGATGTCACGGTAATCTCCTCGACGTCATCAGCAACGTCGATCGTGTGGCACTTTAGGGTTTGCAGTTCAATCCTTTCGTGGCGTTTTCCTGGTGGAGCAGCAGCGGTGTTAATGGCGAAGGACTGTTTAGTCGTGGCACTAGTTCCTGTGTCTTCTGCAGCGTTATCTTCGGCACTTTTCAACGCGGCTCTGTTGTCATATGCGGTAGTCAAGTTCTTCCGGGGGACTGAAGTGTGGATCTCGATTTCCACAATGTACTCTCTTGGCAGCCCCGCCTCGTTGTCGGAGTCGTTGTTGGCTTCATCTGGGGTGTCCTTTGGTGATAAATTTTGAGGTCGCTCCGGATTCTCGTTCGCTGCAGCTTTATTCCTGTTGTCCACCTCGTTTCGTTTGTGCATGATCACCTCCTGCAGCATCCTTTTACCAGGTGACGTCACAGTGATCTCCTCGACGTCATCAGCAACGTTGTTCGTGTGGCATTTTAGGGTTTGCACTTCAATCCTTTCGTGGCGTTTTCCTGGTGGAGCAGCTGCGGTGTTAATGACGAAGGACTGTTTGGTCGTGGCACTGGTTCCTGGGTCTTCTGCAGCGGTATCTTCGGCACTTTTCATCGCGACTCTGTCGTCATGTGCGGTAGTCACGCTCTTCCGGGGGACTGAAGTGTGGATCTCGATTTCCACAATGTGCTCTCTTGGCAGCCCCGCCTCGTTGTCGGAGTCGCTGTTGGCTTCATCGGGGATGTCTTTTAGTGATAAATTTTGAGGTTGCTCGAGATTCTCGTTCGCTGCAGCTTTCTTCCTGTTCTCGACCTCGTTTCGTTTGTGCATGATCACCTGCTGCAGCCTCCTTACTCGTGTCAAGTTCTCAGTTACCTTTTTGAAATGAAAGTAAAATTGCAATCATTTCAGTTAGACAAGAATTCGAACGGTGCCGCGCAGCACAACTCACTTAACGTACAATCCACGCCCCCCCCTCCCCCTCCCCACCCCCCATAATTACATAAGTCATGCTCCTCATAATTTTGGGTGGGGTGCGCCGCACGGTTCTCCCAACTCTCACCCTATTTCGGACCAAAAATGCGATTTTCGATACCCGGCGCTACGAAAGACGTCTTGCTTTTGTTGATAGAGTTGGGTGTGTAAAGTACTTGACAGCTTGACCAAATCAACTACCTTATTCCAGACCAAAAAGATAAAATCTATACCCTACTTTAGACAAAAATTTTGAAAACGATAATCTTTGACATGGCACATACCTATATAGCTTCTATTTAACAATTATTCGCCTCAGTGTCGGTGAATAGCGGTGGATATTTACCGAGCCGTGTTTTAGTATATATACCACACAAGTTTAATAGCCAACTCCCAAATAGCTATTTTATTTCCGACGAAAGTGGGCAAAAATTGGGTTCGCGCGCCATTTTGTTTTACCGGAAGCCGCCGGGAGATGAATAGCACTTGATATTCCGAGATTGAGGAGCCAATCAGAGCGCGCGAAAAGCACTATTCACTTGTGTGGTATATACTAAATACGAGTACCCCCCATCCACGGGAATCCACATTGCTTGCTTTTAATTCTGATATATCCCCTTTAATTGCTTGTTTGATTACTTAATATATACTTAGTGGTGAAAGTACTAAATTATAACAGTGTGTACATTAACAATCATGATTACTAACCTCGTCCCACCTCCAGGTGTTAAAGAAAAACACAAGGAATCCCTGAATGAACAAAAATAAATTAAAATAAACAAACAAAATAAATAAACAAAAGACGCTTTAACCATTTCACTATCAAGCTCAAAATGCAGACTCTACTAACTTTTTAAGAAACAATGTATGAGCGATGTAGTGAGATTTGATAGTTTTCATCTAAGCAAGCTATCGAAAACCAGGTTCCCCATATTGTGTGATATGATCTCTAGTGAGAAACTGAAGAAGAAAATTAAAATTGATCACTCTTGGGAGTGAAAGGGTCAATCCGAAATATCCAGAACTTCTTCATTATTGTATATTCCGTGCCCGGCAGTCTTTGTATCATCAAAAATATTTAGTGTAACTTGAACCTGAATGAGTTGTAAGTAGTATTGTTGAGTTCACAACACTGGGAACTTTAGTTACCTGCGCAGAGTTGAGGATCACAAAGATGTATTTGGGTGCCACGTGGTCCAAGGGCAGAGTCACAAAACCGATGATCCAGGTCAGACCCAACAGGGGAAACAGGATCAAGCAAGTGCGGGCGGTTTTCCTAAAAATCATCCAACAACAAAAAATGATGCACTTAAACTAAATTACTGTAATTAATTAATTAATTAATTAACTAATTAGGGCACTCATTATATCAGTGTGAACATTACTAGCTGAAACTGACTCGATAGAAGAAACAGCTTGTCCGATTAAACGAAGCTACTGTTCTACAATTTTCCGACAATATTGCTTTTTTGATGCATGGGAGACCTCTGCCATTAGCATGCATAGACGGTGTTTCCGTTCGTTTTCAGGCCAAGTTCGATTAGAGAGTAAAGACTGGGGCGAGTACAAAAACTTCGCCCAAGGGGCCCCATCTTACTTTCGGATTCGGATCAAATTTGGTCTGACTGCCAGCTATGCAGCCAGGCTACTCTGCCACTTACTTGAAGTTATCAAGGAGGGGGGAGACGCTGTTGTTTCGCTTTCGCTGGATAACAACTCGCAGAGCTTGGCCAAAAATGAAGCAGTTTATCTACAGATAAAACAACACCAAATACAAGAAATCAATATATATTTTTTGGGAAAAAATGATTAAAAGGGGAAATACTACAATGCGATACATTTACCAGGGTGACGAGAGAAATGAATGCAATGAAGGTCCAGTAAGCTTCGCCCCCAGGTCGCACCCAGCAGCTTTTTGGAGATAAACACATTAACGTTTAGTTAGAGATAATACATGGCAGGAACTCATTTAAAGTCTAATGCAATGAAAAATAGGGACACATCTTGGAAACTGACCCAATTGGCGAGACGTGATTAACTGACAGAGTAAGCCAAGTGTGTTAAGAAAGTCCTGGTCTAAACAAAATTCAAACAAGAGCCATGCTTATCGGACAACGGCTAAACGTCGTCTTTATAAACTGACTCCAATCCATGTTCTAAATTTGCAATTTAAGTTTGGCTAACCCTGTTTTACGGCGTTCGCCTAAACTTCAATTTAGCGATAAACTAGGTCTAAGTTAGACTTGTTTAAAAAACCGGCCCAGTGTATTTATGAATGAAGTAGCTTCACCTGAATTCAGAAGTCAGAAAATACAGCAAAAGAGCAAATGTAGATCAGTGACTCAACTTACATTTTGTCGCTCACATATTCGTCGATCCCACCATCCGAATACGCAGCGATGATGACTGGTACAGCGGTCAGGCAAAGAGGTACAACTTGGAGGTCAGGAACAAAGCATTAGAACGGAAAAGATTCAGGAACACGAGACAAGATCTATTGCTTACCTGATTTTGCCTTTGAGACTAGTCTCTCATCTAAGATTGTTTGTTGACTGTTCGTCATAAAAGTTGATTTCTTTGCGTGACAAGCACGTAAAGGTGGTGTTACACTGGTCGATTTGCAACGATATGATGTTGTACTAAAAATCGTTCAGGTGTAACATCCTATTGCGAACATTTTTTCGTTATGTCTGCAGTGCTGCAACGCGTTGCAAATTTTTGAAAGTGATCGTTCAAATTTGGAGCAAATCGGCGTTGCAAATCAACCAATGTAACAACAGCTTAAACTGATTTATCACGGATTATGAATAAAAATGCTATTTTAAGCTGGTTTTCTTTTCTTTGTTTTTTTTTTTTTGTGCTCACACCGATACACAAACTTGATAAATTTGAACACGAGCCTCAATGAGAAAGAGGAAAGAAAACGAATGACACAACTTACGCCAACCAAAAGCGTGGTAAAGCAGCATTTTCTGCCTTTTTTTGAAAACGCTCGTAACACGTCGATACAGCTGAACTCCTTCAAGGAACATCCAGGCAAAGGTGGCTACCAAGAAATACTTAGTAACCACAGCAAATGAGATGCAGGCCGGCTGAAAGAAAATGACAGGGAAATTAAGATAGAGATAGACTACCAAGCCGAGTTGCTATAATATAGACAAAGTAAAGTAAAATAAAAGTAAATAAATAAAAATAAAAATAAAAAACTTAAATAACAAGACGTAACTGATCTTTTTACAATAATACTTACTATAAATTACAATATCATAGCCAACACAGGTATAGATAAAAGACAAGATGCAGAAAAGACAGTACAGCAAAAACTTACACAAATATGAACATAAAATTAGAAGCTGTTGATCATCAAGTCACAAACCAAACAAAAAATAAGTGTAGTAATACATATACATTATAAATACCTGGCTGTACCAAAATTTCTTTGAATATTTTACATTAGTTTCTGGATCGCATCAAATCGATGCATGAATCTCACCCGGTAACGTTTAGCGTTGATTCCAATCATGAAGAAAGTCTGACAAAAGTATAGACTCACTACCAGACCCAGCCTTATTTGCGCCTTCTCTTTTATGAAATTACTGAAAGGAAACAAACATACATTAAATATAAAAATCAATGTCTATTGTCAAAAGGTCCTCTCTTGTTGTCTGATTCTGTAAGAAGGTAGGCCTCGCGGATTTGGTATCAAAAAATAACAGGAAAATTTTCAGACCTGCTGAACAGTCATCGTGAAGTCGGATTGTGACCCCACACACCATTCCACATGAATGTCACCTGTCACACTTTCTTATTTTTAAGAAATTGTTTTGTCCGAATGTTGGCCGTCAACTTCAGCGATCTTTCATCGTCAAAAAGAGCCCGTATTCCCAGTAGCAATTTAGGCCAGGTCACCCAAACTGGTTGAAAAATGATCTCATATGACCAAACATACATTTTAGTTTATAACTAGTAAAAACAAAGAGGCCTCCAATTTGCAACTCTTGTTCTCAAAACTAAATCAATCTTTCATTATGCAGACAGTAATTCGAGCCTTGGACACAAAACAGTCCGCCATTGACAGCAATTCAAAGAAGCTCTATTTGAGCAGCACATTATAAAGTTCGTGAATTGTGTATACTCATCAGCAAAATTAGGGGGATCAATTTGTACGTCATTTTCACCACGAGTTATTCGTCTTGAATCAGAAACAAAACTGTTCGTTACGTTTTGAAAAGAGGTCTAGATCGAGAATATGAATAATGTCGGTAGTTGCTATTTTGCCAGTTACTATCAATGTAACGACTCACAGGAAATGACCAATGGCGCCGATTGACAAGACGTTTCCAAGCGAGGAGATTCCGAGGCCTCCGTACGTTAACGCCGTCAATACGCGCTCGTGGATTTCAGATGAAAACTGACAAAAAGTAAAACCAAACCCTTGACTTCTCAAAATCCACGTTTTCTATGATAGAAGGTTTAGTTAACCCAAGCAGCGCTATATATTAGTTGCAGTTCCACTAAACAGCATCTTAATCTTTTCACTCCAAAGCTCAAAATACAGATTCTCCCAACCTCTCAAAGAGAAAATGTATGAGTGATGTGGGGAGAGTCGATAGTTCAATCAGCTGTTATCTGAGCAAGGAATCAAAAACCATTTTCTCTATACTGCATGGTATAATTCTGGTGAAAGACTGAGAAGAGAAAATGGAAGTTGATCACTCTTGGGAGTGAAAGGGTTACAGGGACCCTCTCAGCCAATTCAGTGTTTTTGTTGACTTCTAGAATATCTAGAATATCTAAGGATAAACTTGGTTCCAACAAAAGAAAAGAACGTAATCAATCAAGATAAAAATGGTTAGTAGCACTTTTAGATCAAAAGAAACTAATATTCTTCCAAAGCAAGTCGGATGGAAATGGATTGCTAATCATTGATCCGCTATTTTGGCTAAGAGGGCCCCTTTTACCGGCTGTTCTGTCCATTCCAAATAAACCGCTATTCCGTTTATTCTGCTATCGGGAGCAGAATGGACAGAATACTATTCCGTTCATTCCGGAATCAGAATAGATCCAAAAGAACACGATTACCGTCTATTCCGGAATAGCAATAGACGAAATAGTCCCAAAATAACGCGCCCTCAAGTTCACCTTTAATAGCGTGAACGTTTGACGCAATTAAGCTAAAACAAGATAGAAAGTTTTAAGTGTTATACCCTATTCACAGGTTCCTCTTCTAGTTGCATTAACACCGCGAAATGAGTCATGTGATCACATGAACACTCTGCGTGTCGTCCGGTCCTGCGCGACAAGGAACATCCGTCGTCTACCCAGTCTCCTCCAGTGGATCCCCTGTTGACAAAAGCAAAAGCATTACAACACAAATAATGTGGGGTTAGTTTGTACTGCATTACCAAAGTTATCAAAAGTTCTTTTTTTCTCTGTTATTCCCGCACACAAAAATGAAAATGAAGTTAACAATATGCCACTTTCACAACCATGCACAGTTGTAGCCTGTCAAGATACTGAAATCAACGCAAAAAAGAATGGCGCGCGAAAGACTGGGACGAAGGCGGGAGGAGTTAGTTTGTTTTGTATTACTAAGGACATGGCATGCTTTCATCTTGTTATTGTCACAGTCATTCTTTTTGCACAGCGCGCTACAAGTATCATGAGAGCCTGTAATAAGCAGCGCTATTCGCGAAGCGCACTTTTCTGGCGGGCCACCTGATGGCAGGCAGAGTAAAGAACTGCTTGATTGGTTAAAATGCAATTATGGAGACACAAGCCTAAGTTCAGCAGAGAGATTTACTTGACAGACACTCGTTTGTGTGGGAAGTAAAACGTGCTATTTGCTACTACGCATTATTGTAAAAGTAGCTTATTCAAGTTGGCACTAAACCACCGAAGAAGTCTACTTTGTTTTTGCGTTATTTTCAAAATAGTTCATATTATGCACAGTTTTGATCGATATCACATCAATGTACCAGTAACGCATAGCAGCCCTTTTGTCATACTATACACCATTCAAATTCCTTACCCTCTACGGGGCCTCCAGTACACACAGGTCAGATCCTTTAATTTCTTGTCCTGATGACAATGATATAGACGATAAAACAATTTGACATGAGATGGCATGCTTTCATCTTGTTTTAGTTAGGAAACCATCTACAGATTTAGGTATTATGTATTTTTAACTGAGTACATTTCAGTTGAGTTCTAACTAAGAGATTGGTAAAGCCATGTAATAAGATACAGAGAACAGAAAATCACAAAAGATGTTTGTCAGCAATACAAGGATGATAAAAATAAAAGGACAAAAATAATGACATGATCAACAAAGCAAGTACTAACCGGAAGATCCGTAAACCCTATCGCCACCTTCTTCTGGAGTTTGATACTGTCGTCTACTGCCACCGCGATGATATTTGAACCAAGGCTAAAATAATGTAACATTGTTAATAAATACAGTAGAACCCCGCTATCTCGAACTCTCAAGGAAAGCAAGAATTAGTTCGAGAGAGTGGGTGATCGAGATAGGTAAGTTCTACCAAGAAAAATTTCTACCTAGGTTATTTCCGAGGGAAATCGGATTCTGTTCGAGATAGCGGGGAGTTCGAGATAACCGAGTTCGAAATAGCGGGGTTCTAATGCAAACGCTAGAAATGAGAATGAGAAATGATTTCCATGGCACAAAACTTCGATCTATTCGAAAAGAAGGAAATAGATGAGTGTGTCTTATGAGATAACCTCATTGTTTGATGATATCACGGACAGTTTTGAGTAAGTAGACCCCTCTGCACAGGCTGCAGGTGTATACAGATAATCACTCTGTTCAGTCGCTCTTCAGTGGATGTGCAAAACTTCATCAATAAAATCGTAGCTCTAAAAGGCAGAATATGTTCAGGCAAGCTTACACGAGTAAAGCAAGCGAAAGCGACCGGTTCACATGGTAAATTTTGCAAAGCCTTTAAGCGTGCCAAAACGGTGCAACGTTTCGTGCAACACCGCGCAACATTGCCGTGTCTTTTTACAGCATATGTTGCTTGCTAGACGGATTATTTTACATTCCAGTTACACTTCCTCGCGGCCTTTGACATGTCTGTCGCTATTTCAGTTACCCATCTTCTCTTCCTAGTTTCTGATGAACTAAAACTGGAAAAACGCACTTCAACAATGTCGCATTTGGCCAGATCTTTAGGCTCCGTTTATACTAGAGCGAATTTATCCGGATTCGTCAAAGCGTTTACACTAGTTTTGTGAATCCGGGAAGAAAACGATTCCGGAATCGAAAGTGGGAACTTTGTGTCCGAAATAGTTGTGAAGTGCAAACAGGGCCTTTGATTGAGTTTGTTAACAGATTGAGAAAAGTGTTTTTCTTCAATGTATCTGATATTAAAGTCAACTCTCTCTAAGGCGGACACCTTCGAGACTAGATTTAGTGTCCGCCTTAGAGAAAGTTCAAATACAGAGAAACAAGTGAAAATCGGCAAGGACCAAATCTCCATGCTGTCCGTCTTAGAGAGGTGTCCGGTTTAGAGAGAGTTGACTGTACTACATGCAGAAAATACGAGTCTTAAGTATAAAATTGAGTACCACATAAATTTCTGAACACTCGTAAAGAGAGCTAAATAGAGTAATACTCACCTGTGTGAATTGTCCAATGCTTGACGAAACAATCCGTTCACGTTTTTGTAAACAATGCTGACTACATTAACACCTGAAGAGCCGTAGAAAAAGGCGTGCTTAGTCGGTAAAGTTTGAGGGCATAGGAAACCTAACATTAAGTTCTCTTGCGGCTTTGCTATTGTTAACATATTGAATAAACCTTGAATAAAGATTGATAAAAGGGTACAGTATGCATATAACTACATTAAACAACTAAGGGCGCATTCGAAGTTGGGTCTATTCCTGAAGAGGAATAGCGGTGTTGATCGGTAAAATTCTTTGGTTTGGAGCTGACTTTGGTAAAGATGCATCGGGAACTGTTCGAAATGCTAGCGTAAAGGATTTCAAGACAATTTAAAACTAATTATCCCTCGCAACAAGTAACACTTTGGCTCATTCTAGCTATTCCTATTCCGGAATAAACACAATCGAACGCGCCCTAAATGAACCAACTTTGATTTCCAAAGACACCGGGTGGCAGTTTCATGAAAGCCCGCACGTTGTCTGTGTTATTCAACTTGGGTACAGTGACTGGTTTGTTGTGATTCGGAGGGATTTTCTCGATCTGCAAGACTATTAAATGGAGAATATTAAATTAATCTGGCCGACAACCAACCTTTAAGAAAATATAATCTCTCGCTCGTCACCCCGGAAATGCTCCCCGGGCAATAGGTGAACCTCGAGGTGAGAAGGGGGGGGGGGGAGGATGGAGGGGCGTGGGGGTGGGGGTGATGATTGTCGTACCCTTTAGGAGTTCTGGTACCACTTAAAATGCTCAAGGTCAAACGCTGACATTTTTTATGTGACGGAGTACCGTTTAGGAACCGGGTGTTCATCAAATGGATATTTTTTTACGCCACCAAACGAAACTGTTATCAGTGTACAAGCTTATAGTCACATAATATTTTATGGATGTCATTTAATGTCATACAATTTGATAGCTTTTAGAGGTCGAAATAAACTCAAACCAGGTCCATTTAATACTAGTAGGAGTCAAAACGAAAATTGCCGAAGAGAAACCTCAGCCTTTTTTATGCTTTATTATATCATTATTATATATTTTGAAAACTTACCTAATCTCTTCGAGTAAATTGTTATTATCTTGGATTCATTCAGGTAAATTGCAGCGTATTCGAGGGCAAAATCTTCTAGTTGTGAAGATGCGGACAGAATAGATGCTCCACCTGGTTCTGCAGTCTCTGTGACCAGGTTATCTGTGGCATCCACCACAAGCTGGGGGGTGGGGTGGGGGATAATACGTGTTAAAGGGCTATTAATAACAGCCACAGCAACAATTTTAATCTTTTTACTCCGAAGGACGTCAAATGTGATGTTTTCACACAAGCAAACATTATTCGCTGTTTCGAAATTACTAAGTATTACGGGTTTCAGCACGATTGGTCTACAGAAACGAAATGGCGAGCTTTTTAAGAAAAATAGACTTTAGTATGGAGTGAGGAAGCTCCGTCCTCCATTACATATACTAAAATGTAAAATCTCCTGTCTTGAAGATTTTAAAAACTCGTCATTCGATTTCTGCTTAGCCAGTCGTGCTGAAACCTGGAATACTTACTGATTTGGATGTGCTTTTTCTTGTGATTAATTTTGCACAACTTCAACATGGCTAATAGGCACAACGTTCTAAATTACAATTTAAAAGTCAAAAGATATTGACCTTTAGGGAGGACCTGTTCTTGGGATCTGCAGTCTTCAACATCTCCGTGCATCTTGAAACCTGCGACACCAGAACAATGCAGTTTATCACCATCAAATGTGCGTGTATATCTATAGTGAGGAAATGTCTAAACAGTCGCTCAATATCTTACGTGTAGGGGTTCGGACTATAGCTTTATGCTCTATAAATAGATATTTCAAGCTAGTTTTAAAAGTTGCTCGTTGTTGTTATTTGTTTTCTGTTGTTGCTATAAATGAATTTCTCGTTCTTCGTCTCCTGTCTGTGTAACTCTCGAGTGGACTGTTATACGTACCTTTATCGAGCACGCGATGAGTTCTAAAACAGAAACAAACAAATGAAATTTAACAAACAAACAAACAAAAATTGCTATTGCAGCCCAAAAATCCCGGTGTTGACTGCAAGTGACTTTTCCACATTACAAGCGTATCAACATTGTTGAGTGAAGATTTTAAACAACATGCATCGTACATTGCATAAGTAAAAAGACATGTAACAACTTCTGATAGCCAGAGTGAAGCTCAAAGTAACAGTTACGATAACTTAAACAACGTACCACACATTTTGTCCTGGACCTTCGTCATACTGTTCGACAAGTCTTCGAAGTTTGACACCGACAATAACGTGCCATTCCGACCTTTTATGTCGTTCAAAACGTCATCTCTAGCATTTTCCCCGATCCCAACTGCAACCATATACACGTCTGTTTCCTGTAAAGCGAGACAAGAGATACTGTGATTCACAACAACAAACTACAATACTTTGAGCAAATCAGAAGAAACAATTATCAGTGAGTAGTGGAACCTGCTTAGGGCGGTTTCGACCTTCATTTAGTGCTATTCTTAATTCACTCGTGTTGTTAAGTTAAGAAAACACTGAAAGCATTCGGCTAGACATTTCAAGTCTAGTTATTAGCTTCGTTTCCTCTGTATACACTGCTTTATCCAGTGTTCATCGGATTTTAATAGAAGCAACGGAGTGTGAGCACATGGCTGGCACTGGGATTCATTCGAGGATGGTTGTGTACGCAACTGATGGGTTAACCCTTTCACACCCAAGAGTGATCAAGTTCAATTTTCTCCCTCAGTTTTGGCAGCACAAATATATTTAACAGTAAGGAGAACTTGGCTTTTGATACCTTGCTCAGGTGATAGCTGATTAAACTATCAATTCTCACTACATCACTCATACAATTTCGTCTTAAAAAGTTGGGAGAATCTGCATTTTGAACTTGGAAGTGAAAGGGTTAACGAACAACTGACGATAGACAAATACTCAAGTCATGACAGACAGAAAGACTGAAAGACTGACACGCAACTGACCAACTAGCCTGCTTAACTCATGGACGGACGGGCTGACTAACAAATGTCTGTCTGACCAGACGACTGACTGACTGACTGACTGACCTCGAGCAGTTGAATAATACCGGGGATCTTGCTTTTGTTCTGGGTAGGTTTTCCATCTGTAAAAACCAGAAGAACGTTCGGTTTGTCGGGCCGGTCTCCTCCAGCAGCGGTGAACAGAGTACTATTTGCCAGGGACAGAGCTTCATATGTAAGTGTTTTTCTGGTCAGGTTTTGTATATTAGATATATCCCTATGAATAGCATCAGGTTCGTAGAACTTGGGGTTAGAGAAATTAAACCGCAGCTCTGCTTTTCCCCCAAACAATATCAAGCCCATGTGGGTTCCATTGGGGGAAATGTTTGACAGGTTGACTAAAGATCGAAGCGCTGTTCTCAACAGAGGAAGATTCTTCCATCCTACACTCAGAGAAATGTCCACTGCGACACCCAGATCCAAAGCGTCAGAGCAGGGGGAGGCGGTAACTCCTGGTGAAAACAATAACAAAATAATAATTATAATAATGATAATAATAATAATAATAATAACAATAATAATAATAATAATAATAATAATAATAATAATAATAATAATAATAATAGTAATAATAATAATAATAATAATAATAATAATAATAATAATAATAACAACAATAATAATAATAATAATAATAATAATAATAAAGATAAAGATAAAGAAAGATAAAAAACATAAAGATAAAGATAAAGATAAAGATGAACCACAATATCTCTTCTAATGTTTCCACTGTCCTCTGACGTATAGAAAACAAAGAATGTCAATACAAAGGAGTTATTACACTGGGAGGAGTGCAACACGGCGGAGTATTTTTTCGAGTCGGTTCTATTTTTTCGAGCCTGCTTCAGGCGAGAAAAAATATAACTGACGAGTAAAAATACAGGCTATTGCATGACTTTTCATGTAATATAAAACTGTTTGTTATACAACAAGCGAAGGAGGGCCAAACGTTTAGTCGTGTGCAAAATGGATTAAACGTTTGTCACAAAAGATGACTACGCGTTAGTAAACTTTGCTTGCGAAAATTGATCACGTAAGCTAAAAGAACAGTTGATCTGGTTCCTGACGAGTGCAATACGCTTCCATATTTGCACTCGTTTTGGCCTTTATTTGCATTTGAAAATGTGAAGTCGTGTAATAAAGTGATCTCTCAGACGGCCTCACTCGGGACCTATTCTAGATAGACAAAACAGTGAAATTAAGCCGGCCCGAACAAGTAAACCTTGTCCGCCTTATGGAGGTGTCCATCTTATACTGATGCCCGTCTTGAGAAAGTTGATTGTATAAGTTAGTGCTAATCTTGCTTGACCATCATACCTTGCTCCCAGCTACAAACCACCTAACACCTTACCTGGAGTAGTCATCAATGTAATCCGCACCAGCACCAGCAGAAATCCGGAAGTCTTGCAAACTGACATATTGTCCTGAAAGAAAAATAAATATAGAGAAAATTTGCAACTCCACTATATAACAACGCAAGCTTTAGCAAGTTTATGGTATTAAAAGATCAATAGATTGTTGAGTCAGAAATTAATATAGATCAATAAAATGATTTTATTACTATTCCCATTCTTTTTCATTTACAACATTTACACTCCAAGTTAAAACATGCAGATCAGTAAATGAAGTATTTCTCGGCCAAGGTGAGTTCGCACCTCGCAGCCCTTTTTATTCTCTTCAATCGGCTCTCAGCCATGCTCCTATTGTCAGGCAGTTTAACATTCTTTTCTTTCCACAGCAGCCCGGCTTCGTGACGGTTGCCAACATGCCTCACGGTGCTCTTTAAAATTTCAACGGATTTTTGTCATCACGTGACTGGGGTGTCTCTTGTTGATATTAATTTTTTGTTCCAAAAGCATTTGTTCTCCACCAGTCCTGAAGTTGTTGGTTTAACAGGTCGCCCTTGGTAGGGACGCGATGGATTAGCATCATATGTAGGGGAGACAAAGCCTGTATAACGGACCATGTTAAAGTCTACCCGAAGGCTGTGCGGACTGCTACGGGCTTTCGGGATTTCCTCTTACTGCCTCTTGGTGTAGAATTGCGTCCAGAACCTTAGCTCCAAGTAGAATCGTCACATCTTTAGAATCGACCTCCGGTACTTTGAGGCCGATAAGGTGTGGCGAGTAATCCTCTAAGCTGGGAGGTTCAGCTGGTTGACTGTCCAGGCCTCCTCAACAGGTATCCCTCGCGCATTCTCGTCCTTGGTGGCGCTAGCGATAAATGAGACTTGCCTGGAGGGTTTGGCTTGATGGCTGCTGTTTATTGTACCGATGTTCAGCACGCTTGGTCGGCCTTCCAAGCCAGTCTCCGTGGATTAGGGGGTGATAAGGTTTGTTGCAGTTGCCTATACCGCATTGCCGTCGGCGTTCGCATTTCCGTGCAAAGTGTTCGCTATCGCTAAGACAGCGAAAACACAGTTTGTTTTCTTTGGCTAGCCGGTTGCGGCCGTCGATGTCCAGCGTTTGAAAGGTTTCACAGTGCTTGATCTGATTTTCCTGGTTTTCTTATGTTGGAATTTTTGCTATTCTTTCGTTGGGAGTACGCCAGTTGCGAGCGTTAATACGGCGGTCGGCTGGTTGTTAGGCCCTCTCCTGGGGTGGCTTGTGCTTCCTCCGCCGCTTTCCGGTCTGAGGGGTGGTTTTGACGGCCCTGCCCGGTTTGCAGAGTGCTCGCTCACTGACGCTTTAGCGCAAACTTGTACGCGCATCCACAAGGAGTAGAGATCTGATAGTGATGGCACCTTTTGGGCCTATATTGATTTTCTTCTCTCCCCAGAGACGCTTGAGTGTGTCCGTCAGCTTGTGGACGGCGCGCCTTACATTGTCGATAGCATCCAAGTCGCTCTTAAACCCGAGGCTTTTGAGTTTTTCGACCGCGATGTGTAGGGTGTTGTATAGTGACCGCAATTGGCCAAAGTCTTCTTCTGGAACTTTGGGGTGATCGAATATTGTTTTAGGTACGCCGTTGCCCATAATTATTCTTTGCCAAATTGCTCTTCCAACTCGAGTAGGGAAGTTCGGTACAAGTGGCCGTGGTTAAGCATTCCGCCAATTACTCTCTTCGCTTCTCTGGCAAGCGCTCTCTGCAGGTGTGTCATTCGTTGAGTATTGATCAACGGCTGATCCTGGACGAAGTACTCGAACATGAAGATAAAGTGGGGTCACTATAGGGGATTGCCGGAAAAACGTGGAAGTTCCAGGCGAGGAAGGGACTTCATGAAGGCTGAGGGTCCACTGCATGGCGTGCTTCAGTTGGACTTCTGTCTGCTCTGTCAGGATTATCGCAGAATTTTCGGACCCAGCATTCGTTTAGCGTTTCGTGCGTAGTGGGGTCATCTTGGTCTTGGCCAGAAGAGGGAAAATTCTAGCGGGTTGTTGAAGAGTGCGCCGGGGGTGAAAAGTAGGTGCCTGCTGCGGAGCGCTGACTGACAGCGCTTCGGCTTTACCCGTCGGTGGGAGCACTTCACGTGAAGGAGACACTTGCTCTTCCCTGTCGTCGTCGAAATCACGAAGGCGGTTGACCAAGTTCTCTGGATCTTGTTTTTCGTCGTCAAGCTCCAGCTCTAGACGGAGTCTTTCTGCCTCGTATTACAGTTCTCGGGTTTGGCGACGCTCTCCCATTCTCCGATTTTCATCCCACAGTTCTAAACGAAAAAGTACCGCTGTCTGACGGCGTGTACAAATCGTGAGACCGGATGCTCATCACGGAAAGTTTACCTTTACGTTTTGGCTGCGTTTTCGTCTTGTCCGGAACAGGTACATTTGACCGTGTATTCTGCGCGCATTGTGAGACATTTGACCAAACATTTTCGCAAAAGTCAAATGCCCGGGGTTTTGCCTGGAGAGGGGATAATCGCAGTAGAAATTGGCTCATACATTATAATTGAACATCGAGTCCTAGTATTTAGTCTTTTATCTTACGAGCGTTAAGCTAAATTAAACCTTTGCATGCACTTGAATGTACAGTTCTGTGCAATGACCGCTGACTCAAAAATAAGGTGACCGCATGGCCGACAAACGTATTTCCGCGGTGTTATATTAACCCTTTCAATCCCAAGTTCAAAATGCAGATTCTCCCACCCTTTTAAGAGGAAATTGTATTAGTGATGTAGTGAGAATTAATAGTTTAATTAGCTTTTATCTGAGCAAAGTATTAGAAACCAAGTTCTCCTTACTGTATGATATATTTGTGCTGCCGAAACTGAAGAAGAACATTAAACTTGATCACTTTTGGGAATGAAAGGGTCAAACGTAGCTCACGGTGAATGCTCTTGCCTTTAAGTTTACAAACCGTTCCGTATTTAGATTTTGATACTCCACCTCAATATGAGTGAGAATCGTCTCAAGTAAAAATTTATTAGTCCTAGAACATGATAGAAAATTGAACTGATCTAGGATTGACACTGGTATTGTGAATCCAGCACTGTGAAACAGTGTTACCAATCAACCAACCTTACGGGGATTTTGTTACATCCCCCTACCTATCCTCTCTCACAGAAAAAAAAACCCTTAAAGACCATAGTATGTAGTCCGGGCTAAGATCGCTTCAAGAATCTAGACAAATTAGGACCGGTCGTAAACAATGTAGAAGGTGCGGCAATGGCAACTACACAAAAACAGCAAGTAGCATAAAAAAATCCACTACATCTTTAAAACCACTAAATGCTTTATATATTTACTGCTATGAAAACGAGTGGTACTATACCGAAACAAGTTGAGCACTAGGGAAAGAAGGTCTAAAAAATGGCGAAAAAAAATTACGGATAGCAGGAACCAAGACAGGTGCCTTGGTCAGCTGCCGCTCTTCCGCACTTGCAATGCTGATGAGGAATCATAATTAAAGTTATAATTTGAATTTGAAGCAAGCCGGGTGAAAACAAACAGTAGGACTCCCTAGCAAAAATTCACTTCGTTAGAAGTACGACTATTCAAGGCGCAGGCAAGCCTGCAGCGGACGAAAACTTCTAACTGTTCGTACGAACGGTCATCGAAGCAAAAGAGAACAGACTAGGCGCACAAAAGAATGGCGGCAATTAAACACTAGAGCTCCCTACCCTCGTGCTCTACATTCAATGTTTTTCCACCGGATGCACGTCCTGCGCTAGCAAGATCATTATATTTTGATCATTGTGCTTGCGCTTGTGTTTGCGTCGAGTCTGTTACACAGTGTGAAATAAGGACTTTGCGCTCCGGTGATGTCCGGTGATAGCTTTGAGCAAAACTAATGTGATCGAGCAATATGCGAACAGAGTGAAACATCGAACGGTTCACGCGGCAATACCTTTACAAATTTTCTTCGGTTACACTAACTTCATGAACCAAGCCTTTCAAACGACAAAAATTCTCAGCGATGCCGCACATTCAGACGTGAAAGTACAAACTGTATCTGAAACTATACAAAAAGTGGTCAGTCCGGCAAAACCTGGCGTTTAACTTTTCAAACCTTTCGTGACGGAAATCACATTTATGAAACTAGGCAATTGATTTAAGTATTTTGAGAAAATCGCAAAATGCGGACAGAAAACAATTATAAAGAAGCGAATTTATACTGCGGGAATTGTTTCCTTTTGACAGGACAGCCGTCTGTGGCAAATGTTTGCAGTATTATTTTTCACAGCCACTGTGCGCAATGTAAGGCTTGTACTGTCTGGTACATAAACCGACAGCCTCAGATTTTTTGCGGTAGTGAGTTTGTAGTCGTGACGGTCTAGTGGAAACTCGGAAATTACGACGTCTTTACGGGACAATGGAAAGCTACGTAGATGCCATAGCGCAGAAGAGGTAAAAGTCACTGGAAAACTTATCGAACTTATTGCAATAAATTCATTACAAACTTCCCCCAGAACGGGATTTTGCCGCGAACACCGAGTCGTTGTGGTGTCAACCGCGAGCAGTAAACTTAATTATTACAAGGAGCCGACCAAAACGAGGTTTTACATTAGCCGTTATTTTGAGAAGTCAAGCAACTACAGGTTGACAGTAGATCATTCAGCAGTTGTGGTCGTTCACCCGGAAAAACAAACTCACCCTCACTCTAAAAATATAATGCTCAATCGTCACGAGCGAAGATTTAGCAGCCTGAGAACATATTGGAAAGGTGAGCATATTCGGCTCTAAACAAAAACAATGAAATTATATATTGATCTAGTCTAGCTACGCAAAGATAATTCATAGCAGCCACTCCGTTTAGACCGGCTCTAGCTCTCACTGGGTCAAACTCTGCATTTGCATATTCTCGCAAGCGGACAATTCCAGTTACGAACATTTTTTCTGTTTTCCATGGGTGTCTGTGTAAGGGAGCTTCAATATGAAGCATGCAGAAACAATACCACGTCGGGTACTAACAAATAAATGCAACTGAAAGAAATAAACAGAGGAAAAAGGTTGAAGAAATGGAAAAAACTTACGGGTAGCAAGGAGGAAGACAGGTGTCGCGTTCATCTGGGGCTTTTCCACACTGATTATGCCGATCAGGATAATGAATATAAAGTTAACTTTAAAGCAAGCTTTGGAGAGGCTTAACAGTGGGGCTCCTTAACAAAATCAACAAACATTGTTTGAATGACAATTATTTAAGGCGCTTTTAATTTTTGAAAACGGCAGGCAAAAATACCTAACTGCTCCTACAAACGTATTTCGAGTCAAAGGAGAATAGATCAGGCGTATAAGATAATGGAGGCAATTAACTACTGCAGCTGCTCTTTCTTCCTGTGCCCATCGCTACTCAGATTAAATTCAAGGTTTTACTGCAACTATTTTACCTGGCTAGTAAGCAAAACGCGCACTGAAGCCGTTCATAATTGAACATTAATATATAGAACATTTACTTTTACCGCGGTAAATGTGTCTCGTGTAAACACGGCAAAGTTCTAATTTGACTTTGAATTCAGTAAAAACTTTTAACGAGCAGAACTTGGAGGCTGAACCGTCGGAACCGGCCCTAAGAAAATTTATTTCTTTTGAATTAGGATTAATTGAGGCGCTTGGGAACTTTCAAAAGTCTTTGAAAACATTATGCAAAGATATTTTAACTTCTCTTATAATACTGGAAGTAAATAGCAGCCACCCGGCTTTACGTGACGTTATCGCAGTTGGCCTCCTTTCTCCGCTTGTGCCACATCAGAATACAAAGTTGTAATAAATCGAGCTAATTGTGACATATACTGAATGCTTACTAAGAATGCAAGAATAACATCAAATTAAAGACAGAACAAGCGAGTGTGGGTGAAAAACCAGGGACGGATGCACAAGTGAACAATTGTTGGAATAAACAGCATTTTAATTATAATTCTTTTTATTAAAGTTGTCAGAAAAACTCTCGCGAAAATAAAACCCATACCCACGGGTGCCGCCATGCAAACATGTTGGCGAAGAACAAATAACAGTAGTTTATTACATAGTGGCCATCAATTTACAGTACAAGGTCCAATTGTACTTGATAAACAATTCTCTTGACAAACACTCGGTTTTCTTCAACAAGCCGCCCATGCAAACTTATACAGAGATGATCCGCCCCTATGCCGATCTTATCTTTGAACTAAACTATGAGAATTCTGCCACTAAACTATTCCCGTATTAAAAGATGAACAACATTGGTGTTTTCAAAAACTTTATAATTAAAATTAGTCCAAGAAAAATGAAAAACCGGCATATTTCGAGTTTGCGATTTTCTCGTTTCGTGCAAAGTCTCTTTCTAACAAAAGTCACTCAGGCCCTCGGTAAATGTTTTTTTTCCTTCGCTCCCGGAAACTCCCAAAGATTTCCGACGAAGCACGATCGAATCCGAAGAAACCATATTACGACAAACTTCACGACATAAGAAGGCGCGACTCAGATACTATCGCGACTCCTGCCTCATAAGGGCCGTTTATACGAGAGAAATAAGACGCGTCTTATCTAAGACGCGACTTAAATAAGACGCGAACTGATCGTATAAATGGTACAAAATAAGCGTTCGTGTCTTATTTTAGACGCGACTTAAATAAGACGCGTCTTATCTTAGAACAGGGTTTTCAGCTGTTCTTATTTTGTCCGCGTCTTAAAAAAGACGTGAACTTCCTCGTATAAATGCCTTCGCGTCCTAAATAAGACGGGAACTATAAGTGCGCATGCGTAACAACCACTGACCACCCTCTCGCTGGCTAACAAAATGGCTTCGCAGTGCACAAAAACACCAGCAAAGACACCGACAAAACAGAGGAATACGTGGACTTCAGTAGAGGAAAAAGAATTCCTTATTCTTTGCAATTTTATTACCATGACAACTAATGAAACTGGTGGCTGCAATACTACGAGCACTTCACGTCTTTTCCGTCCGAAACATATTTATTAAAAATTTTTTTAGCTGTATTTTAGTGGCTCAAAACAACATACCAGGACGTGAACCGTTTATACGAGTACTTCACGTCTTAGACAAGCCTCGCTCGTATAAATGGGTCAGTTCGCGTCTTATTTAAGTCGCGTCTTAGATAAGACGCGTCTTGTTTTCTCTCGTATAAACGGCCCTATATAACTGCAGGCATTACTAACATGGAACTTTGATTGCAGTCAAATTGTCTTATCAATAGTAGCTTGCCAAAATGGGGCATGCCGCTGGAGGAGGTGGGAGAGGGGGGGAAGATTGTCACCAGATCCCTATTCCGGCAGCAAACCTGGCCAAATTCAAAATCTCTTAGTTTATCAGGCAACTCAGAACCACTTTACTTACTCTCGAAAGATACGATTCTCCAAAATTACAATATTTTCGTGTTCTCAGTTGAAACAAAAAACATGCCATGACTTACTCACAGTACCTGAATTTTCCTTCATCCTGCTGCCCCGATCTCATTTCCCCCGATTCTCCCTGCAGTTTCCATGACAACTTTGAAATCCAAATGGCAGAGGGGGTGGCTTGCCTTTCTTTAAAAGAAAACGGATTTATAGACAATCAAGAAGGTCTTTAGCGCTGGATCGTTACTGAAGCCTCGCTCATCAAACAGGCCAGAATTGGGGAAAGAAAGAAAAGCAGAGAGCCTGATGTAGTTGCAGAAAATTTTCAACCTACCTCGCTTAAACCAGCACCTAAAGCACTTCTGTTTACAGCCCAATACCGCCTCCATGTTTTCCTTTCTTGACAGACCTTGGAGATGAAGTCAAGAGTTTTACCAGGATTCGATGAGGAAATGCGTGATCGGAGCGCAAGAAGGAAATTTTTAGAAAAATTAGAAAGCCGCCCCCAGGTAATCCCAGCTGCATAATTACCCAGAGGGGTAACCCAAGCTCAGACTACAAATTCTCCCAACTATTCAAGAAGAAAGTGTGCAAGTAATGTAGTGAGAATCGATAGTTTAATCAGCTTACATCTCCACAAGCCATCAAATTCATGTACAACTTGTACCTTTGAGACTCCCAAAATAATGATCTCTAGTGCGGATTTAATAAGGCCCGCATTAAATGCAGTACGTGACAGTACCGTGTTAAACTAAATTAAAATCGGTTTGACCAAAGCATGGCAGTGGTTTCAAATGTCCAACTGTGACAGACTGAATTAGAAAATCAAAAATGATCACTCTCAGGAGTTAAAGGGTAGAAAATTATTTGGCCTAGATGTGCTATATGTCTCTCTTAAGCCATCAAATTTATGTTTCTGTGAAGCCTTTTGTTTAAAAAACAATGTATTAACCTGTTAACCATTCAAGAAAAACATGTATTGAGTGATGCAGTGAGATTCTATGGTTCAATCAGCTTTCATTATGTAGTGAGAATCTATAGTTCAATCAGCTTTCATTTGAGCAGCTTTATCAAATGTAGTGAGAATTTATGGTTCAATCACCTTTCATTTGAGCAGTTTACCAAATGTAGTGAGAATCTATTTTTTATAGATATGGTTTCTCAGAGGAATCACTCAGACTGGAGATCATATTTCACCAACTGACAGGACAGAGTGAATTAGCTATTAGGTTCAGTTGTGAGTAGATAAAAGGATGCTGCCAGAGGATGTCTGCAAGGATCATCCTTTGGCCCCCTCCTGTGGGACATCTTTTAGAATGATAATTACAAAAAATAAACAATGCAAGTCTATCTTAATGTATGCAGATGACCAATTCAGCTGTACGTAATGGGAAACTCAAATTGAACGTGCTGAACAAAATTACTGAACAACGGGAAACAAACTATATTTAGATGGTATGGGGACAGTTTTCCAAAGGGCAACCATGATATAGTACAATGTGGGATACTACTAGGTAAAGAGGCACAACAACAATATTATTACTCAACTATAAAATTTATTGTCAATTTTCCTGCATGCTCATCATAACTACAGGCAACTTAAATCTTAAACTTCCGTTTTTAGAATAATAATAATATATTAATTTTTAAAATTTACTGATAGACTTTTTATATATATTAATATTTAAATATTTAGAGGGCTTTTTCTATAAGTGTCCCCAATTAGCTCTACACTCCCCAGCTAAATACACTTGACACTGAAATAAAGTTCATGTATATAACTATATGTAACATGTATGTATCACACTGGAACTACTGATCAAAGCCGTCAAGCCTGATGTTTCAACCTCGTTATAATGTAGGGAAACATAATACTGTAAGTTTCATTTCACATTACCTGACTTAATTATGTGCAGATGGGTATATACAGCACGGTTGAGATCGATCACTCCCTATGTTTCCTGTGGACATAATATCATAATTACAATAGCATAATTATAGTAAATGTAAAGCAAAACATTTTGCATGTTCAGCTGTCATGTTTTCTTGTGTGTGTTATTTCTGTCCAGTAAACACCCGCACTCTCTTACAAAATTTGTATTTTTGTAAAACTAAATCCAACTTTGTGGCGAATAATTTTTTCCTCATTTATCCATGTTTACAGTACCTTGCATAAATTCTGATTGAAATACTATTCTTGAGACACAGTTTAGCAACTTCATTATTAGATAGGACTATAAATACCCCTGGGTAGGGTATATATGGCAAGCAAAATTACAATTAATATCGAATGAGTGAAACTGTGATTTTTTAGCAATCTAAAATGAATTAAACGTCCAATAATTAACTGAGTGGTAGATTGCCCCCCCTCCTCTCCTCAATCAATGTGATTGGCCACTTGTGGAGGAGAAAGGTTATAGAAAAACAAAGTTTTTATGCTGCCGGCCTAAGGGCCCAGCATATAATATTGTTTTCACCCAAGAGCCAAAGCATAGGTATCATGGCAATTGGTAAAAGAAAGATTGTTTGATTGACATGCAAGCAAAAATACTATATTTTGATTGAGTGATGTTCACATGCAAGCCTTTCTTTTTTGGCTGAGTCTCAAGTATGTACTGTAGAGTTTTGTTGACATGTACTTGCGCCCTTGTGGTTTTTGCTCAATTATATTCACTTTCACATTTTTCTTCTTCCATTTGTGTACAATAATTTTTTTATTGTTATTGCTGGTTAAAACTAAGCGAAGCAAAGCAAACATAATCAAATGATACCAGCATTTCGATCAGTTGCGGATAGTTGCCACACCAAACTTGAATCCCAGCATCTGTCGCGTTTTCACGCGACAAAACTTGTTAATATTTAAACGGGGTAGGCAAAAAAAGGTTGGGCTGAGGATAATTACTGTTGATTGAATCAAAACTGCAGCACGAATTAGGGTCAGATCAATTTATGTCCTCAGCGTGAAGACGGTGATTTGAAACGCCCAGAAAAACAACAGATGACTAGAAGTTTTTACTCGCCTTGCAAATTAGCGAACTAATTAACTTCTGAAAATGAATCTCGTCGAACCATCCAGTTCATGCAGAACGATAACTTGACCGCGAGGACGGACAGAACGTTTCCAAAACTTCCGTGGCGAATGCTTCCGGCTTGTGACGCTCAGTCGAGGCTCAAAATTTGGGCGCCCGCGATCCTCTCCGCAACCTCGGATTAAGGCTTATTTTCTTACTTTCTTTCTTTTCTTTTTTCTTTCTTTCTTTCTTTTTTTTTTTTTTTTTTTTTTTTTTTTTTCAGGTTGGTCTCTTGCGTTATAAAATATCTTCAAACACGCGTGAATAATAGTATGCGATGGTATTTGAAAAGCCCAAATCTGATTGAAATATTTCCAAGGGTACAAAATCACGAGCGGGAAAATTATTGCGGAATTAAACGGAAAACGAACTAAAATTGGTGAAATAAAATTCATTTAGCGCAAACAAAATAAAGCTTTGTCTTTTGACGGACAGAGATTGGATGAATTGCCGATTACTACTTCGGGTCTGTTTAAGGCAATAGGCAGGATTCTAGGTTGGACTTTTGAACTTAGCAACTTTAATGTGTAATCCGCGTGGCAGTTGCTTTACTACATTTCTTTGTTAAATCAATATTGATTACATGATATTGATGAATAGGAACAAGAGAACAATCACGGCTGACTTCGTAGTTCTGAAGTACCGTTTGAAGTTAAAATGGACAATAATATAACTGTTAAACTATAAGCGATGTATATCTTCATTCGAAAGCCACAACACAAACGTACAATTTCAACTAACAGCTTGGTAAAGCTTGAGTTAAGTGAATTGCAGCTGGAGCTACTACCACTCAAATGAATTCGCTCTACAAAATCTAATGACATTTCTGACCAAACCAACAAGATCTTTCGGTCATGTAAAGGTGGCTAATTTGTAGCAACCAGAACTACTTAACTTTCTCAACGTCCGATTTGGATCAGCGCTACAAATCTAATGCATTTGACCAGACACCGCAGACCTACGACGTCACTTACATTGGTCAGCGTTCGCCACCATTACTATGTAAAGTCAGGTGAAACCTGGAGTTATCAACTGGCAAGTTTATAGCAACTGTAGCCCATCAAGCGTCTGAAATTCCGACTTTAATCGGGATACAAAACCTAATGTATTTTCAACAGACTTTGTTTGCGTCTATAATAGCCTGTACTTCCCTCTCATAAGAAACTTCAAGCACCAGGACGGGAGAGGACGGCGGCAACGTCGGTGAAACAGTAAAACTAGTTGTAGAAGACAAAAAGCGCACGTGAATATCTGAAATCGACTTGATCTTGGGGGTCGTCGTGCTCTCGCATGCGACTCCAAATACTTCTTTATTAGGTTGTTGTCAGGATGTGCACGGCATTCCGAGAAACTACGACAGACGTTCTTCTTAGTAAGTTACGATGAAAAGAAATAGAACTTCGGCAAAAACGGAACAAATTGAGCAACCTATGAATACTACACAAAGTTACGAAGACAAAAAGAACATGGAAACACTTTTTTTTTTCCTGTTCGCTCGCGTTGCCGTCGCCGTCCTAGCTGTCCTAGCCACACGGTTATCCCTACTGCCTCTTCCATTACTGCAGGCATGACTGTAAAAGACTAATAGACTAATCAAAGCAACAATTGCAGGTGTTATAAACCAAAGAATTATAACAAAACCTATATATATGACCATCTCACGGATTAATGCTTGGCAAAGGTTTGTTATTCGCTTTGCGCAAAATAAAACTCACATCAAAAACACGCAATAAGTAAATGATAGGAAAGAGCCACGCGGAATTGGCTTTCTAAAGCTTTTTGGCCACCTCACGACTGCGCCTCTTCTTTGGAGCCCTCGTGAGCGAAGGCTTGGGCAGGAGTCTCTTGACGAGAAGCATCACCAGGTGACGTCACGGTAGTCTCCTCGACGTCATCAGCAACGTTGTTCGTGTGGCATTTTAGGGTTTGCAGTTCAATTCTTTCGTGGCTTTTTCCTGGTGGAGCAGCTGCGGTGTTAATGGCGAAGGACTGTTTGGTCGTGGCACTGGTTCCTGCGTCTTCTGCAGCGTTATCTTCGGCACTTTTCATCGCGACTCTGTCGTCATGTACGGTAGTCAAGTTCTTCCGGGGGACTGAAGTTTGGATCTCGATTTCCACAATGTGCTCTCTTGGCAGCCCCGCCTCTTTGTCGGAGCCGCTGTTGGCTTCATCGGGGGTGTCCTTTATTGATAAATTTTGAGGTCGCTCGAGATTCTCGTTCGCTGCAGCTTTCTTCCTGTTCTCGACCTCGTTTCGTTTGTGCATGATCACCTGCTGCAGCCTCCTTGCTCGTGTCAAGTTCTCAGTTACCTTTGTGAAACGAAAGTAAAATTGCAATCATTTCAGTTAGACAAGAATTCGAACGGTGCCGCGTGGGCACAACTCACCTACGTACAATCCACGCCCCCCCCCCCCCCCCCCCCCATAATTACAAAAGTCATGCTCCTCATAATTTTGGGTGGGGTGTGCCGCACGGTTCTCCCAACTCTTACCCTATTTCAGACCAAAAATGCGATTTTCCATACCCGGCGCTACGAAAGACGAGTTGCTTTTGTTGATAGAGTTGGGTGTGTAAATTAGTGGACAGCTTGACCAAATCAACTACCCTATTCCCATACCAAAAAGACAAAATCTATACCCTACTTCACACAAAGATTTTGAAAACGATACCCCTTGACGTGGCACATACCTATATGGCTTATATAAACGAGTACCCCCCACCCACGGAAATCCACATTGCTTGCTTTTAATTCTGATATGTCCCCTTTAATTGCTTGTTTGATTACTTAATATATACTTAGTGGTGAAAGTACTAAATTATAACACTGTGTACATTAACAATCATGATTACTAACCTCGTCCCACCTCCAGGTGTTAAAGAAAAACACAAGGAATCCCTGAATGAACAAAAATAAATTAAAAACAAAAGACGCTTTAACCATTTCACTATCAAGCTCACTCTCTTAACGTTTTTTAGAAAACAATGTATGAGCGATGTAGTGAGATTTGATAGTTTTCATCTAAGCAAGCTATCGAAAACCAGGTTCCCCATTTTGTGTGATATGATCTCTAGTGAGAAACTGAAGAAGGAAATTAAAGTTGATTACTCTTGGAAGTGAAAGGGTCAATCCGAAATATCCAGAACTTCTTCATTATTGTATATTCCGTGCCCGGCAGTCTTTGTATCATCAAAAGTATTTAATGTAACTTGAACCTGAATGAGTTGTAAGTAGTATTGTTGAGTTTCAGAACACTGGGAACTTGAGTTACCTGCGCAGAGTTGAGGATCACAAAGATGTATTTGGGTGCCACGTGGTCTAAGGGCAGAGTCACAAAACCGATGATCCAGGTCAGACCCAACAGGGGAAACAGGATCAAGCAAGTGCGGGCGGTTTTCCTAAAAATCATCCAACAACAAAACATGATGCAATTAAACTAAATCACTGTAATTAATTAATTAATTAATTAACTAATTTAGTGCACTCATAACATCAGTGTGAACAGTACTAGCTGAAACTGACTCGATGGAATAAACAGCTTGTCCGATTAAATGAAGCTACTGTTCTACAATTTTCCGACAATACTGCTTTTGATGCATGGAAGACCTCTGCCATTAGCATGCATAGACGGCGTTTCCGTTCGTTTTCAGGCCAAGTTCGATTAGAGAGTAAAGACTGGGGCGTGTACAAATACTTCGGCCAAAGGGCCCCAGTCTTACACTCGGATTCGGATCGTACTTGGCTTGACTGCCAGCTATGCAGCCAGGCTACTCTGCCACTTACTTGAAGTTATCAAGGAATGGGAAGATGCTGTTGTTTCGCTTTCGCCGGATAACAACTCGCAGAGCTTGGCCAAAAATGAAGCAGTTTATCTGCAGATAAAACAAAACCAAACACAAGAAATTAATATATATTACTGAGAAAAATGATTAAAAGGAAAAATACTACAATGCGATACATTTACCAGGGTGACGAGAGAAACGAACGCAATGAAGGTCCAGTAAGCTTCGCCTCCAGGTCGCACCCAGCAGCTTTTTGGAGATAAACACATTAACGTTTAGTTAATGATAATACATGGCAGGAACTCGTTCAAAGTCTAATGCAATGAAAAATAGGAACACATCTTGGAAACTGACCCAATTGGCGAGACGTGATTAACTGACTGAGTAAGCCAAGTGTGTTAAGAAAGTCCTGGTCTAAACAAAATTCAAACAATAGCCATACTTATCGGACAACGGCTAAACGTCGTCTTTATAAACCGACTCCAATCCATGTTCTAAATTTGCAATTTAAGTTTGGCTAACCCTGTTTTACGGCGTTCGCCTAAACTTCAATTTAGCGATAAACTAGGTCTAAGTTAGACTTGTTTAAAAAACCGGCCCAGTGTATTTATGAATGAAGTAGCTTCACCTGAATTCAGAAGTCAGAAAATACAGCAAAAGAGCAAATGTAGATCAGTGACTCAACTTACATTTTGTCGCTCACATATTCGTCGATCCCACCATCCGAATACGCAGCGATGATGACTGGTACAGCGGTCAGACAAAGAGGCACAACTTGGAGGTCAGGAACAAAGCATTAGAACGGAAAAGATTCAGGAACACGAGAAAAGATCTATTGCTTACCTGATGTTGCCTTTGAGACTAGTCTCTCATCTAAGATTGTTTGTTGACTGTTCGTCATAAAAGTTGATTTCTTTGCGTGACAAGCACGTAAAGGTGGTGTTACACTGGTCGATTTGCAACGATACGATGTTGTGCTAAAAATCGTTTAGGTGTAACATCCTATTGCGAACATTTTTTCGTTATGTCTGCAGTGCTGCAACGCGTTGCAAGTTTTTGAAAGTGATCATTCAAATTTGGAGCAAATCGGCGTTGCAAATCAACCAATGTAACAACAGCTTAAACTGATTTATCACGGATTATGAATAAAAATGCTATTTTAAGCTGGTTTTCTTTTCTTTCTTTTTTTTTTTTTTTTTTTTTTTTTGTGCTCACACCGATACACAAACTTGATAAATTTGAACACGAGCCTCAATGAGGAAAGAAAACGAATGACACAACTTACGCCAACCAAAAGCGTGGTAAAGCAGCATTTTCTGCCTTTTTTTGAAAACGCTCGTAACACGTCGATACAGCTGAACTCCTTCAAGGAGCATCCAGGCAAAGGTGGCTACCAAGAAATACTTAGTAACCACAGCAAATGAGATGCAGGCCGGCTGAAAGAAAATGACAGGGAAATTAAGATAGAGATAGACTACCAAGCCGAGTTGCTATAATATAGACAAAGTAAAGTAAAAATAAAAGTAAATAAATAAAAAAACTTAAATAACAAGACGTAACTGATCGTTTTACAATAATATTTACTATAAATGTGCACATCATTACAATATCATAGCCAACACAGGTGTAGATAAAAGACAAGATGCAGAAAAGACAGTACAGCAAAAACTTACACAAATATGAACATAAAATTAGAAGCTGTTGACTATCATCAAGTCACAAACCAAACAAAAAATAAGTGTAGTAATACATATACATTATAAAGTAATACCTGGCTGTACCAAATTTTTTTTTTTTTTTTTTAATGTTTTACATTAGTTTCTGGATCGCATTACCCTGGTTCCAGAAGTCCTTATATACGTCTTCAAGAGTTTTCCGACAAGAACGACGAAGCGAGCGGAAAGGACCTCTGGGCGCGCGAGGTAGCAACCTCACTTCCATGAGTTCAGCTGAACTTCGTCGCTGATTGCTTAATGTTTGACAAACACAATGGCAATCGAACTGGCATGGAAGTGAGGTTGCTACCTCGCGCGCCCAGAGGTTCCCTCGCCACCGTTCGCCTTTGCCGCTCTCTGCCAAGCTTTCGATGCTCTTCATTGGCAAGCGAAGGATCGCATCAAATCGATGCATGAATCTCACCGTGTAACGTTTAGCGTTGATTCCAATCATGAAGAAAGTCAGACTAAAGTATAGACTCACTACCAGGCTCAGCCTTATTTGCGCCTTCTCTTTTCTGAAATTACTGAAAGGAAACAAACATACATTATATATCAAAAATCAATGTCTATTGTCAAAAAGTCCTCTCTTGTTGCCTGATTCTGCATGAAAGGTGGGCCTCACGGATTTGGTATCAAAAAATAACAGGAAAATTTTCAGACCTGCTGAACAGTCACCGTGAAGTCGGATTGTGACCCCACACACCATTCCGCATGAATGTCACCTGTCACACAAAACAGTCTGGACTAGACACAAAACAGTCCGCCATTAACAGCAATTCAAAGAAGCTCTATTTGAGCACGGTTCATAGAGTTTGTGAATTGTGTATACTCATCAGCAAAATTAGGGGGATCAATTCGTACGTCATACTCACCATGAGTTATTCGTCTAAAGTCAGAAACAAAACTGTTCGTTAAGTTTTGAAAAGAGGTCTAGATCGAGAATATGAATAATGTCGGTAGTTGCTATTTTGCCAGTTACTATCAATGTAACGACTCACAGGAAATGACCAATGGCGCCGATTGACAAGACGTTTCCAAGCGAGGAGATTCCGAGGCCTCCGTACGTTAACGCCGTCAATACCCGTTCGTGGATTTCAGATGAAGACTGACAAAAAGTAAAACCAAACCCTTGACTTCTCAAAATCCACGTTTTCTATGATAGAAGGTTTAGTTAACCCAAGCAGCGCTATATATCAGTTGCAGTTCCACTAAACAGCATCTTAATCCTTTCACTCCAAAGCTCAAAATACAGATTCTCCCAACCTCTCAAAGAGAAAATGTATGAGTGATGTGGGGAGAGTCGATAGTTCAATCAGCTATTATCTGAGCAAGGAATCAAAAACCATTTTCTCTATACTGCATGGTATAATTCTGGTGTAAGACTGAGAAGAGAAAATGGAAGTTGATCACTCTTGGGAGTGAAAGGGTTCAAGGGGCCCTCTCAGCCAATTCAGTGTTTTTGTTGACTTCTAGAATATCTAGAATATCTAAGGATAAACTTGGTTCCAACAAAAAGAAAAGAACGTAATCAATCAAGATAAAAATGGTTAGTAGCACTTTTAGATCAAAAGAAACTAATATTCTTCCAAAGCAAGTCGGATGGAAATGGATTGCTAATCATTGATCCGCTATTTTGGCTAAGAGGGCCCCTTTTACCGGCTGTTCTGTCCATTCCAAATAAACCGCTATTCCGTTTATTCTGCTATCGGGAGCAGAATGGACAGAATACTATTCCGTTCATTCCGGAATCAGAATAGGTCCCAAAAGATCACGAATACCGTCTATTCCGGAATAGGAAGATACGTAATAGTCCCAAAATAACGCGCCCTAAAGTTCACCTTTAATAGCGTAAACGTTTGACGCAATTAAGCTAAAACCAACACAAGATAGAAAGTTTTGAGTGTTATACCCTATTCACAGGTTCCTCTTCTAGTTGCATTAACACCGCGAAATGAGTCATGTGATCACATGAACACTCTGCGTGTCGTCCGGTCCTGCGCGACAAGGAACATCCGTCGTCTACCCAGTCTCCTCCAGTGGATCCCCTGTTAACAAAAGCATTACAACATAAATAATGTGGTGTTAGTTGGTTCTGCATTACCAAGGTTATCACAAGTTCTTTTTTTTCTGTTCTTCCCGCACACAAAAATGAAAATGAAGCTAACAATATGCCACTTTCACAATCATGCGCAGTTCTAGCCTGTCAAGAAACTGAAATCGACGCAAAAAAGAATGGCGCGCAAAAGACTGAAGCGAAGGCGGGAGGAGTTAGTTCGTTCTGTATTACTAAGGACACGGCATGCTTTCATCTTGTTTTATTGTTACAGTCATTCTTTTTGCACAGCGCGCTATAAGTATCATGAGAGCCTGTAATAAGCAGCGCTATTCGCGAAGCGCACTGTTCTGGCGGGCCACCTGATGGCAGGCAGAGTAAAGAACTGCTTGATTGGTTAAAATGCAATTATGTAGAAACAAACCTAAGTTCAGCAGAGAGATTTACTTGACAGACACTCATTTGTGTGGGGAGTAAAAAGTACTATTTGCTACTACGCATTATTGTAAAAGTAGCTTATTCAAGTTGGCACTGAACCACCTTCGAAAGAAGTCTACTTTGCTTTTGCGCTATTTTCACAATAGTTCATATTATGCGGAATTTTGATCGATATCACATCAATGTACTAGTAACGCATAGCGGCCCTTTTGTCATACTATACATCATTAAAATTCCTTACCCTCTACGGGGCCTCCAGTACACACAGGTCAGATCCTTTAATGTCTTGTCCTGATGACAATGATATAGACGATAAAACAATTTGACATAAGATGGCATGCTTTCATCCTGTTTTACTTCGGAAACACATCTGCAGATTTCTGTTTTATTTAGTTTTAACTGAGTACATTTTAGTTGAGTTCTAAGTAAGAGACTGGTAAAGCCATATGCAGAGAATAGAAAATCAAAAATGATGCTTGTCAGCTATACAAGGATGATAAAAATAAAAAGACAAAAATAATGACATGATCAACAAAGCAAGTACTAACCGGAAGGTCCGTAAACTCTATCGCCACCTTCTTCTGGAGTTTGATACTGTCGTCTACTGCCACCGCGATGATATTTGAACCAAGGCTAAAATAATGTAACATTGTTAATAAATACAGTAGAACCCCGCTATCTCGAACTCTCAAGGAAAGCAAGAATTAGTTCGAGATAGTGGGGGATCGAGATAGCTAAGTTCTACCAAGAGAAATTTCTACCAAGTTCATTTTCGGGGGAATTCGGATTCTGTTCGAGATAGCGGGGAGGTCGAGATGACCGAGGTCGAGATAGCGGGGTTCTAATGCAAACGCTAGAAATGAGAATGAGAAATGATTTCCATGGTACAAAAGTTCGATCTATTCGAAAAGAAGGAAATAGATGAGTGTGTCTTATGAAATAACCTGACTGTTTGATGATATCACGGACAGTTCTGAGTAAGTAGACAGGACAGGACAGCACAGGCTGCAGGTGTATACAGATAATCATTCTGTTCAGTCGCTCTTCAGTGGATGTGCAAAACTTCATCAATCAAAATCGTAGCTACTATAAGACAGAAAGTGTTCAGGCAGGCTCACACGAGTAAAGCAAGCGAAAGCGACCGGTTCACATGGTAAATTTGGAAAACCTTTAAGCCTGGCAAAACGGTGCAACGTTTTGTGCAACTTCGTTCAACATTGCCGAGTCTTTTTACAACAGATGTTGCGCTGGGGCTGGCTAGACGAATTATTTTACATTCCAGTTATACTTCCTCGCGGCCTTTGACATGTTTGTCGCTATTTCAGTTACCCATCTTCTTTTCCTAGTTTCTGATGAACTAAAACTGCAAAAATGCACTTTAACAATGTTCCATTTGGTCAGAGCTTTAGGCTCCGCTTATACTAGAGCGAATTTATCCGGATGCGTGAAAGCATTTACACTAGCTTTTGTGAATCCGGAATGAAAACGAATCCAGAATCAAAAGTGGGAACTTTGTACCCGAAATAGTTTTCAATTGTAAACAGGGCCTTCGACTGGGTTAGTTAAGAGATTGAGAATGTGTTCTTTTTCAATGTATCTGATATTACAGTCAACTCTCTCTAAGGCGGACACCTTCGAGACTAGATTTAATGTCTGTCTTAGAGAGAGTTCAAATACAGAGAAACAAGTGAAAATCGGCAAGGACCAAATCTGTATGTTGTCCGCCTTAGAGAGGTGTCCGCTTAGAGAGAGTTGACTGTACTACAGAAAAATTATACAAATCTTTTAAGATTTAAAAATATACAATTGAGTACTACATAAATTTCTGAACACTCGTAAAGCCAGCGAAATAGAGTAATACTCACCTGTGTGAATTATCCAATCCTTGACGAAACAGTCCGTTCACGTTTTTGTAAACAATGCTGACTACATTAACACCTGAAGAGCCATGAAAAAGGCGTACTTTGTCGGTAAAGTTGGAGGGCATAGGGACCTTAAAATTAAGTTCTCTTGCGGCGTTGTTAACATATTAAGTAAACCTTGAACAAAGATTGATAAAAGGGTACAGTATGCATATAATTATATTAAAAATGAACCAACTTTGATTTCCAAAGACACCGGGTGGCAGTTTCATGACAGCCCGCACGTTGTCTGTGTTATTCAACTTGGGTACAGTGACTGGGTTGTTGTGATTCGGAGAGATGTTCTCGATCTGCAAGACTAATAAATGAAGAATATTAAATTAACCCGGCCGATGACCAACAAGAAAACAAAATCTCTCGCACGTCACCCCGGAAGTGTGCCCCGGGCAATAGGTGAACCTCGGGGTGAGGAGGGGGGAGGGGGAGGGGGGGATGCTCGTCGTACCTTTTAGGAGTCAAAAACATGAGTTCTGGTACCACTTAAAGTGCTCAAGATCAAATGCTGACATTTTTTTGTGACGGAGTACCGTTTGGGGACCGGATATTTTTACTCCACCAGACTGTTATCAGTGTACTCAAACCAGGTCCATTTAATACTATTAGGAGTCAAAACGAAAATTCCCGAAGAGCAACCCCAGCCTCTTTTATGTTTTATTATATCATTATTAATTTGAAAACTTACCTAATCTCTTCGAGCAAATTGTCATGATCTTGGCCGATCCATTCAGGTGATTCGCAGCGTATTCGAGGGCAAAATCTTCTAGTTGTGAAGATGCGGACAGAGTAGATGGTCCATCTTGTTCTGCATTCTCTGTGACCAGGTTATCTGTGACACCCACCACAAGCTGGGGGGGTGGAGTGGGGGGATAATACGTGGCCAAGCCGACTCGACCAACCATAGACCGACATAACGGACCAATCAGTTCTACAACCAGAGACATATATACCGCCATCTGACGAATACTTTTCACTTGACTCTGAAGATGACTTCCGCTCAGGTAGTCGAAACGTCAGTCACCAACAACAGTCTTTCTGGAGACTACTCTAACCCGGACGATCACAACCAACCTACTGTTCACACTCCTGGGTTCAAACCATTTGCCATGATAGCCCCGGATTGTTGACAGTTTAGAATACTTACGGGGTCTTTTGTTGAAGGCGTCGGGGTTAAAGTACTCTCCACAGATTCACTGATTTGGTTACTTGATGAACTTTGCACTTTCTTGATAACCTTTAATTCAGCGGTTGAATGAGTTAACTGCACGCTCGTCAGGTGAACCTGCTTGATGCTGGAAGCGACGAACGATGTAGGAAAGCTTTGAGCAGCTTCGGACTTCACAAGTAGTGGAGTTATAGACTCCAGGGGAGCAGTGGCTGTGTGGTGAACAAACTCTTTTGATTCAGCGGTTGAATGAGCTGACTGCACGCTTGTTGGCCCATAAGTCACGTGACTTGTGATTGTCGGTTGTGAAACAGAAGTCGCACCTGGTCCAGCTTTGCTTGTCTTCGTTGCGAGGGATTTTAGATTCTCCGTTGTTGAGGAATTCACACCAGAAGACGATAACAAACGACTCATGGTCTGTTTTGAAGACATTTTCAAGGTCGAGGTGTTGTTGAGTCCTCTCGATAAAGAAATATCTGACGAGAGAGAATGAGAAGACGTTGAATATGCGACATAAAGTTCTGTACAGATGTAATAGTCGTAAATATTAATTTTACAATATAAGGTCATGAGGTAGATAAATAAGAGACTTGGCTGCGTTCCATTACACTTCAGCCAGCGAACTTTTAGCTTGTAACTTCCCATGGTGTATACTCTTGAGCGGAGGACATAATTTTTACAAGTCTGTGTTTCAAACAATGCTTTTTTTCCCGAATTGTTCCCCCCCTTTTTTTGTTCAAATTGGGAAAGAAGAGAAGCTATAATTTCTTTTTTTTTATAGCGAAGGTCCTTGTATAATTGTACTTTATTATTACGCTTAAATAATGTTCCTCTCTCTCTTGTTCAACCATCGTGAAGTTCGGCCTCGCACAAAGGGAAAAGTCACATGACTGAGTGTAATCCAAAAAGCAGCATAACGAGAAAAAGCAACATAATAAAAATATCTACATAAATATCACAACGTACATTTTCAAACAAACAATGCCCTTACTTGTTGGGAACGATGTTATTGTCTGCTCATGAACATATTTTCTTCCAAAAGAGTCAACTCCAGTAAACTGTGTCTCCGTACGGCCTGCTGTACATCAGGGCAGCGTCCATCAGAGGCAAAGGTGTCGCTGTAAGTGAAACGCACGTGGATATCACAGGGATTGTACCGTACACTTGGGACGCAGGTGATGTTGGCTTCGATGGAATCTCGGCAGGTCTGATTTACGTCGTCAGGAAATTTCAACGTGGGTCTGCACGTTTCAGAAGTATTTCGGCCTTCGTACCAACTTCCTGGGAAACCAAATGATTCACCGCTTGCGTGCCCACTGACAAGAGTAAGAATTCGAGCGTATTCTGATTGATGGTTAATTTTGTAATTTGTCTTGTTGGCAATTATGAATGTTCGAGAGAAGTCCGTTCCTCGTATTTCCTCCCATGTCAGGCCGTGCAGCTGATCGTCAACAAGAAGTCCTGATGTGTCTGAGGTGTTCATTACGATGCTGATAAAAGTAGTACATTTCTTGCCACTTAGTGTCAGCGGTGTTGCTAAAACAGCAGCTGACGTATATTTACTTACTGGAGGAAGAACTGTCATAAATGGATCTGTATCCACGAAATCGGCAGAATCACCTTTGTTGTACTTGACAACAAGGCAGGGCTTGTCACACAATATTTCACGAGAATCGTTCGAAGGAATATCATACTCGGCAAAGTCTCCCTGATCAAGTGAAGAGCGACTGCCACCAACACTTATCGCGGTTTCATTAAAAGCGGCCAAAACACGGAATATGTCTCCCGCCGTTCGCATTGGTGTGGGACTGGTCACATGATGACTCCCCCGGTGATTCACGGGAGGGATTTGCTCCACCAGATGGTCGCATGCCCCAAATCTAACATTGGTGCACTGGTTTCCAGAAAATACAGCCACTTTCTTGCTGGACTCTACTTTGGTTCCAGTCAAGTCAGCGCTGCTTCCAATTTGTAACATTTCCAACTGATTCATTTGCTCGGTAATAGTCTTGAAGTTTCCATATTGTTTTCCTTTGTACGTCACTATTCTTGATGTTCTGAGGGTTACAGTTACATCAGTGTTGTCTCCTGAGGCAACGATACCAACTAACGAGTTATACGAAGGTATGTACGATGGCACCACATATTCCGTCCCAACCATGTGCAAAATGACAGCGCAAGCTTTAGCGAGTTTATCATAGGTATTAATAATGGTAATAGGACTGAGTGGAGTCCGATTCGGTCTGTAATCATACGAGTAATTACGAAATCGGACTCCTACGAAGCGCTGGTCGTCCGATTTCGTAATCACTCGTATGATTACAGACCGAATTGGACTCTACTCAGTCCTATTACCATTATTAATTGTACTGTGTACACTCGTAATTGCATACAAGCAGTCACAGCATTACTTTTTCGTTTTCCAAACTATCCAAATCAACAATGAATTTGGACACTTTTGCGAAGGGTTTTACCCCAGAAAAATTTATGTTTCCAAATTACAATTTAATTGGACAACTTGTCTCTTATCTTTCTTATCAATTTGGTGCCATCAATTTTTTTTATGTATCCACTGATTTCGAGTATATGTAAACTAAACAAATTTTGTAGCCAGTTTTATTCACGACTTTTGATCATTTTGTGGAAGATCTTGATGCCAGTCATTTTGCACTGTAACACCAAAATTCAACTCGCAAAATTCTCCGGGACTCCAGTAGGACGAATATTCATATCATCAAATTCATATTTTTTCAACTTATCATACACATCACGGCGTGTTTTGAACTGTGGGAAAGAGAGCAAAACTACCTTGAAATCTTCACTGCTTTCGGTATCCCTTGTGCATGATTACCCGCTTATATAGTCAAACAAGGAGATCGAAAGAAATCGCAAATAATAATAATAATAATAATAATAATAATAATAATAATAATAATAATTATATATATATATATATATATATATATATATATATATATATATATATATATATATATATATATATATATATATATATATATATATATGCTTCTGGTGATTCTATTCGTGGATTAATCAAAATTTCCATGGAAAACCTTCTAGACATCAAGTCATTGTTATTCACACGAACTTTATTTCAGTCAAAGCCTTTCTTTCTGTGTATCAAGCCGACACAGATCAGATCAAATAATTTTTTTTTTAGGCCCAGGTCAACGTCGAATTTTACGTAAGTCGAACTCAATGCAAAGGAGCAAAAGCCATGATTGTTTGAGCTAATTTGCACTGAGTTCGATTCATGCGAAGGTCGACGTTTTGTCCTGGGCCTTACGGCATCTAGCATACTGTCCGTTTACTATTTATTACATTTTAACGATGATAACATTTTAACCCTTTCACTCCCAAGAGTGATCAATGTCGATTCCCTCCTTCAGTTTCACACCAGAAAGCATATGGTACAGCAGGGAGAACTGGGTATTTGATACTCTGCTAAGATGAAAGCTAATTAAACTATCAAATCTCACTACATCAATCATACATTTTCTTCTTAAAAGGTTCGGAGAATCTGCATTTTGAGCTTGGGAGTGAAAGGGTTAAGTAAGAACATAAATAGGGAGAACCCTATGCTGGTAACAGGCAAGTGGCACGTTCTGATGCCAGAATATCTCGTAGATTAATCTACTGTAGATAAGTCGCTACTATTTCCATATTATGTACACACTCTATATTAGGACGAGTCTATCTATAATGTTTTTGACATTATCTTGAACGCCATCATATACCCTTAAAAACCTTTTTTTTTTTTTGTGGAAATTGTGCAAGGCCATCTGGCATCTCGATAATTACCCTCGCAGAGCTCGAGAAACACGCCATTGTAGAGCCTACAAAATCAATAACACTTTAAGGCAGGCACGTCGGTTACGATTACTTGGAATTACAGTCTTTTTGGATGTTTTATTGAAGAAAAAGTAATCGTATAATTGCTTTGGTTTTGAGATTCTACGCTTTGGGATTGGTCCAAACAAGTTTAGGAGCGTTCTTGGCCAATCAGGAACCAAAGTAGAACCTTATTGCAATCTTCTCACGCAAGCAAACACGTGTCGATGTTGTTCGTCGCACTGCTGATTGGTTATTCTTCTTCTTAAAAATAAAATCAAACGGAAGATACTTTGGTTTCTGATCAGTTAAAAGTGTTTCTTACAGCTTATGATTGACTGTGTTCAGTTTTCGAAAGTCCTCCGAAAACCGCTCTACTTGTTTCTTACGTCCCTATTACTGTATCTTCCTTGGCTCATTTGCAGACCCTCAACGATCGGCTGACGCCTGGTGAGACGTGGGCAGGTGACGATGCGACGGAACTCCCTTCTGAACAATCGATTCATGCCGGCGTATATGAAGGGATTAATGGTGTTACTCAGGTAAAGGAAAAACATGCAAAGCAGCTCCAACTGTCGTGGCATCGTGTAAAATCGTTTGACAAGAACAATCACCCAAAATGGAATCCAACAGGCGAGGAAAGTTAGAACGACCACAAACAATGATTTGCTTAGTCGTATTTCCTGCGCTGAAATGCGTCCATTGGGGGAGGCGTGAGACTGAGCTAAATTGTGATTATGTCGACAGATTTCTTTATAGACCGCATAGTAGCTCGCTATACTTATCAATAAAGGCAGACAGACCAGCATTCCGATTACGATGCAATAATGAATGAGCTTGGCTGTTTCCGTTAGGTGGATGATGTTACACTGTGCATAGCCCGGAATGAATCCTAAATCTTGCAAGCCAATGAACTGGGGAATGAGAATATACAGCGCGATAGCTAACCACACGCTCAGCAAAATGATAGAGGAGCGTTTGGGCGAAAACACAGTGTTGTAGCTGTTTGTCTTCACTATCCTCACGTATCTGTTTATCGCTGTTAGAGCTATAGTGGCGGGAGAGACATAGATCACGAACAAACTGACAAAGCCATAAATGTTGCACATAACCTCTCCATATATCCACCTTCCTTTGAATAGAACCCCAGTGGCCAAGGGCATGACCACTAGAGCAGACATAAGATCTGCCAAAGCCAGTGCTATGATGTAAAGGTTGGTTGTAGTTCGAAGATTTGTGTTTCTGTAGACAGCTAGACACACTAACAAGTTGCCTACAAGTGATGCGACATTCATTAGAATGCATGCAGTTCCTTCCACGATAACAAGAGATTGACTGCGGGTGCCAAGGTTCGACATCTGAGGGGAATAAGTTTAAGCCTTGAGACTGACAAGTTAGTGATCCTCGTATGAAACTCAGACCTGTTCCAGGGTCGTGAAAAAAGTCATTTTTTGAACGATTTTAGGCTCGTTGCTATGTCCGGGTAAGGTCTTCCATGAGTGTTCTTCAGCTGCTTCGATTTCTAGAAAGCAAGATTTGAAGATGTTTCCCGTTTACTCCATAATAGTTCTGACAGTCACGTAGAAAACCATGTCAAGATGTCTCGTTAATGTAGGTTTTACTTAGAAAGTAACCGTTTAGCTGTTACTGTGTACATTTACTGTCTTTCTGAGAGAAACCTTAATTTTTCGCTTGAAAGTGATAGTGGCCAAGTCCGGTATCGAGCCCAGAAGAAACTAAAGTGGAAGTAGGGACAAGACCGAGACTCCTAAAAGAGACTTTCAGTTTCTCACCAGAAAAATATCATACAGTATGAGAACTTGACTTTTGACACCTTACTCAAATGAAACTTATTTACTTTAAATTGTCATTACACTACTCATATACACTTGCTTCTTAAAGGTTGAGCGACTTTGCATTTTGAGCTTAGAAGTGAAAAGGTTAGCCAGAAAGGAAAGAGTAATGCGTGACTTATCTTTTCATACACAGTCGATTTTGACAGTTTGACTTTGAACACTTATTTTTAATCAAAGGCCACGATAATCTTACCCTGGGTGCCAGAGGCTTCTCGCTCTCCAATGCTCCGAGCTGCGCGGCTGCGGTTGTTTTGCGTTTCTATCCTTTTGGATTGGTCCAAACAAGTTTTGGAGCATTCTTGGCCAATCAAGAACCACACTAGAGTGACAAAATTAAAACGTTTACGGAACAGACCTTTCGAAGCATCCACCCTGTAAATTTGATCAACAAAGAATATAATGAAATGGAAATATGACAGTTTGAGTGTCATGGGCTAAATAAAAACAAGTGCAGCGAAAAATCCTATGGACAAGGGCATGACCACTAGAGCGGACATGAGATCTGCCAAAGCCAGCGCTATGATGTAAAGGTTGGTTGTAGTTCGAAGATTTGTGTTTCTGTAGACAGCTAGACACACCAGCAAATTACCTACAAGCGATGCGGCATTCATTAGAATGCATGCAGTTCCTTCCACGATAGCTAGAGATTGACTGCGCGTGCCAAGGTTCGACATTTGAGCGGAATAAGTTTAAGCCTTCTAGGCGGTACACCAGAAGCTCCTGTTTTTTTTTTTTGTAAATGGCAGACACTTTGTGTTTCCTGTGATTAGGCGGCTCGATGCTGTGCCCGGGTAAAGTCTTCCATGAGTGTTTTACCGATTGTTAATTTGAAGTCTCAACTGGTTCCCGCATTATAACCGGAGATAATCATGTAGAAATCCGCAGCTAAGGACGGCTTACGCGGCGGTTAGGCAAGACGGTACTGTGCCAGGATATTTAGTTGCGGCGATCATATAAGGCCGTGTGTTTCTGCGATACGTCGATTTCCGCTTGACAATGAACGATCGACAAGTTCGGCTTTGAGAAACCAGATGCAAGCGAAAGACTTTGACAACGTCAACAAAATTCGGAAATCAGTCACCAACGATCTTGTCCACCTTCTGTTTTCCGGTGTAAGATCTGCGGTGTCATAATTTCTTTTACGGAAATGAGGAGCTCTGATGTATTTGGGTTTTGTAATTCAAATCTGTCGTTGTTCGACTAGTAAGATAAGATTGGCTTGTCTGAATGACGCAAACTATTAGAGGAATGGAAAATCTTCAGCGACGGAGCTGAGCGGGAGTCCGATTAGTGTCCAATTAATGAATAATCGGGGGGTTATGAACCAATCACAATCGAGGAATATGTAATATTTATGATTAAAAGATCAATAGATTGTTGAATCAGAGATAAATATAGATTAATAAAATGATTTTATTACTATTTCCATTCTTTTTCAGTTACGACATTTACCCTCAAAGTTATAACAGATGAGTAAATTGAGTACTTCTCGGCCATGGTGTAGTCGCGCCTCACAGCCCTTTCCGTACTCTTCAATCGGCTCTCAGTCATGTTCCTATTGTCAGGAAGTTCGACATTCTTTTTTCTTTTCCACAGCAGTCCGGCTTCGTGACGGTTGCCAACATGTCTAACGGTGCTCCTTAAAATCTAAACGGCTTTTATTTATTTTTTGTCATCACGTGAACGGGGTGTTTCGTGTTGATATTTTGTTCCAAAAGCATCTGTTCTCCACCGGTCCTGAAGTTGTTGGTTAAATTACAGGTCGTCCTTCGTCGGGAAGCGCTGGATTCTCCTTCAGTTTCTTATCAGAAATACATCATACAGTGAGGAGAACTTGGATTTTGATACTGTATGTCCAGATTAAAGCTAATTGATCCTTTCAGTTAGTGTGTCGCATGACCTGAAATGGGAGAACACACCAAAATAACATCTCAAAATAACAATGAAATGTTATTTGCCAGACGTTCGTTCCCTTATTCGGGTATTTCTGGGCGAATTTTCTGATTGAAAATGAAAAATCTGGCAACACCGTGATATTTTACTGTTACTAGAGACGTATGCTGGTGTGCTGTCTCATTTCAGGTCACGTGACACACTTCGATTAGACTATCAATTCTCGCTACACCACTCATACGTTTTTTTTCTTAAGAGGTTAGGAGAATCTACATTTTGGGCTTGGGAGTGCCCAACTGACCGCTTAACACAGGTTGACCGCCAGGTTTCTCGAATTACTCAAAATACACGGAAATAATTAGCATACACAATAATTGAGCACATACAATGTTAAATCGTTAATAAGCTTCATGTTTACAAAGTGACCTTTTAATACAGGTTAAAATCAATAAGAAAAACCATTAGGACTTAAAAAAGGTGACCGCATCCGCTATAATAGAGGGTGACCGCTTAATACACCACGTTTATAGTAATTAAGAGTGGAGAAATTTCCGGGACTTTGGAAACTGACCACTCAATAGAGGGTGACCGCTTATAAAATACAGGTGTAACTGTATGCTGATGAGGATGACTGAATAAAGTTTAAATTTGAAGCAAGCAGTAGAGAGGCCTTCGGTTGAATGAGAATTATTCAGGGCGCTGACAAACTTTCAAAACTGTAGGCAAAAATATCTACTAACTGCTCGTAGGCACGCATTTTCAGTCACAGGAGAAGAAACCAATTGAACATAAAGATAATGGCGGCAATTTATAACTACTGCAGCTTCTCTCTCTTCCTGTGCCCATCGCTACTCAGATTAAATTCAAGGCTTTACTAATCAGTTATTTTACCTGGCTATTAAGCAAAACGCGCTCTGAAGCCGTTCATAATTGAACGTTAATATATATAGAATATTTACTTTTACCGTGGTAAATGTGTCTCTTGTAAACACGGCAAAGTTCTAATTTGACTTTGAATTCAGTAAAAACTTTTAACTAGCAGAACTAGGAGGCTGAATCGTCGGAACCGGCCCTAGAAAAATATAATTCTTTTGAATTAGGATTAAGTGAGACGCTGGGGAACTTTCAAAAGTCATTGAAAACATTATGCAAAGGTATTTTAACTTTACTTATAATACTGGCGGTACCTGGATTAACATGACAAATATAATATTGAATATCGAGTCCCAGTAATTGGCCTCTTTTCTTACGGGCGTTAAGCTAAACTTAAACCTTTGCACTTGAATGTAGAGTTTTCTGCAATGATCGCTGACTCAAAAATAAGTTGACCGCATGGCCGACAAACGTATTTCCGCGGTGTCCGCATATTGAACGGAGTTCACGATGAATGCTCTTGTCTTCAAGATTACAAACCGTTCCGTATTTAGATTTTTATACTCCACCCTCAATATGAGTGAGAATTAGTCCAAGAACATGATAGAAAATTTACTGATCTAGGATCGACACTGGTCTTGTGAATCCAACACAGTGAAATAGTGTCACCAATCAACCAAAACTTGCGGGGATTTTGTTAGATCCCCCTACCTGTCATCTGGCTCACAGAAAAGAAAAATCCTTAAAGACTATAGTATGTAGTCCGGACTTAGGTCCCTTCAAGAAACTAGACAAATTAGGACTGGCCGTAAACAACGTAGAAGGTGCGGCAATGGCAACTACACAAAAGCAGCAAGTATCTTTAAAACCACTAAATCCTAAAAAATGTTTTATATGAGCGCCGTGTGCTCTATCCCGGGGACACCAGACTGAATTCGCCTTCGGGCTGGTCAACATGCTCAGAAGAAAGCTGTTTAACTATATGGGATTGTAAATCATGGTTACAGTTAGGAAGCTGCCGAATTGAACTTATTTCATCGTGTCTTAATAACCATTATAATAACGATTTCGTATTTCGCGTGAACAGAACAAAATACACCGGCCGGACACCATTTAGAACATGCCAGGATTCCGCTACCCTTGTCTATCAGTAGAACAAAATATATTTCCGGTACGGAGCTACGTCCAATCGCCACCACATGTTCGCAGAAACAGCTTCAGGAACGACACAAACACAAGAGTCCTTATTTGACAGTGAAAACAGGCTCGGCACAAACGCATTATTATTTAAGATCATTATATTTTGATCATTGTGCTTGCGCTTGTGCTTGCGTTGAGTCTGTTACAGTGTGAAATATGGACTTTGTGCTTGCGGTTGCATTTGCGTCGCTCGTGAAAAGTAAAAAAAAAAAAAAAAAAAAAAAAAAATTTACAAGTCATACTTATCAACTTTCGAAATGCCGGTGATGGCTTTGAGCGAAACAAATACGAATGAGTGCTGCGCCAATCACAATGGAACGTCGAACGGTTTACGCGGCAACTCTTTTACTTATCTTCTTCGGTTACAGTAGCTTCATAAACCAAGCCTTTCAAACGACAAAATTTGGTCTTTCGGGAACTAAAACGTTTCAGCGGTCTAGTCGATATCGCTCAATTTTCGTGAGATGTAGAATTAAGACGAGCTTTTCTCAAATACTGTGTCAGCAATTTTCGATGTGTCTTTTCTTCGTTCCTGTATTATTGAACAGATGTATAAAAAACGGTTCCCGAAACGCTCCCTTCAATTTAAAAGGGAATAAAATCCTTAAAACAAAATTTGCTGGTGGCGAAGTATTTTAGTCAACTTCATTGAGTATCCGAAAAAAGCCGGTTGTTTTAGCATTTTCGAATAGATAAAAATCGACAAATGGTTTTGATTCCCGTTTCCGAAACAGTCAATTTTCAAAATAAACCAAAATCGTAGTCCGCCTTTAACGTGCCTGAAAATGATATCATCAAAAAGGAAAAACTTACGGATAACAAGGAGGAAGCCAGATGCCGCGTTCATCTGGGGCTTTTCCGCATTGATTAAAGTCAAAGGTTAAAGTTACTTAAAGACGTATGCTGGTGGGCTGTCTCATTTCAGGTCACGTGAATCACTAACTGAAAGTGTCGATCAGACTATCAATTCTCGCTACACCACTCATACGTTTTCTTCTTAAGAGGTTAGGAGAATTTACATTTTGGGCTTGGGAGTGCTCAACTGACCGCTTAACACAGGTTGACAGCCAGGTTTCTCGAATTACTCAAAATACACGGAAATAATTAGTGATACACAATAATTGAGCACATACAATGCTAAATAGTTAATAGGCTTCATGTTTACAAAGTGACCTGTTAATACAGGTTAAAGTCAATAAGAAAAGCCATTAGGACTTTAAAAGGGTGACCGCATCCGCTATAATAGAGGGTGACCGCTTAATACACCACGTTTATAGTAATTAAGAGTGGAGAAATTTCCGGGACTTTGGAAACTGACCACTCAATAGAGGGTGACCGCTTACAAAATACAGGTTTAACTGTTATGCAGATGAGGATACTGAATAAAGTTTTGAAGCAAGCAGTAGAGAGGCCTTCGGTTGAATGACAATTATTCAGGGCGCTGATAAACTTTCAAAACTGTAGGCAAAAATATCTAACTACTCGTAGGCACGCATTTTCAGTCACAGGAGAAGAAACCAAGAACATAAAGATAATGGCGGCAATTAACTACTGCAGCTGCTCTTTCTTCCTGTGCCCATCGCTACTCAGATTGAATTCAAGGTTTTATTCCTCAGATATTTTACCTGGCTAGTAAGCAAAAACGCGCACTGAAGCCGTTCATAATTGAACATATACAATATATATAGAACATTTACTTTTACCGCGGTAAATGTGTCTCGTGTAAACACGGCAAAGTTCTAATTTGGCTTTGAATTCAGTAAAAACTTTTAACTAGCAGAACTAAGAGGCTGAATTGTCGGAACCGGCCCTAGGAAAATATATTTCTTCTGAATTAGGATTAAGTAAGGCGCTGGGGAACTTTCAAAAGTCTTTGAAAACATTATGCAAAGATATTTCACTTTCTCCTATAATACTGGCGGTAAATAGCGGCCACCTGGCTTTACATGACGTTATCGGCAGTCAGCTTCCTCTCTCGACTTGTGCCACATCAAAATACTAAGTCAATAAATCGAGCTAATTGTGACATATACAAAATGCTCAATATGAAAGACTGACATTATTGCAGACTAAAAACAACATTTTTCTCGACACCTTAGGAAAATAATATGCTATGAATGAGGACATGATCACTTTTATTGTTTTCTATCAGCCATACCCAATATCCTTGGCAATCGAATTTTGAAATTAACTATTTTATAGCAAGGGTATAGAATAAACCGCTTATCAGACTAAAGCAGATTCAGAAAGAGTGCTCGAAATGGCAGAACGAATACAAATGGTCTGCTTGATTATCTCGTTCTAAATAATTCACGGCTGTCTTTTTCATACTGAGCCTGAAACAGGTTTGTTGAACAAATTAAAGACAAAACAAGCGAGTGTGGGTCAAGAAAAGAGGGCGACGGGCGCACAAGTGAACAATTAGTGTTGGAATAAGCTGCTATTTAATTATGATTCTCTTTATCAAAGTTGTCAGAAAAGCTTATGCGAAAATATAACCCATACCTACGGGTGCCGCCATGCAAGCACGTTGGCGAAGAACAAATAACAGTATTTTGTTACCGGCGTGGCCATTAATTTACAGTACAAGGTCGAATTGTACTTGATAAACAATTCTCTTGACAAATACTCTTGGTTTTCCTCAGCAAGCCGCCTCATGCAAAGTTATACAGAGATGATCTGCTCCTATGCCGATCTTATCTTTGAACTGAGCTATGAGAATTATGCCACTAAACCACACTTTTACAACAAAAGATGTTTTAACAAGACCAACTTCGGTGTTTTCAAAAGCTTTATAATCAAAATTAGTCCAAGAAAAAAGCAGAAGAAACCGGCATATTTCGAGTTTGCGATTTTCTTGTTTCGTGCAAGGTCTCTTTCTGACAAGAGTCACTCAGGCCCTCGGTAAATGTTTTTCCGTCGCTCCCGGAAACTTCCGAAGATTTCCGATGAAGCACAATCGAACCTGAAGAAACCATATTATGATAAACTTAACATAAGAAGACATAAGAAGGCGAGGTTCAGATACTGTCGCGACTCCTACCTCATAACTGCAGGCGTTACTAACATGGAACTCTGATTGCAGTCAAATTGTCTTATCAGTAGTAGCTTGCCAAAATGGGGCGTGCCGCTGGAGGAGGTGGGGGAGGGATACCACTGACCAAGAGGCAATTTCTTTAAAGAGAATTCGCATTAATATAATTATATATGCCACTATTACTATAAATATGTAAATAAAACGACAAAAACCTTCTTTCCCCATGGGGGAGGGGGATGAGGTATGAAGCCCTGGCAGATATTTGTAGGTAGAAACATTTTCTCAGGTCCTGTTGTAGGGTATAAAAGGTGTACCCTAGCATTATTCTCACTCTTATGTCGAATTGTATCAGCTTCAATTTTTGCACTCTCTTGATGTTTTTCTCTTTTGCAGTCCAGTGTCTTTATGCAGTAAAAAAATGTCCTGTCTTGGGTTACTTTTTTGGATCTTAGTAGTTTTAGCCTAAGGGGCCTTTTTGAGGGTCTATTTTATATTTTGCCTCATTAATTTCGTACCTTCCCGTTATATTGGTTCTTACACAGAGCAGTCTTTTTTAAATTGTAGTATCGCTAATCTGTATCCTGGGGCGTAGCTAGCAATTTTGTAACTGTACGCACAAAGAGACTATTTTAAGCGCCGGAGGCGCTCCTCGCTAGGGGGGTCTGGGGGCATGGTCCCCCAGAATATTTTCAAATTTTGGCTCTCGGAAATGCCATTTCCTGCATTTTCCGTGGGATATTTCAATAAATAAATACGTCAGTGAAACGAATCATAACAAATTCACAGTGATGTTAGCACTCGGTGTCACGTTTTAATACGTGTAAACACAAGCAAGTAATTACGCTCTTTCACCTCACAGAGATTTTGAAGGCGTTCTCTAGCAGTTTCGTACACTATAATACGAAAAAATATATATAAAATCAATTCAAAATCAGCCAATTTAATGATAAAAACGTCTCAGGCAATACAAAATTGTGTTTTTGTCAGATTAAAAAAATATTCTCCAGATTTCAGCTGTACGCCCGTGCGTACGTGCGTATATGGTAGCTACGCCCTTGAGTATCTCAAAATTTTCACCCCATTTCCGGACCTGAACCAATCCGGCTGCAACCTATTTGAGACCAAATACTAAAACAAACGGAACTACTACTTATCCTATATCTGATATGACCGTCACTGGCCGGTGCCAAGAGGGAGCCTGCGGACGAGTTCGAGACGTCTGAACATACCCGGATGAACAACACGTGCGCACGATTGACTCATTTATCACTACTCCATGTAATCACGATACAAAGCATGTTATTATGAACACGTGCGACGTCATTTTGGAAATTTTCGGTGCGATTTCCTGTTGTTCTTGACTTTCAAAAGACATTTGGGATGGCCGTTTTTCGAGAAAATGGTAAGGTAGTATAGCAAGACGTGTTTCTTGGTTTCAGAGCACCGACCAGGTGAAGTGAAGCGGTAGAATACCACACAACAAGCAGGTGAGTTTTTAAGTTCTGTCTCTCTGCATGTTTAACTGCATAAGAAAAATACGTACTGCGCTTAAAGAACAACAGAATTTCACTCTAGGTGCAGTCAAATCTATTGGTTCTTTGCAAAAAAGCGGTCTTTTCAAATTGTGTACTGGGCGGAGAATGCTAAATTTTCGTAGGTTTATGCCATGTCCAAGTACTGTAGTTGCAGTTGTCCATATGAGACATTGTCTGTAACATGTTGCAGACTTTTGTCACATTAGAGTCCATTATTATAGCTTATTATTGGTGTTTGAATAATGGTCCAGCTTGTAAAATACACTGTCTAATGTAAAATTTAATGTTTATCTCATGGTACAATGTAGCCAAGGGGTTTATTATGATCTGATTATCTCAACTTGGTACAATGTAGCCAAGGGGTTTAATATGATCTGATTGTCTCATGGTACAATGTAGCCAAGGGCTTCATTATGATGTAATTATCTCATGGTACAATGTAGCCAAGGGGTTTATTATGATCTGATTATCTCAAATTGGTACAATGTAGCCAAGGGGTTTATTATGATCTGATTATCTCATGGTACAATGTAGCCAAGGGGTTTATTATGATCTGATTATCTCGTGGTACAATGTAGCCAAGGGGTTTATTATGATCTGATTATCTCAAATTGGTACAATGTAGCCAAGGGGTTTATTATGATCTGATTATCTCATGGTACAATGTAGCCAAGGGGTTTATTATGATCTGATTATCTCAAATTGGTACAATATAGCCAATTTCTCCTTTCACTTCTGAGCTCATTCCATAAAATCCTAGTCATGCAGTAAGCAGAGTGGGGAGGGGGGGGGGGGGGGGGGGGGGTGTCTTGTTTGCTTACAGGGGGATTCCTCCATCACCCCTGCCTTCTCAGCTAATAGAAGAGAGTATTGCAAACATTTTGGGAATTTACAGTTGCTGTTATGTCAAGTATTTTGTTCAGAATTTTCGCATCATTTGAGTATCAGCACTATATGGTACTCTACTGGGAAGTTGAGGGGAAGGGAGGGGAAGGAAGGCAAACCCAGGAGCATTCTGAGGGAATGCTGGAATAGAATGAGGCATGTGGGCAACCCCTAGCAAAGCTGCAGCTTGATTAATAATAATCAATTATTGATTATATTAACTATTCAGGTATTATGAATCATTAAATTATATTGCAAATCTCTATATTTCAGGAATGAAATAATCCCAAAGTTAAAGTGCTACAACATGTTCTATGAGCACAAGAAAGCTCTTCAGCTGAGCAGCAGAAAGGTACAGTGTAGTTACTTCTTAACAAAATGACTATAATATTGTTGTAGCCTGCAAACATTAGTGAATGGGTAAAGTACAGGTCACAGTTATATATAATATATAAGCACTGAACATACAACCTTATAACATAGTCGCAATATAAGCCACATTCTGATTGGTCGAAGAGCGTGCTCCATAACTTTATCGTGCACGCCCGTGCTCAATAATATGACGTGAGCAAATGCCGCTTCCTTTCGACTTTTTCTAGCTTTCCTCGTTTATAAATTAATAGAAGCTTTACAACTAAGAAGAAAATAGCTTTATTTTCCAAAGACATTTGTACTACATGAAGTCAAACTGGCACCCAAAGGAAATCAGTAATCAAGTCTGAAAAATTCTGTATTTCAATGGTCGGCACAGGAAATTGTATGAATCAAAACTCACCTATTTCTCGACGGCTTAATTCTGATGGACTTAGTGAAATCCATCACAGCAAAGATAAATTAATCCGTCAAGCCTTCAATGGCTTTGAAATGAAACGGCGTTCATTCATTCTGAAAGCCGCTATACTTGCAGTGTTTACAGTACAGTTTGCTGGCAGCTTGAATAACAAACAAGTCCGCTCGGCAAACATTTCCATCTCTTTCACTTATGGTGATTGTTTACATTCTTCGATGGATCACTTTGCTTCTCCAGACCCGCATTGCATGTCTGCTATAGTTCAAGGTGAATCTCACGTTGTTTTGAAGCGGCGACTTGAAGCGTTCATCTTCAACAATTGTACCGTTCAAAACATTTACATCGTCACGAATTCCAAAGTCACCAAAGGCTGCTGGCTTTCACCACGCCAGGTTAACAGTACTTTCAGTATTTTCGTCGTTTAAACGACATCTTTTTTATCGACACTCATCAACTTTTAGCTGGCAGAAATGTTAGTAAGTTGTGGTGTGTTTTCAATCATCCAATGAGAGAGTTTGTTTTGCCTTTTGCGCGTTGAAAGAGAATTTTGCATTCAATCAGAAATGAAAACTTGTTTTTTGCTCGTAATTTCGTGTGTCTGTGTTATAAAAGAATTGGTTCATGCTTTTAGCTGTGCATCTATCGAGTTATGGATGCACTTGGGAATTTGGGAGAGCACTCGTGAAGCTAGAGTTGCTCTCGGCTACGCCTCGAGCAACTCTTACGCTTCTCTCATGCTCTCCCAACTTCCCGCATGCATCCATAACTCGATAGATGCACGCTAAACATGAACCAATTCTTAAATGTATATATATATATATATATATATATATATATATATACAGTCGTTTCAAAAAAGGTTGACCCTCAAAAAATAGCAAATTAGGCAAATACCACGACCGAAAGGGATATTGGGATTCATGATTAATTTCAGCTTGTTTACTGAATAGCCCAGAATTTCAGACAAATATATTTTTCTCCAGCGAAGTTCACACTCTATGCACACGGCATGACTTATTCAAACGTGAATATTATCAGATTCATATCATTTCGTCTATTTCACAGAATCCCTTTTGGTCGTGGTATTTGCCTATTTTGCTATTTTTTTAGGGTCAACCTTTTTGAATATATATATATATATAATATATATATATATATAGACACAATATTTTGCTGAGATTCTGGTGAGGAACAAAAACATGTGGGTGGGAGCAAAATATCTGACAGGTTTTCATAAACTGTTGATAACCTTCTGCGGCCTTTCTAGTCTGCTTGTTTACCCTTTCTTCTTTTTGTCCGTATTCTATCCTCGTGATCACCTTTACATGTGTGTTGTCTCCCCTGCCATGCTTTTTCCATGTCATATCCAGCCCGATTGCTGTTTTTCCTCTTATTGTGAAGGGATTGACACTTTACCTTTGATGCAGTTGTCAGTTAAAAATCTTTTTTCAAACTTGACAGTTAAAATGTAATGCTTATGCCCAGTTGTGGAACTGATTTTGTCCAGAAAAGACTTTAGCAGCATGCATGACACATGAAGGAGATCAGTACAAGTTTCAGAAATGTTTAATCAAGTACAAGACAATACTCTACACCAAAAACATTTAAAAATCTGATTGTCGAACTAACATACTTTGGATTTAAAATGCCAGTCTATATACACTCATTTTATACATGTGTCCTTAAGATCATTATAGCAGATTGCTTGGTTGGGATACAGAACATTGTATTATTTAACGTTTTGTGCATTACCATATGCAATAGTATGTGTAAACATGTACCAGGGCATTAATCATAAACTGTTTTAAAAATAACCTAACAACCTACTGAACTAATCAACTTACAATACTCCTAAACAAATACAATGAGTTTATTAATCATCTGGGCGTATTTGCCAATGGAAAGCACGGTTAGGCCAATCCTGGATTAGGCCGAAACTTTTTTGTTGTCCAGAGCCCAAAAGTTGCTCATAGCATCAACCCCCTGATGCGTTTTGACCTAGAAAGAACTTAAAGTTGGTCTTTCAAAAACCCTGCAGTTTGGTGGCCAAAAGTTCGGGAGAAAGAATTTGGTTAATCATGGGTTAGCCTAATCACGGCCCTGGTGTTGTTGATCACAACTGTTACTGTATGTACAAAGATTCTGCAGCTATTAATATTGCTTTGCCCGCGATCACAGAACCCCCCAAAAAAACTGATAACACGCAAATTGAATCTGTCATTTGCGCTGAGGGAGAATTTTCCTAAGTTGTTATCGTTCTAGAGCAATGAAGGATGTTCCTTGGCCTTATAGAGTCATCTCACACCCATGTTTTGCACGCTGGTCGTGAAATTACTTTTCGGTCACAGTGTCTTTGGCTTGGCTTGTTGGCGAGAGCATCGCTGCAGTTTTTGTGGTGGTCGTTTGTTGTCTCTCCACTTTCATTTCTATTTGAAGTCCTTTCATGGGCATATCTGGTGATGACAGTTTTTAGCCGTTTCTCCATTTCAAACTCTTGTAGTGTTTGCTCGTTATCCCCATCAGATAACACAGTGAAAAGCTTCGGAAAAAAGCCAGCTAAGAAAATGGCCACTGCCTTTATAGTTACAGGACCTATTCCTGAACGAGCACCAAATATCTTGATTGAAATATAGACGGATCCAACAAAAACCATGAAGTATACTATTTTCGTGAATGCCACCCAGAGATCTTCCATTATTGACATTCCCAGTTCTTTGCATGCTGCTTCATACAGATCTTCTGGTATTGCCATGGCCCGCCATTTATAGTGTAGACAAAAAGCGAGTCTTCGCTTTCGTCGCTTCCTTTTGACGCATGATACTGTTCAATTCCTTGACATAACTTCATTTTCAGCAGTTGATACTTTTCTGGGAAAGACGTAAAGCAGCTGTAAAGGTAGTACAGAATCAGAAATAACAAGGCCAGCATTGGAAGAGCAGTATCTCCATGGTCAATTGCTGCCATTATTGAGAAAGGAAGTGCAGTTGCCCATGCCACTGAAATCACATAGTTCCACTACTGAAGACCACTGTACGTGATTATGAGCAGAAGAATATATATCCTCTTCACCATATGTGAATATGATTTGCCAAAAAATGCAAAGTCACAGTGATCCCATCCCGGATTAAACCATTTCAGTTTGATATCCCTCAAAATTAAGGTACAAATGGGAGGAGAAACTCCAAGACATACAACTAAAATGAATGCATATTCGAAGATAAACACTGGAATGGCAATTAGAAGAAAGATAACAGCAAAGCAGAAAATGCGACAAACTGACCAAATTGTATACTCTAGAGAATCGAAATGAGGACGAACCAAGGAAACGCGTGAATTAAACCAGTTATAATTCCGAAAGTGGAATTTACGAAAGTATTCCATAGAGACAGATGGATAGTTACTCATGTGCACTTTCATTGCATTACCTGTACTTGAGTGTATAACAGACTGAGAGAATGCAATAAAGACACTTCGAGTTGCAGACTCCCTGTCTGAGCACGAAATGTTCAATGATTAACTTTATCACGTATGCGCAATAAAAGAATGCTGCAAACAGTTTTGTATGAAGCCTTTTAACGTCGAAGCCAGGTGCAATAATTAGAGGAAAAGCAAACATGCAGGGGTATAACACAGCTCTGAAAAGAAAATCCCTGGTCTTATACAGAAGGGGCGGCATGTTTTGAGAGACACAAGCTTTGACGACCAAACTGCGGAAGCTAGCAGGACTCGGATCTTCCAGCTTAATGCAACGAATGCCACCTTTAGAAACCTTCGGAAGATCTGAAAATAAACAAAGAACGGCTGGAAGGTACCCCAATATCATCATACTTATGAAGAATCTTAATATGTTCAACATCCTGAACCAGCGGAAAAATTTTGAGTGGACTTCGTTGCACATTATTTTAGACGTTGACTTATCAAGCTGGCAGCACTTGTACGACTTATTAGTTTTCTCTTGTGATTCCAGAGGAAAGCAGAGTGTTCCTTCACTTGTTTGCATTAAGTCCTGCATCAGATTTCTCATGGCTGCGTCGAGAAGCGATGTTCTGCTGGGTTCATCAAGTGCGGCTCTTCGTACCATTCTTGTACAATTCAAGCGAATGTTCATTCGGTAGTGTCTAAATTCAGGCACGAGAAATGCTTACGGAAGTACAAAATGTGCTTTATAAGCAGATATATAATGTAGATAAGCCAGAAGCGTGATGTCATGTCCGAATAACGCTGATAGCGATTTGGAATAAATAACAAAAAAAAAAAAAAAAAAAAATGTAACAGTCCTCTTGAAAATTGGTCGATAACAGAAAGGGTCTTTGCCTTCAGTCAAAATGAGTTTACCAATAGATGCCCCTTGGTGTATGGCAGGACTATAATACATGAACAAAAACAAGATTCCTCGTACACACTGGCTTTCTGCTGATAAATGCTCTCTGCGATGCGAAAAGGCTGAGTGAGCGGAAACACTTCAGGGCCCAGTTGTTCGAAAGCCGATTAAACTAATCCAGGATTAACGAAATTCTTTCTCTCGAACTCTGCCAATAAACAGCAACGTTTTGTTCGAAGATGGATTAAAAAGCTTGTTCCAGCTTAAGAAGTATCAAGGAAGTCGTTGTAGGACAAAACCTTCACATTTTCAGGTTTATAAATGACAAGAAAGTTTAGACCTAATCCAGGCGATTAGCCTAATCGTGCTTTGAAAAACCGGGCCCAGAGCAGTGCACAGTTATGGAGTGGACGTATAACCGTGTGTAAGGGCCCGGTCGCACTAGGAAGTTTAGTCGATAATAACTCAGTATCGAGAGCAATACGACGGCTTCTTCAATGTTTGGAAGCAACTTGCTGACATATATTTCTGGTTACAAGTGCTGTTTGCACTTCAAATGATGCCTGAATTTTGATATTTATGTTGTTAAAGTTACGAGTGCGACCGGAGCCTAAGCCGCATGATTTTAATCAAAATTGTCACCCAAATTTTGCATAAAAACTTATCACTACCATGATATGGTTACTCGACCCTTCGATAAATATTGCATGTGTCACGCTTGCTGTAAAGTAGCAGTCACGGCTTTGGTTTGGACTCGAAGAGTTTTATGTGTCGACGTTAATGTTGTTTAAAATGTCTTAAGTGTGATCAGGACCTTATAAGAGTGTGATTTTTTACTAAGAGCAGTTTTCCTTATGTAGTTGTTCATTCTCGAACTCGCTATTTGTTGCTCGATCTGGGATAGCTCCTTCAACTCTGTTTTTTATCCGGTGTGACATTCCGAAGTCCTCTTCATCATAGTTTATTATTTTGTTAGTACAACCGACTCAAATTTGATAACATATCTTTATTGTACTTTTATGCAAACCAATCAGAGGGCAGCATAAAAATTGCCTTAAATTTTCCTTCGATACCGGGAAGGTCTAATTTCTTTATACAGGCTGACGCAATGTGTTTCAGACTGTAGCAAAGAAGTTTTTTCACCCTTCAAAGAGTAGTCAATGATGTATATGTCTTTGAGCTTAGTATGGTCAGATGATCTCAAACAAATGGGTCGAGCTATCGATTTGTTGAATAATCCCCTGGGTATTTAGGGATTATGCCTAATGGCAATTATGTAAACCTCTAACGTTGACCACATGTATGTATATCACTAGACATCTATTTTAAGTTAGACCATTATTCTAACAAGCCGTTTTGGGCATTAATCTGATGCGGACGTTTTTAAATAGTTAAGGATATATACGATAGCTGCGGCAGAATGTGACCATGACGTTTACCCTTTGTAAAAAGTGTTTAACGTGTAGAGTTATTGGTTCAATGTGTCAGTAAAAGTACACTCGATTGAGTTCAACTTGTTGTCTCACAGTTTTGCTGTTTTTTTTTTTATAAAGGTCGGTGGGAAGCTGTTGCTGGAGGGCGTGTTAAAAGTCTACTGGGGACTACGGAAACCAGTTACGCTGGCCGGGCATCGACTGGGAGACTGGCGGAAGAGGTCACACAAGGAACACACAGCTGAAAACGGAAAGGGAACAACAGAGAGCAGAGACAAATCTTCTTTTGTGAGTGTCGCTGCATGTACTATTATAGAATATGCAAACGAAGTTTTTTTTTTTTGCCTTGCCTTATACTTGCATGAGGGGCGAGAATTCCGGGTATGCATAAAGACACTATTTGAAAGATAATGATTGTGAACATAGTGCACTAAGAATTACCACCGAAAACATCGAAAGCAGTTCACATTTATCGAAAATTAGTTGCTGTTCAAAGACCATCGCACAGAAAGATTCTCCGACGATTTTTTCCAACCAACTAGATAGTTTCGTTACTGACCTGCCTACCTACCTACCGATGTGTGCACCGTGTTCACAGTTACCGGAAAGAGATGACCGAACACGAGAATATCATCACCACGTGACCATTACTTTTCACCTTACATATCATGTACCAGTCAGTACAATGTGTTCACGATCGTCAGCAGAGAATAGGTTGTTGTTTAAGACTGATCACATTTTTCAAGACTCATCATATTTTTGTTCTTTTTTCATATTCATTTTCCTTTCGTTATATGTTCATTCATTTGTTCATTCTCTAACTTCCTGACATGGATACTCTTGTACAAACATAATTAACCATTCGTACAATGACTCATAGTTCACTCACACACAGACAGTTTCATATTTAACTCGGATCCCGGACAGAATTTTGTATGAGCTTTATGAATGTTCTATTTTCCAGTAAAACACCCGTGTCTATATGATAAAGTCTCATATCCAACTAGTTTACCCGTTCCCTTTCACCATTCATGTAGTTGTGTATTTTCGTTTTACTGTCATCTTTGTGCAACTTCTGCTTACTTTATTGTTAATTCGTTCTCCTCGTGTAGTCTTACCAGTCCAAGACAACCTTCATCCCTCCGTACGGCACCTCAACAAACTTGCGTGTGAAAATAAGAGTCAATAAATAAGAGAGTTTAGTATGGAGTGAGGGAAGGCGTGTCCCCCCACTCCATACTAAAGTCTCTTATTTTTTGATTTTTAAAAGCTTGCCATTCAGTTTCTGATGGACCAATCTTGCTAAAACTTGGCATACTTACTAATTTGGATGTGCTATTTCTTGTGACGAGGTTATTTTTTTCAATTTGATTAATCTCCTGGAACTTCGGAATGGTTAATTCAGATTCTAAATCCTCGTGTTCGCTGATAATAGTGTCAAGTCCAGATTGTAATTTCAGCAGTTTCTGGGAGTCTTCTTTGTTTTGAATCTCGAGGTTCTTGTCTTTCCTCGTCAGTCTCTTTTGTCTGCTTTTCCAAGTATCTTTTCACCTTTTGAAAACGCAGGTAAAAGTTTCTGGTGGGCTCGCGCCTTTCGTGAAAACCAAGATGAAATAACCCTTTAGTGAAACAACGATCACAAAAAATGAAAACAAATTCTTTTGGATGTTTGTCATTTATTCGTCACGCCAGGCCAAAAGATGTACTAACACACAAGAATGTGATTGTTTCTTTACAAAGTTCTCAGGCCGAAGAAGTAACACTCATCTTTCCACCTGCACATTTTGTATGGGCGCAAAAATTACCTTAAACTCAATCTAAAGACAAAATTTGTCCCGCGCCCTCCTACCGAGTCGCCTTGGGCACGTTAACTATTCGAACTTTTCTTTATAATTACGGCGAAACGTTTACATGAGGTGCACGCTCTCCACCCCCCCTCCCCCCCTCACCCCTTACCCTTTCCAACGAGACAAGTTTTAGTTTCTCACGTGAACGACTCGATTTGATTTAATACAGAAATGTATGAATAGTTGGCGCGCCCAGGCTGACTCAAATAAAGGGTTTCTCGGGTCTTTGGGATAACTTTTTTTCCACATGAACAGGGACCAAAAGACATTTGCGAGAATGGCACGAAATTCTCTAACCCATTCTTACCCAGTACTATCAAATATTAAGCAAGAGCAGTGGAAATTATTCCCACCACAAACCTTAGACAGTAAACATTTTATCAAACTCTGATCTCGCCAATCTGTTTTGGCAATATTTGCAATTTCTCTTCCAGATACGCCGGGAAAGTTTAAAGTATTCTCGAATCAACTTTTCAAAAATAATTACCTTGGTCAGTTCTCTGTGTCAGAAAAACCCATCCAGGGCAAAGTTTGGACACTTAACCCTTTCACTCCTGCGCTCATAATACAAATTCTCCCAACCATTCAAGAAAAATGTATGAGCGATGTAGTGAGAACTGATAGGCCAATCAACTTTTATCTGAGCAAACTATCAAGTAGCAAATTCTCCATACTGTATGATAAAACTGTCCTGAAAAACTAAATGAGAAAATTGAAGTTGATCCTCTCAAGCAAACGCAGCATGTTAACAGAACATCGCCCAACAGTGTGCACTGAATGCTTCATGCGACCGTTAGAGCAGCAATTGCGACGTATTCTCGCGTTTTCCACCGTCTATTCTCATAATTGCGGACTCCAACAACACTGTGCGGTTTTGCAAAGAGTTTTTAGGTAACACTGTTGGGCGATGTTGTACCAACATGTTGCGTTCGTTTGCACAAGCCTCCTATAGACTGAGGCCTCCCGTCACATTTGCTACCACACTACGAACAAGCCGTCGTATTGCTCTCTCTATGCCGAGTTACATTAACTACAACGGTGTGACCGGGCCCTAGGTTGATCAAAACGCTTTACCAGGAACACGGATTTGATAATAAATATGCTGGTCGAAAATCAGCTTCGCATTAACAAAGAATCTCAATATAAATCTTATTGACCCTTTCGACCCCACGATAATTAAACAAAATTTTATGAGCAGTGTTAGAAGAACTGACTATCTGAACGCCACAGATCACATTTTTTCCTTACTCAATCATACCGCTGAACATGTAATGATTTAATTCGATTACTCTCAGGCCAAATTACGAATTTCTCAGTGCTACAACCCGAGTTTACATTTTCTTCTTGATTGGCTAGGAGAATGGTTCGCCGTCCTCATCTCGTGCTGAGAGAAAGTAACATGTGACGTATAGACCTAATTTTAACCGACGTTTAGATCGTTAGCCCTTCGTCGGAGCACGTTAATATCAAGTAGCAAATTCTCCATACTGTATAATAAAACTGTCCTGAAAAACTAAATGAGAAAATTTAAGTTGATCCTCTCCTTCCCAGAGTACTCAACTGCCCTTCGCTCTTAGTTTTACACCAGAATTTTGCTGTTCAGTGTGGTGGTCGAACAAAAGCTGATTGAACTACCAGTTCTCACTAAATCACTCATATATTTTCTTTTTGAATGGTTGGGAGAATCTACAGTATGAGGCGAAATTGGTGAAAAAGAGATGGCTATATAATCTTTAAATACAGTTTTGATTTATGGAAATTGACAAGAAAAGTTTGCATCGCACTTATTCTGTTCCAGTTGTTCCTCAAAATGATAAAGAATGGAAACAATTTCAGTGTCCAAGTATCTTGCGAGATATTGCAGTAAACTAAACTAATAATTAAATTAATTATAGTATAATAATATTATTAAATTGACCACTCTATATCTTTATATATATATATATATATACATATACATATTCAATATATATAATTGGAAAACCTTCGTGACCCCTCTTTGCCAGAGCATCCATCCTCACACTTCTGTTGAAATATTCCCTAATCTTTCCTGTAGTGCACTCTTGTATGCGGCGTACCTGTAAACAAATGATAACAGAATATCAATCGGCGCCCGCTGGCCAAGTGGGTGGAGTCGATCATCGAGCGAATTGTAACAACAAAATTAGTACTCTTCCTCTCCCCTAACTGGGGGGGGGGGGGGGGGGGGGGGGGGTCATTTGACGTCCTCATTTCGCTGAAGAATGGGGTATTTGTTGAAACCGAAGCCACGAAAAACCTGTGAACCCGAAGACGGCAAGGGGTGTTCGCTTTCTCCAGCAATTAACCTGTTTGCCTTTCTTTTCGATCAAATTCAGTGACATCTCTTTCCAAAAACACAAACACACACAAAATACAGTAGAACCTCGTACGTAAAAAATTCAGGATTCTAAGGACTGGGGCTGTTTAATCAAATGGTTGGACTAGAAGGGTTCCCTCAGCCAATACAATGGTTTTGTTTAGGTCCTAAAATGTGTAAAAAACGAAGGCTGCTTTCGCTTCCCAAAATAAGGCATTAACTCTATGGTGAAATAGATAAGCAGCACTTTTCGACCAAACGAAACCACCTCAAACAAGTGGGATGAAAATAAAATTCCAGTCACTTTGGCCTTTCAAGGACTCTGAGCAAATCAAGAATTTCGGCGAGCAAAGGACTATGTATGGTTAAGAACCATTTTACTCCCAAGTTCATAATACAATTTCTCCCAACTATTGAAGAGGAAAATGTACGAGTGGTGTAGTGAGAATTGGTAGTTCGATCAACTTTCATCAGAGCAAGCTTTCAAAAACCAAATTCTCCTTAATGCAATTGAGATATCTCTGGTGAAATACTGAAAAATAGAATTGAAGTTGATCACTATTGGGAGGGAAAGAGTAATAAATATCTTTGTGTCTAGGTCAGTTATCTGCTTGCTATAATGTCACCCTTAGTTGTGACAAATTTAAATGATCAACTCACTTTTCTTTTATTCTCTCCACAGCTTTCTCTTCCTCTTCTTTGAACTTTTGCAGGAAAGCCTCTAGAATTGGTGTAGCGAAGTGAATATACTGAGCGACCTGAAGAAAGCGACAAATATGAACACAAGTTAGGTATGGCTACAAAGTCCTAAAAGATTACGATTACCAAACGCAAATATGACATTTCGTGTCAGTGTAAGTAAAGAACTCTATGGTAGATGGAACGTGCATAAGTTTGACAAACTGACGCTTCCTTTTATTAGACATTTCTTGCTATTTCATTCAGCTTGCAAAAAATGGCAAGCAATCTCTTTCTTTGGTTCAAGCTGGTCAGACTATAAAATCCCCTGATTCTACTTCTACAGGTTCCAAAATTCAGAACGCCAGATGTCGGATGTTAGAGATATTACAACACAACAAAACACCAGCCCATTAGACTTGCCTCTGCTGAAATGGTGTTTCCTTCATCTATTTCCATGACAAAGATCCTGGCAAGACCCTGTGAAGGAGAATATTACAATGATCGTGGTCTTTCCGTTGCTGTAGTTACAAGTTGTGGAGAGGAGGCTCAATAGGATAAACTGTTTACATTTCGTTTAGCAAACTATTCCAATGGAGTTCATAAATATGTATCTGGGTCGCATTCACCGAACTTTCGTACAAAGCCACCAACATTTTGCTCCATCAAGCTCTAAACTTTTCAAAAGGAACGTGAAAATAGTCGTGCGAAACTGTTAGTCAAGAACTTTTAATTCGCAAAGATACAAACAAAATTTACCAACTTTTTCTTTAGTAAGTACGGACTTGCGTGTCATAATGTGTTTTCGACCTCCATCACATTTTGTAACTTTTTATTCTCCCAAACATTCTCACAAAAATTGTTCCTGCGTCTCCTTTTAGCATTTTACAACAACAGACAGAAAGAATCAGTCTAGCCCTTTCATTCCCAACAGTGATTTACTTTAATTTCCTCCTAGCATTGGCCTCGTTTATGTAAAGCTGATTAAGCCATCTATATTTACTACATCGTTCACACATTTTCTTCATAAAACGTTTAGAGAATCTGCATGTTTGAACTTGGGGGTGATAGGGTAAAATGAGTCAGGTGTCATTCGGTTTGTCATAGACCAATCTGACTTGCTGAAACTTAGAATACTTACTAATTTGGATGTTCTCTTTCTTGTGATGAGGTAATTTTTTTCAACTTGATTAAGTTTGGTTAATCTCCTGGAACTTCGGAATGGCTAATCAGCCCGTCGTGTCTCATTTCAAAAAACGCGGGCAACATTGAATATCCTGCGAACTTGTCCATGATGGCGGATAAATTCACTGTTCCTATTCGTGAAGGAAAGGACGAAATCTTGGATGAAGCCCCGGCGAAGGATTGCAGTCGTGAAAGTGAAAGCGAGCTTCTTTTGAAGAAGCGAGATTCTGGGTAAACACGTCACAGATCTCCAAAGAGAAGCATTGCAGATTCTAGACGAACGGAAAGAGCTAATGTACAGCGGGAAGACAATTCGTAAAGAGCATGCCTGTCTCAAAGAAGAGCTTCAATTTCGTATATTTTTTTCGTCAACATTGGCTGTTTTGACAAAAAGCATGCGCTATAGCCTTAACCTTTTTTTTTTTTTTTTTTTTTTTTTTTTCAAAAACAAATGTCCATTTTTGGCTTAATCTGGAAACCGGAAGATAAAAGAAATAGTCTGGTTTTCAGATTGGGCCAAAAATGGTAAAAAAAAAAGAAGAAAAAAAAAAATGGTAAGGCTATAGCCCACGCTTTTTATTAAAAATAAACGATTTTGACGAAAAAATTAAAAACTCTCAAAACTTTCAGGAAACCTTTCTGGGACTATAACGAGACTTTTCGCAATACATTTGTCATATTTCCTTCATCCGTTGGCGAGATACAGTATAGCAAGAAAGCTACACATTATTTTATGCTCTTTTGTTTGAAAAGGATGTCAGTCGATAAAATTTGCTCTTTTTACTCGCAACCCGCTCTATATTTTACCCTAGATTGCACACCGAGTAAACTTCATTTCAGACAAAAACAGCAGCACTGCAAACAAAAAGAGATTTTGATAAGGATACGGTAAGCTAGAAAATCCCAAGACTCAGGCGATGGCTATTTACTTATAACTCCCACCCCACCCCACCCCAGGTGCTGTTTTGTTCATGCGTCCCATGTGTATAAAATTAGATGCCAAATAATAAGCGTGCCAAAACCGGCTTGACAACATTTTTTACACGTTTCATTCCATCGTGCACAGCAGCCATTTGTGAGAAGACTCCGACGAAGAAGGACGTGTTTCGCGAGAAGAACTTAGAAGGCCTAAAATGGCGGAGCAAGCGAAAGTCGGACTTTCTGGTAAGTATCACTCAATTGAAACTTGCGACGTGCAAACGGACGAAACGAAACGAACGTACGTTTAGCTTCTGCATGTCTTGTTTGAAACATTCCAGGTTATTCAATACATTGCTCTCTTTTCTTGCAGTGCGTTCACGCCACGTAGCTTTCAGGACATGTGGAAAAAGAAGCATGGCACATGGACTTGACTTAAAGTTTACAAGGAATATTTGGCTGGAGGTTTATGGCTTTAAAATGGAAGACCACTGAAGAAATATATGAACAGCAAACCGTAAGCTCGAATACGTTAATGATATTCTACAGTCGCATGACATTTATGATGTATGATGTCATTTATTTGTCTTTGAAAGAGGTGTTCCAAACGAATTTAGACAGTTGAATTCGCTCTTGAAGACTTTTCTTTACTTAAATTCACGAACAAGAACGATTTTAAACGCGAGGGCACTTTTTGGATTTGTTTTACTATTACTGCTGTACTTCGGGCAAAACCCTGATTTGCTATCTGTCACATACGTGTGAACAGCATTTTATTGCAAGAGAAGGTGCTTATTTCACTGGATGGCTATATTTTACTTAAGAAAAAAATACCAAAATTTCCAGGTCCAGTATCAATATTTATATGCAGGAAAATCTAAAATGATAAATTATACAAACAACAGAGATCTGGAACAGCCAATTGGCTGCTAAAAACAATGAGGTCCAATTAATTTGATTTACAAAGAATGCTTCTGTTGCCTGTGCTCTTTTCTTGTCAACTGACTGTTTTTTTTTTTGTTTTTTTGTTTTTTTTTTCTTAAAACGTGAACGATTGGCGCTTGTTTTTGCGCGTAACTTTTTTGTTCTCTTTCGAAGTTGTGACTACGCAGATACTGATGATACGTTATTTTGTTTCTGCTTGCAAATTTATCGTTTTCTGTTTCGACGGTATAAAAAACCACTCAACTTCCCTTGTAATACGGCTTTTGTTGTCGCATTTTTTTTTTTCGTGTTTTCTGTGAAGTGCATAAGCATCATTTTTGTTTTCGAAACTGAAAGTTTGAGAAAAATTGTCGTAATGAGGTGGTCATCTCCAGTGATAAACTGTTTTAGGCGTAGTTCCTGCCAAATCAGACACCTGGTGCTAACATAAATTTTACTCTCCTGATGAAACTATACCATCGGAATTTTCCTAATCTAAGAGTCGGCTTTATTTCAGTCTAGAGTTAGCTCTTTTTGTGAAACCGCAAACAAGAATACAACGTCGTAGAGCATGCCTGTCGTACCCTGACTTTCACCACATCATTTCAGAACAAACTGCTATTTAAAATACCTTGAAACAAGTTTGTTTGAAAGACTTGAGATGTTTTGTGGACTTGTGAGATCGCGAAATATCCAACTCCAAAACGTTAGCAATACTCGTGCATTAGAAAGGATTCGTTGGGGGCGTAACCTATCACAAAACAATACCTTGGTATGTCGGGTTTGTGTCTTACCTTTTGGTAATTTTGCCTGGTATCGTACCGGGGCGCTTTGGTAGCATTTCGCTGACTGAAAAAAGCAACAAACATTGCTCAAAACAGGACTGCAAGTTCTACGAAAATAACGATGCCGAATGATTGTTTTACGTACCTTTTTTGCTCTTTTCGGGCAGATTCCATTGCTATGCAACGTTTGAATACAGAGTGGATGGTTAACAGATCGTTTAAAAGGCAAAACTTTGCTTGTTTCTTCAGACTTTGTCGTAAAGCAACGCCCGTGAAAACTTTTCACTGGAGTGAGAGTCCTGACTTTTTGTGATGTCACAATCGATACTGGTAGACCAATGAAAACGCTCCATTGTGGAAGACGGAGAAATGGCCAATTTTAGTGGTTTTGTTGAACGAAAGTATAATAAATAATCGTTCTAAATTCTATGGTACAAAAACGAGCCTGATTTTGCTAACGTCAGCTCTGTATTCGTACGTTAAATCCGTTGAAAAGTTATTTTTTCTTGCTGCGCGCGCTGCTTTCGACAGCATGATCCCAACGTGCATTGCTCGCGTCAGCTTTGGTGCCGGAGCCAAGTTGTCATCTCCCCTCCCCTCCCCCAAGGAGAAGAAAGTGTTTCTTGATCATAGTCAGTCAAGGATATTATATACCCGCGTGCGCTCTACACTCCTTTGTAACAAACTGTTTTAATAACCTATACTGTCTTCCTTGTGCAAAATAAGAGAATTCATTTCAAGTTAATTTTCTTTGTACAGGACTTCAGAGAAGGAAATAATGGACAAGGCAACTGGGACTGGATATAAATGATCGGCCGCCTTCATGAGGAACGCTGTTTTTCCTTGAAGAACCGTTTCTTAACACAACTAAAGTATAAAGGTAAGAAAGGAAGAAGTGTATTGTCTACTTGAACAGAGACACACGATAGAAAAAACGTTTAACACGAGAAAGCGAGATCAGAAATACTGCAATTAATCGCTATTCGTGAGCTTTTACTGTTTCGATGAAGACTTCTGTCGAGTGTGGAATATTTTTAAGTAGCTACTTGCGAATTTATAGTTTTTATGAAGACTTCGTGGATTATTCATACGTCACATTGTCTGTGTACACTATAAGATTTTAAGCTGGTGTTACACTGGTCGATTTGCAACGACGATTTGCAACGCCGATTCGCTTCAAATTCACGCAGCGGTGTTGCAAGTTTTTGAATCGCTTTCAAAAACTTGCAACGCGTTGCAGCACTGCAAACATCGCGAAAAATCGTTCGCAATGGGGTGTTACACCTGAACGATTTTTAGTGCAACATTGTATCGTTGCAAATCGTCGTTGCAAATCGACCAATGTAACACCACCTTTACTGTGAGACTTGGTATCTTGAGCGCAGAATAGGCTTTAACGAGGACATGTATCTTGAGCGCCGAATGTTTATACGCCGCTACTCGTGAATATCTAGTTTTCATTAAGACTTATATCGTGAAAGCGCGAGTATTCATACATCGCTACTTGTGAATCTCTAGTTGTTATGATGACTTGTACCATGCGCTCGGATTATTTATAGGTCGCGACCTGTATACATTGAAGGCTTTTACGAGGACTTGTATCTTGAGCGCAGACTATTTATACGTCGCTGCTCGTGAACCTTATACTTTTTATGAAGACTTGTATCCATAGCGCGCATTTTACTGTAAGACTTGTATGTTGAGCGCAGAATAATTATACATCGCTACTCGTGAACTTTGTACTTCTTATGAAGACTTATATCCGAAGCGCCGATTTACTGCAAGACTTGTATGTTGAGCGCAGAATATTTGTACTTTGTACTTTTTCGAAGACTTGTATCCATAGCTCGGATTATTTATACTTCGCTACTTGTGTTATACACTGTAGACTTTTACGAAGACTTTAATCTTGAGTGCACAATATACATCGCTACTCGTGCACATTGTAGGTTTCTACGAAGACTTGTATCCTGAGTGCAGAGTATTTATACGTCGCTACTCGTAAATCTCTGGTTCTTATGATGACTTGTATCGAAAGCGCAAATATGTATACGTCGGTCTCGTGATTTACTGGTGCTTATGAAGGCTTGCATCGAAAGTGCAATATATTTAGACATTGCTACTTGTGATTTTTTAGTTCTTATGAAGACTTGTATCGTGAGCGCGGAATTTTTATAACGTCACTAATCACGATCTTTTTAGTTTTGACGAAGACTACGTCGCATGTGAACGCGGAAAATTGTGTGTCGCTGCTCGTGAACATTGTAGGTCCGATGAAGACTTGTTCGCGAGCGCAGAATACTCATCTGTATAGTTTTTCTTTGAAGACTTATTAAAAATGTTGGCAGCGCAATACATTTGTGCGTCGCGTCTCGTGAACGTTATGGGAGCAGGAGTAGGGTACTGAGATAACATGCCGTTGGTGAAGTAATTGACAACAGCGTCGGCAAGCAATTTAAAAATGTTTGTTCCTAATATTTGTACTTCTGTGAGTGCATACTTAGTTTCTTTGTGTATGTCTTGCCCCCATTACTTCTGGAGTTTGATTGCTTATCTAATTATTGTGTCAACAAGTAATAAGCACGTTGTTCAAAATTGAAAGAGAAGCATTCGCTTTTTCTTGTGAAATTAGTCGCATTGTTTATTCTGCCGCTTTCATCGCTGCCTTCCCTTCGCTGCACAGACAGACAGGTGTTTATTTCAGTACTTTGACATCTAAACTTTGTCGATTAACTAGTGTTCTATATTTTTCAATTCGTTTTCAGTGAAGGCATCTTCTGTTCCTGACTGCTGCGAAGTGTTCAATCGTCAAGCGAAGAAGACTGTCCGCGGCGACCTAAGCTGTAAGTAGATAGTTGGAAGTTAGCCCTTCACGTGTAGACGCCTTCTAGATTCTGCAAGGTTACTCATGTACAGGGTACAACACCAGCACTAACTACTTGCAAGTTAGCTGATTGATATATCTATTCTCACTAGAACATGTGTACATTTTCTTTTTGGATCTTTGGGAGAATTTTAATTCCGTTGTTTGGAAGTGAAAGGGTTCTACAGCGACCTTAAGATCGAGTTTAGTTTGTCCCTCTCGATGTTGCTACTTTTTTACAACAGGATCCATATCTTTGCAGTGAATATAAGCTACAAGAAATCCTGTGTTGCATGATTGAACAACTGGCTGAAAAGTTTAATGGTCAATTACCAGCTGAGGTACATGTACTAAGCTTCCTACTTACCAATTGTGCCATGCAAGATCTTCTCTTTGACTTTGAAATGGCACACGACAGGATCACGAGCGCTGCAAGTAAAATATTTTCCACATTTAGAACTCCATATATAAAGCGAGTGACAACATCGTCGGCAAGCAATTTACAAATGTTTGAACATTTGTTCCTTTTGTGCTTCTGTGAGTACATACTTAATTTTATTTTTGTGCGTGTTGTTGTTTCTCTTCTTTCGAAAGTTCGATTGCTAATTCCATCCCGGTATTATACATTGTGTCTTCAAATTATCAGCACTTCGCTTGAAACTTGAAAGAGAAGCGAAGCAGTCGTCCAACGGCATAAATTTATCAGTCCCAACAGTGCACGTGCGCTTTTCCTTGTGTAATTAGTCTCATTGTTTTATTTTTTGGCTGTTCGTGAAAATATTCAAATTCGCCTTGTTTCTCTTCGCTCAGAGACACAGCCGGTTTCATACTTCAGTATTTTGGCATGTACATGTAAACTTTATCGATTAAACAGTGTTCCATAACTGTATTCCTTTTCAATGCACACGATAAGCAATGTATAAATAGACTTCGCTCGAGATAGAAGTCCTACACGGCTAGCGACGTACGAGTATTCTGCGTTTAAATCGTAAATTCCTACATGACTAGCGACGTACGAGTCTGCAGCGCTCAAGATACAAATAATCGTAAAAACCTGCAATGTACACAAGTAGCGATGTATAAATATTTTACGATTAAGATACAAGTCTTCTGCGTACAAGATACAAGTCTTCGTAAAGTCTTACAATGCACACGAACATAAAGCTTTCACTGGTACAAACCAAAACTCCAAAGGAATTCAAAAAGACGGGTTTGAAGAGAACCTATCCGTTTTAATTCACGGACAAATTTTATCAATGAAAAAGTCGGGTTTTACCAGGTTGAAAATATGCGCGCAAATGTGCGCTTTTCCTTGTGTAATTAGTATCATTGTTTTATTTTTTGGCTGTTCGTGAAAATATTCAAATTCGCCTTGTTTCTCTTCGCTCACAGACACAGCCGGTTTCATACTTCAGTATTTTGGCATCTACATGTAAACTTTATCGATTAAACAGTGTTCCATACCTGTATTCCTTTTCAGTGAAGACATCTTTTGTTCCTGACTGCTGCGAAGTGCACATTCGTCAAGCGAAGAAGGCAATCCGCTGCGAAGGCATCTTCTGTTTCTGCTACTGTGAAGTACACATTCGTCAAGCGAAGAACGAAGTCCGCGGCGAAGGTATCTTCTGTTTCTGCTACTGTGAAGTACACATTCGTCAAGCGAAGAACGAAGTCCGCGGCGAAGGTATCTTCTGTTCCTGACTGCTGTGAAGTGTACATTCGTCAAGCGAAGACGGCAATCCGCGGCGAAGGCATCTTCTGTTCCAGCTACTGTGAATTACACATTAGTCAAGCGAAGAACAAAGTCCGCGGCGAAGACATCTTCTCTTTCTGGCTGCTGTGAAGTGCACATTCGTGAAGCGAAGAAGGAAGTCCGCGGCGACCAAAGCTGTAAAGAAGGTAGTTAAAAGTTAGTCCTCCAGAGTAGTTGTAAACGTGTACATTAGTAAAGAACTGACCACAACAGTTCTTCTTAGAGTTTAGCAGTTTAGTAGCAGTAATACTTTGTATAGCACAGGTAGTGTACAATCTTGTAAAGATTCTTGAACAAACTAATAAAGAGTTCAAAATAATCTTCTTGAAAAAAAAAAAAAATCTTGAAAGAATCTTGTAAAAGTTTCTTGAACAAACTAATAAAGAGTTCAAAATAATCTTCTTGAAAAAAAAATCTTGAAAGAAAAGTTTTTAAAATCTTTATATACAAAACCTCCCCAAGCCCCCTAACCCCCCTATTCGCTCAGCTAGTTGAATGTGTTCATTAAATATCATATTTATTCATGCAGTACAAATATCAAGCAGGGATTGGCTCTTGTAATGGCTTTTACGCGTGCAAGAATAAACATGATGTAATGATACGCTTTGATAGTCACAGTTGCCTTACATGGAAAATTTAATATGATGTCAGCCCATGGTTACATGGACAATAAATTAAAGACAAGACGAGACAATCTTTATTCGCACTCGCATATTACAATTAATTTTATAAGTACCGTCAAATATTCCTACAGAGAAGAGCGCAACTGCTTAGAAATAGCTTAGAAGAGCTAATAGATTGCTGAACGTTAGAGTATTCTGCGTTTAAAACAAGTTTTCGTAAAATCTTGCAATGTACACAAGTAGCGATTTATAAATATTCTGCACTCAAGATACAAGTCTTCTTAAAAATACAATGCACATGAGTTGCGACGTATAAATGTTTTGCGATCGAGATACAAATCTTCGTGAAATCCTACAATGTACACGGTCAGCGACGTTTAAATTTTCTGCGCTCAAAATACGACACGTAGCGTTCAAAATGCAAGTCTTCGGAAAATCCTACAACGTACCCGATTAGCGACGAAAAAATATTCTGCGCTCAGAATACGATACGTAAAATCCTACAATGCACGCGACTAGCGACGTACGAGTATTCTGCGTTGAAAATGCAAGCCTGTAAAGTCCTACAATGCACAGTCACGATAAGCAATGTATAAATAGACTTCGCTCGAGATAGAAGTCCTGCACGGCTAGCGACGTACGAGTATTCTGCGTTCAAAATGCAAGTCTTCGTAAAATCCAAAAATATCGAACATGTCACTATTTCTGGAAAGCTCATTCTAATAAAAACAAAAAACAAAATTAGCTAACCTGTCTCCATACAGTTCCAATGACCAAGAATACAACGACTTGAATTATTCTTCAACGTTCATGTCTGAGGTCACAGAAAGACGACTTTCCAGCAACAAAAGTCCTTGTGAAATTGCCAACCAAGTCCACATAGGGAAGCGTGAAGTCTAAGAGTTCCACAAAGATACCACTAGTGTTTTTGGGACTTCTAACTTGATCTCTGGAGAAAAAAAATATCGTCACTAAAATGCAATCCAGTTGAAACAAACAGACGAAGAAAATATGCAAGGGACACCAACGCTTTTCATAAAAACCACCCGAGTCCAACCACGAATCTCACTGTTGTTTGTAGACGTCGAACTCTATTCTTGTCGAACCAATAGAAGCTTTAACCTAAAGTTACACTATTTCATTGGTAATAAAAATAACACACGAACGAAAACAGGACCGAGCTCTTCTGAATTTAGTTCGATCGAAGAAGACTACATTCAAACGCGAATTTCTCGCAAATTGTTCATTGACACGTATTTCGTTTGTGTACTGCACAAGTTGAAGCAATTACCACTCACCAAAAAGGCAGACCTTCCATGAACTCCTCTGGTTTGAACTGTTCGTCAATAAAGCTCTGCGGAAACGAAGAACACGTGTTGTTACTAACGGTCTTCAGGCGAGGATAAATACAAGACCCAGGAGGCTGTTTGGCAAGAAATACTTTCACGAGGCATAGAGCAGTTTGACTTTAGCTTAGGAACAGCAACATTTATCCATAAACCAAGCAATACTCACCGAAAAACCTAAACTTTCGTTCGACATGTCCGCTCAGCTCAGATTCAAATTGATGAATAAAAATGCAAATTCGTGAGTTGGCGCGCGTGCACATGGAATGTAAAATCCTTACATTCGAGTGGCATAGATTAGCATAGCACTGCCAGGCAGTTCTTTGGCATAACATTATTTTGCATTACACAACGACACTGCACGCGACAGACCAAAAGCAGAGCATATCCGCCTCGGAAGGGTTCGCCGCTTCTCTTTCTCAGCCGTACTACACGTGCCAGTCGCACCCATACCCTGCTCCTACTCAAATAGTGCCACGCCCTGAGTTTTACGATTCTCTGACTATCTTTTTACAGTGCCTTACAGGAAGGTTGCACCTGTTTCTGATACAAACTAGGAAAGACTTCGCGTTTAAAATGGTCACATTTTGGCCAGGATATGGCCAGATTTTCGCAGCTTCATACGAAGTCCTTGTAATTCAGATTATGCACAAACATATTGAAGTCCGAGAATTCATCACTATGGATCGCTGTCGAACGCAGACTTTCACGGAAGAGCAACACTAAGATGCTCAATGAATGAAAAGAACTGCATGTACCAATATAACAATTGTTCGGGACTGTCAGATAAATGTATGTGGACTACTTGTTGTTGTGATACCTTGGCCAAAATTCATCCATTTTGTACGCCGATTCCTTCCTATGTGTAGGCTGGCAAAAAATCCCCCCCCCCCCCGAAAAAGTGGTAAGGCGGCACATCAGGGTGACAGACGGTCACAGCAAGTTGACAGACGGTCACATCAGGTTGAGTAATCCTGGTCTTAGTCTTTACTTGCCGAAGGAGGACCAAGTATTAAAATGAAAAGATTTTTTTTATTGGGATCGAGAATTGGCCAACGCTGATTGGTTGGGGCGCTGGTCAGTGATGTCATTTCTTTCCATGAATACTGTCATGAGTTAGAAATATTAATAATGTATTGAAATCAGTGAAACAATATGAAATAGAATTGCACAACTTCGCAATGTAGAGAAATGTACGATGAAACAAATGCTCAGAACTTTGAGAACGTGAAGACACAATCTGAATGAAGGAGCTGGAGAATCCCAGTGAGTGACGACACGCGGGAAGCAACTTTGCCGCTCGGCCGGATAGACTTCACAGATTTTGTCCAACCGTTTAACTTGGAAGTACTTTGTCTTCTTTTACTCTGCATTGTTTGCATATCATGCACAGCTTAACTTTGACACATATTTATCAGAGGCCATGATACTCCAGCCTGGGCTGCATCCAAACTAAATACGTGCGTAAAGAGAACTGTGCCGTTCTTCTTTTGGCTGAGTTTCAAGTTGAATAAATTTAATATCTACAAGGTCTACAAGAAACATCAAGAACGCAGACTTTCAGGGAATACCAACACTGAGATGCGCAATAAATGAAAAACGTTTTGCCCTTGATACTATCGTACAAATTAAAGGAAAAACGCATATACCAATATATCATTAGTACGCAGTATCGGGACTGTTAGGAAAATGTATGGGGCTACTTATTGCTACGATATTTTGGTTAACACTCAACCATTTTATACCCCGACTAGTTCCTGGTGTCCCAACTTAGGCTTGCCAAAATCCCTAAAAATATCCGGGTCAAGGGCCCTCCTAAACTCTAGAACAGTACAGAATTCCTGCTGAGGGATGATTTTTTGCTAAAGTAACGGGTGATTTTAGAGCCGTTTTGAAGTCATTTAAAACTGGCATTGTTCAACAAACTCACCTGATTTTTGCAGTTCTCTCACCACCTTTTCGGCATTGTCTCATACAGTGAAGATGTGTCTGTTGCTGATACACACTAGGAAAGATTTCGCATTTAAAATGTTAAATTTCGGCCAAGATATAACCAGATTTTATCCACCCCAGACAAGTCCTGATAACCCAGATTAGAACCTAATATGTTATGATCTGCCTGTATATGAATATGCGTACAATATGTATAGACTTTTTTTAATTTGCACGGAAGCCATAAATGCACCTAGACATAATAACTTCTCAATCTCTTCTTCACCATTGGTATGAGCAGTAAGTCTGTAAACGCCTCAATAGTCACTAATAACTTTTCAATCTATTCTCTTCATAAATGCTAAGGCTCACAAATTTAATGAGGCATCTGAAATATGAGAAAATGTCAAATCAAGGGTGGAGTCCCCGGGGGGGGGGGGGGGGGGGGGGGAACCACAGAAAAACCACATGCAGTAATTCCGCAACACCATTTTTGCGAATCCCTCAATTGAATTTACAGCTTACCCCTATCATACAATTTTCCCTTCACCAGCCACTCTTTCGACCAATAAAAATACCAAAAAGCATTGTTTGCTATACCCTTTCTTATAACTGAGGCTTGAAAAGGGACCCCTTTCAGGCCAAGCCTCCCACAACTATAGTCAATAACAGGAAATTTTAGCCAAGATATAGCTCCAAGTTTTATCTGCCACAAAAAAAACATCCTTATAACTCAGATTATGCCTTGAAATGTCAAAGTCTGCAAGTTCACCAGTGTGTAGCACTGTCACAGAAAATCACAAGAATACAGGGAAAACCAGCACTGAGATACCCAATGAATGACAGAAGTTTTGTAAATACTATTGTACAAGAAAATGCACGTACCAATAAGCATCTGAGAGAAACATGGTATCTTATGTTACATGAAAAAAATGTCACTTTTGAGTACCTCTTATAGAATCGCTAATATTAGAAAATCTATAAAAATGAGTAGAACCAGTTGTGGTATTTTATAAATCTATAAACTGTAAACCATTAAATACTTGAAGGATAAACGAGACAGTACAAACAGCGAAAATATTGGCATCTCTATTCGATGGTAACGACTATGTTACAAAATTGTGAGACACGTATATATCAGTCCTTAATGCTTCAGCAAATAGAATATTCAGCAGTGATTTTCAAGCTTGAAACAAACTATTGCCATACAAGCCCAGCAGGGAAAATACAAACTACCTCTTATCCACAGAATGAAAAAAGGAATTGATGATGTTTCCATGAAAATTTGTCAGTAAGACAGGGGTTTTTCGCCTACTCTTGGTGACTTGATGGTCCATAGTTCAAGATTATTGGTGCTTTGCCTCCGGCTACTTTTACTAATTTACTCGCTATAGTGCAGAGCTTTCTTAAGAGAGTAGAAACCTAAAAAACATCAGAAAAAATTTCTTTCGGTACCAAAGTTGTGAGACAGTGATTGGCCACTTTAGCTGAGAATGAGCCTGGTGTGAAACCTCACACTAAATTTATGAGCCCTGGCATTTATTAAAAGAAAAGATTAAAAAGTCGTTATTGACTATAATTAAAAGTATTTAGTACAGTATTGCACTTGAAATCTTTCCTAGTGCGTGAAAGTACAATTATAACAGATGCATCTTCACTAAGAGACACCGTGAATACCAACTGGTCAGACAACTGCAAAAATCAGGTGAGTTTGTTGAAAGAATGTCATTTAGAGTGGACCTTCGGACAGCTCTACAGTAAAATCACCCCTCAGCACAAATTTACTATTTTCTAGAGGTTTGGAGGGCAATTGACCCATACAGTATATTTTGGGGGATTTTGGCTATCCTAAACAGGGTCAACAGGAACTAATCAGCATAAAAACTGAGCCACATCCCACAAGCCTTACGATTTTTACAGCTTGTTACCTCAATGTGGGAACCCGAGCCCATGTATAGCTATACCATGCTGACGAGGCCTAATAAGGCCAAAACAGCTGTCCATGGCTGCTATTACTTGGGCTCAGAAAAAAAATTTTTTTTTGGTAGATCAAGGGGTAATGCTTGCTACCACTGTGGCCTTTGTGGCCTATTCTGTGGCTTCAGCTTACCAGCACATTGTGCAGTTCTGATTAGCATAAAAACTGGTTGAATTTCAGTAATGATATTGACAACAAATACTGTACGATAGTGTATCAAGCACAAAACTCCTGTCATTTCATTGAGCATTTCATTGTTGGTTTCCCTGAAAGTCTGCATTCTTGAAGTTTTATTTAGACAGTGCTGCACATGATCTGAGTTATAAAGACTTTGCTTGGGGCTGATAAAATCTGGCTATAATATATTGGCTGAAATGTAACATTTTAAGTTGCAAAATCTTTTCTAGTATGTGTCAGACGCAACAGACGCATTTTCACTGTGCGACACTGTGTAATAGAGGGTGGGAGAACTGCAAAATACAGGTGAGTTTGTTGATGAAATAGTGTCATTTTCAAGGGCCCTGAAAATAGTTTTAAAATCACTGATTTTCTAAACAAAAAATCACTCCTCAGCATGAATGTGTCAATTTCTAGAATTTAGGAGGGCGGTTGACCTATATATGTTTAGGGATTTGGCCAGTCTAAACAGGGCCACCAGGAAGTAATTGGCATAAAAATTTCAGCCATGATATCTGACAACTAATTGATTCCCCATAAATGTACATGCACATTTACCTTACAACTCAGATACTGCATACTGATGATATCTAATTACAAATCAAAACAAATCATTACAAATTTCGAAAAATGGAAGTGATTTTGAGAACATAGAACCGCTTTCAATTAACAGTCAAAAATCGAAACCAGAATAAGTACACCAATTCTATTCCGTCCAAATCAGTTTTAAACAATCAAATACCAAAGGAAATCATGTTTGGTTTTCCTTTGAAAGAGAAACCATTACAAGACTTTTGAAATACGTACATTTGTCTTATTTTTCTTCAGCCATTTACAAGAAAATATAGCAAGGATCTTGCAGGATAGAAATCATAACATAATCCTAGATACTGGTAGGATCTGGTTAAGATCCTCTTAGATCTTCATAGGATAAATACAACTAGACTGGCCTTGCCAGTGAGCTCGCGGCGTGAGTTGGGTCGAGACCAGAATATAAAATGGAAAGTAGGGGACAAGAGCGAACTCCCAAGAGAGACTTCCAATTTCTCACCATAAAAATATCACACAGTATAGAGAACTTGGCTTTTGACACCTTGCTCTTTTGACACCTTGATTAAACTAAAAATTATTATTACAACACTCATACACTTGCTTCTTAAAGGTTGAGCGACCCTGCATCTTGAGAATGCGTGACATATCTTTTTATGCACAATCGATTTTGACAGTTTGACCTTGACTCATATTTCTAATCAGAGGCCACGATTAATCCAGCCTTCGCTTCACTACTTATGTGTTTTCTTTTCTTAACTCAATACGTTTCTTCTATCAGGCTTTCGAGTATTCGTGCTCTGTAACAAATATAAAATTGAAAGCGAGGAATGTCACACGAGAGATGTTTACAATATTATTGCGCTTTTGTTCACAGTGTGTTCAGTCCATTTGTGACTGCAAACTCAATCCTCAGAATTATTTCGGTGTATTTTTCATTTCTGGTATTCACTGACCATTGCGAAACAAAGGCTACATGATCGAATGAAAGAAACACTTCAACAGGCAATGTACGATACGCAGAAGAATTTTATGAGGCAACAGATGTCATGTACAGAGTAAAGCATAAAGCGTCATTGTTTTACGGCTAAAGCTCACCGTAGCTTTGGTTTCTGCTTTCGCCCTGTTATCTTCCCAAAAGTATTTCGTGTCGCCACAGAAAGTTTCGTCGGGACTAAATATTTATCGGCGACAGCGGTACCATCAAATATTTGTTTACGGCTATTCTAAAAGCTTCCGCGGTGAACGCGAGCCAAAATCGTTCCCGAAAATCCAGTTTATCCGTGCCTATTCCACAGAGCCAAATGGTGTTGAGTTTGGATGGGATGCAGTTAACTTTTACACACAAGTAACGAGCAATTCACTGGCCACATCTCGAGTTGTTTAGCGAAGTCAATTACGTCATCGCCCAGCACGTGATAATATGAACCAATCACCGTGTGCTGATCCTCGACCCACAAAAAGGAAAAAAAAAAAAAAAAAATCTCCATTTTTAAGCTCTCGTGGGCCCCAGGCCCCCGCGAGCAACAAGATCCTGGCAGGATCATCCTTGGATAAACATACTGTAGCTAGATCCTGTTAAGATCCTTATGGGATCTTGTTAAATGCGAGTGCTCGCTATAACAGGACTGCTTCCTGCAGAAGATGTGACTCATTAGGCTTGGCATGATATCAGCCTATATGAAAAAAGTAAGCCTTACTTTTACCCAGCATTAATGCTAAATTCAGTGCAATGGTTGCCTGACCGGGCAACAAAGAAAGGATGAAACAATATTACTGGGCATTGCTTGAAATCAATCTGCAGTCCGTGAATGTCACATTCTGTATCTGAAAGACTCTCTCTCTCTCAGTTATTCCAGTAAATGTCAACGGTAGCAAAAATTAGTATAACTAAAACATGGTTTTATCCTTCCACACACCAATCGCACCAGTTGTCGAAATCACATTAACGAAGCCCAACACTCTGTTAATGTTTTGACCAGTTCGTAAATCAGTACGAAGATGGTTGTCAAAATATCAGAAAAATACCCGGGATTACCAGCAATTTTTCAGGCTACTTTAAAGCGCACAACATATTTTCTCTGGGATTTGAAAATCTAAGCGGCAAGAATTGTAATACATGCTTCCCTTCCTGTGGACTTCAGAAGCAATATAAGGATTGTTCAGACACAAAACTGTTCAGACACAAAACTGTGCCCGATACACAGCCCGATATTACATATTTGTACCCAACATTGTGCACATAGCTGTCTGTTCTCGATTAGCTTATAGTGATAGGTGTCCCATACTCAATGACTATTGTAAATTATATAATATTATAATAGAGCACTTGCACGGTGATGATGTTGGATGGCAAAAACAATAAACTATTTCTCTATTCTCTCTATTCTCTATATATTCTCCTTTCTCTATAACAATAGCATTTTTTCCCCAGAGGAATTGAATTCTATTGTTCCTGCCATTCAACATGGCCACAGTGCAAACTCTCTATGCATTATACTTTCTCACTTATTTATTTTAAATACATATTATTTATTATCTCCAATATTTTTAATTCTTGCATACTGTGATAAGAATTTTTTAATTCCTAAATACTGTATTTTGACTTTAAGTAACACTTGCTGCAACTTTTGTGACTGATATCTCCTGATTATTTTTATTAAAATTCTCTCAATTGGCATGAGGTCTTAATATTGTTTGTCATCCAGTAAATGGTTATACTTTATTTACTTTTTTCATTATTAGTATTATTTTATCATCTTCACTTTTTTGGAGATATTAGCTGCTTGCTACTCTGTAAATCCAAATTCATCAGGGGTAAGGAAATTTCGCAATGGAAATCTTCAGGGGTAGGGAATTTTGACTGAGATTTCTTCAGGGTTCAAGTGTAAAAAATGAAATTCTTCAGGAGTAAACAGGAATTTCTGCAGGCGGTCTGGTTTAGGACAGGAATTCCTCAGGGGTATAGTAAAACCCTGGTCCTCGATAAGGGGGGTACGGATATTAAATGGAATAGCCCAATATGTGTGTGGCCCGTTTGGCCTGACTTATTTAAAACCCGACTTCACTCAAATAAACTATTACTAACAACTACAACTATGTACATGTACTGTATGTAACTTTACGTATAACATGCAGGATTTGCAATAGATTACATTCACCAAGAGTGATCAAAGAATACGTCAAACAACGACAACTCACCATTCATTTCCTGCAATGCTGTTGTGATGGATTTGCAACGATACTTTTTCGCAATTAGTATGGTCGTCCTCTTTGTTTCAGCTACTGCCGACAGCGTGACGCTTTCACCCAAGTATAATTCGACTCTCTGGTCATAGTTTTCGCATAACAAAGCAGATTTTCGGCGAAATCTTGGCCTTCAATCCATTCATAACAAACCGGGCCGCCATTTTGTCAAGAGAGCACAATCTCGTCCCCAGGGCCATCCGCGTGATGGCCCTGGGACGAGGTTGGGAAACGTTTAAAAAACAAATCCCAATTATTCTCAAATTTATTCCCAAATAGGTGAAAGCACTAAGATCTGAAGAGATCTTAACTTTATCCGTAGTCAGTCACGGAACGGCAAGCATAATGGAAGAAACTTGTTTTCTTTCGCTGCTCAGTCTCGGGGTTTAGAAACTGCTAAACGAGGCGAAACGAACAAAGAATGAAAGCACGAGACGCAGACATTGGACTTTTAGGAACGAAAGGAACAAAGTCATGTAGGAACTAAGAAGTGCCAAAAAGAAATACTTAACAGACCGATCTGAGGAAACGCGAGACACCAAGAGCTTCTGTGAGCTATTAAAGAAAGCAGCAAATTCCTGCAGTGATCCCCCGCCACCAACAATAACAAGAGATGATGGGGATCTGGACACCAGTGACACGGAAAAGGCTGGTGATGATGATGAAAACGATAAGGATGATGATGATAGTGATGGTGATGACAATGATAATTAAAATGGAAATGATGATGATGATAGTAATGATGTAGAGTCTTTTCCGCAAATTAATCATGAGCAAAGCCGCGATTTTAGAAATAATCTTGAGGACGCGGAATGTTTTTGTCGTGTGGTGCGTAATTCCTTGGGCACTTTTTTGCCCAAGTTCCATTGATTTTTGAATCCTACAAATGGCGAGGACTCTCTTTCTACGTTATAATGTGAGGTCTTTGGTAAAATTCCATCCAAGGCTGGAATATATTTCCTTGTATGAAACTTGCGTGAAAGAGATGCCCTTTTTTGGCCATTTCACTATACATGAAGGGTGAAAGAGGTTCCTCTGCACGAGACATACATGTTAGGTGCAGTGAGACGTCCTTATGTGAGTTTCAGAAGAAGATCCGACTGGGATATTTCCATACACGAGACTTAGGTTAAGGGTCAGTTGAGATGTCCCGTTCCCTGATCCACAGTATGTCCCTATATGAGACTTAAATGGAGGGATGATGCAAGACCTTACGAGGGGGAGGGTGGTTTGTTAGAGAGTCGGGCGAGGGTAATATAGAAAGATGAGAGGTGCTTACAGTTGCTAAGATGAAGTTGGGGGGGGGGGGGGGCAGGGGATTATATAGAGCGGGCTTATTAGAGCCCGTACGGTATTTTACAAAGGTCCTATAAGGTGTCTTGTACTGAGTAATTAAGTGGCGGGCGTCATTGCACCGAGCTTTGCCTGACCCCTTACAGAATATAAATATATATCAATCTGAGTTATCGATTTTATTGAATAAACATCCTATTTTCTGTGACCAAATATACTGTAACGAAGTGTTTCCCTTTAGATTAAAGCATGATCTTTTAGATTTAGCTACATCAAATATTTCATTTTAGTTTTGATCTTGCAGAAAGTTCCTGTCAACTTTAGTGAGCCCCGGAAAGTCATTTCCAGCGGAATCGGATCCTGGTTCAGAATCCCCAAGGCAGTTTTTAAACAAGGAGGTTAGGTTTTATAGACTGAGGTCTATTTAACAGCTACACGGTTTTCTCTTCCCTGTTAAAAGTTCATAAGACATTACTAAGTCAAAAGGAATTGAGCTATTGTAAAACTTCAGTTTAAGACAGGGTTTGGGATAAAAACGTCAAGACTTAAATGACAACGTTCCTGTGGTTCATAAGAAATGCAAATTAGCTCAAATGATCAGTTTTGCTCATTTGCACTGAGATCGACTCATTTGAAAAGCAACGTCTGACCAGGGCCCTACAGCGTCAATAACAACTTAGTATTTCTAAAGTTAACCTCTGACGTTCTCCAGTAATCTGAAACATTAAACTGAATGGTGAAATGGAAGCACTTGGATTTAATATGAAAAGCATATGATTTACTGGTCGATTCATAGCTCTCTTATGAACCCGAAGCAACGCGGATTACACATAAGTTGCTAACTTCATAAGTCTACAGTATGCATTATTCTTTTAGGTTCCCCCCCCTCCCCCCTCCTCCCCCCAAAACCCCCACCCACCTTCCCCACCCCCACAATCATATCAGGAACGCAAAAATCCCTCTGGCGGATAATTAGCTCTTCTAAATATAAGGCCAAAATACTAATGACCCGTTACGTTCGGCGCATGCGAGGAGCGACGTCTGACCCGGGCTTACGACACCAACGTCACTGAGCCCCGTCCACACTAATCCGGATAAATTTGAAAACGGATCTTTGTTTATCCATTTTGGGCTCCCATCCACACCAAGACGCGTTTTCGATGGCCGAAGATGGATATTTTTGAAAACCCGTTTTAGTGTGGACAGCAAAGACGACTCGAAAATGGCAGAGTGGACGGAAAACTTTCGACACGTTTTCATACGAAACCTACGTTTTCAAATTTATCCGGATTAGTGCGGACGGGGCCTGAGATGGTTTCTCTAAACATGCCCCACATACTTCACGAAAATGCCTTATGTACTTCAAAAAATTCTAGAATTTTGCTGAGAGTGTTTGGACTCTCCCTTAAGAAATCAATATAACTAAATGACATTCCTAACTGACTGCCGTGACTGACGTGTTCACACAACTCTTTCCTGTGGTCTTGTTGTTGTTCGTCGATGGTTCCAGAAACCAAGAGCCAGAAACCTCCCGGGTAAAACTGGAAACGACTCAACCTGCGTGATACAAAGTTAAAAGCACAATCAATCGATACAGTCTGTGATAAAGTTAACGCAAAACTTAAAAAATATATATACACCTTTGCCTCCTTAGTGTCATTAATTATATACCTAAAACATTCTGCCGTTGCAGTATAAACGCATTAAAAATAATCGGCCATGGAGATCACAAAAAAAATCATCTGTTGTTAGTTCCTTTTAGAATTAAGCTCTTGTCAAACGGTCTCAATACAGATTTGAATCCACATTCTCTCAGAGACAAGTGAAGAGGCTTCGTCAGATGGTGGTACTTAAGTCTCTGGCCGTTGATGTCACTGGCCCGTGGTTAATTGAGTGGGCTCGACCAACAACAAAACCTCTTCACTGGACTCTGAAGACTCTGAAGGGAGTCACAAAAGTCAGTCACTAACAACAATATTGTAGTGACGTCACGTATACAGTAACGCAAATCACAGTGTTACGTGCCTTTCATTCAACACTGAAAGGAGTCACATCATCTCCTATCAGAACAAACGGCGCCCAGTACCCGATTTTGTTGAACTTGTCACTGTCTCTCATGGCCTTCATGGCTCTGCTGAGTGCTACACATGCGCTTTTTCCACCAACAAGCTGCCCGTAGAACTTTTCCATGAAGAACAAAGTGGCCTCATCATCAATTGCCCAAAGCGTCACGAGAACTGCACGAGCTCCGGCTCCGAGAAATGCACGAGCAATACCAACTACTCCTTCAGCTCTGACGTCACCAAGGCCGCTGTGACAGCAGCTGAGAACAACCAGCTGGGCCCTCAGTCGTTTCTGTTCCAGATCGGAGAGTGTCAGCATGACGTCTTCCTTGGAAATTGACTTCTTTTTTATGTCAGGGCTCGGAGCAAGAAGGATCTCTCCTCTGTCAGCATCTCCGTGAGCTGCAACATGAATCAAATTGGCATCGTTGAGTTTTTGCAGGACGACCTCTTTGGTAGCCTTTTCTCCCGTCAACGGTTGAACATTCAGCACCTTAGCGATCATGTGGGCTTCTTTATTTGCGTACGGCAGTCTGCTTGGCACATCAGTAACACCCTCTAGCTTGCACACTTCAGGATCTCCCACTATCAAAGGACATGCTTGGCTCTGGGGTTCGTGTGGGTACTCACTGATCATCTTTGCTATAGTTAGAGACGGCACCAGTCTAACCTGCAAGTTGTCTGCTACGAAACATCCCTTTTCATCAACAAGACAGGCAAATGGAAGAAAAGAGAGGGAGCCATCAGGTACGACCACTACTTGTGATTTTTCTACAAACTGGAGTGCGGGCCCCAAAACAATTTTATACAGTTCCTGAAGAGGGTGAATGGCGTTCGATTCTCCAGGCTCGCTCTGCTTCTTTGCGGCATCGTTCTCTACCGAAATCTGTGATGACTTGTTGGTTGCTCCGTTTTGTTCAGTTGGGGGAAGGGAGTGGTCATCATCCGGGGAATCCAGTAGGGAAACAGACAAATCTGCTGGTATCTTAACCTGAGTCTTTTCAGGCTTCTTCCTTCCCGAAATCTGCGTTATTTCAATTGATGCTGCACTTTGATTGGTGGAGAATTGGGCATGCTCATCCTCCGGTAACTGTAGTGGTGAAATAGACAAATCTGCTTGCATCCTGGCTGATTGCATGACTGGATTCGTCTGGTTCGATGAGCGTTTTGACATTTCTTCTGGGTACAGAAATGACAGCGAACGGTCTTCGCACTGAAGCCTACAACTAGATCTAATAAGTGAGTGCAAGCCCTTGAGATTAGACACAAAATTCTTCGTTACATCATGCGTCGTAGACTGTGATAAAACTTCACTAACACGACGCTTCCTAAACGTTACGTCTCCATTCAGCTCGATAATCCAAAGGTAAATATTAGAACCAAGCAACGCATAGTAAAGGACTGTAGTGCCAAGCGCCTGGACTATTGTGAGCAGCGCGGGAAAATCCAAAACGTCGGCTTTGGGAATTTCAGTACATCGTGGGTTATGACGAGCAAGCAGACGATCAGCCAACGCTCTTGAGCGTTTGTTCTCAGCAGTTAAAAGCGCCTCATTCGTCTTGCCTTGATAAATAAGGACTTCAATAAAAGCACTTAGGGTGTTAATGAAGGTTTCAAGAATAGATATCTTTGATTCATCCAGCTTTGGTGTTTTATGAAACAATTCCTCGTGCACTGAAACACTGTTGCCTAGACATATTTCTGCCTTGTCGTACTGCCCCATCTTCTCATAACAGACACCAAGGTTGCCATTAGCAACTCCTTCGCCTGCCTTGTCTCCAATCTGTGTCGCGATGTTCAGTCTTGTTTGATGATGCTGTATAGCCTTGTCGTACTGCCCCATCTTCGAATAACAGACACCAAGGTTGCCATTAGTAGCTCCTTCGCCTGCCTTGTCTCCAATCTGTGTCGCGATGTTCAGTGTTGTTTGATGATGCTGTATAGCCTTGTCGTACTGCCCCATCTTCTCATAACAGACACCAAGGTTGCCATTAGCAACTCCTTCGCCTGCCTTGTCTCCAATCTGTGTCGCGATGTTCAGTGTTGTTTGATGATGCTGTATAGCCTTGTCGTACTGCCCCATCTTCTCATAACAGACACCAAGGTTGCCATTAGCAACTCCTTCGCCTGCCTTGTCTCCAATCTGTGTCGCGATGTTCAGTGTTGTTTGATGATGCTGTATAGCCTTGTCGTACTGCCCCATCTTCTCATAACAGACACCAAGGTTGCCATTAGCAACTCCTTCGCCTGCCTTGTCTCCAATCTGTGTCGCGATGTTCAGTGTTGTTTGATGATGCTGTATAGCCTTGTCGTACTGCCCCATCTTCCAATAACAGACACCAAGGTTGCCATTAGTAGCTCCTTCGCCTGCCTTGTCTCCAATCTGTGTAGCGATGTTCAGTGTTGTTTGATGATGCTGTATAGCCTTGTCGTACTGCCCCATCTTCCAATAACAGACACCAAGGTTGCCATTAGCAACTCCTTCGCCTGCCTTGTCTCCAATCTGTGTCGCGATGTTCAGTGTTGTTTGATGATGCTGTATAGCCTTGTCGTACTGCCCCATCTTCCAATAACAGACACCAAGGTTGCCATTAGCAACTCCTTCGCCTGCCTTGTCTCCAATCTGTGTCGCGATGTTCAGTGTTGTTTGATGATGCTGTATAGCCTTGTCGTACTGCCCCATCTTCCAATAACAGACACCAAGGTTGCCATTAGTAGCTCCTTCGCCTGCCTTGTCTCCAATCTGTGTAGCGATGTTCAGTGTTGTTTGATGATGCTGTATAGCCTTGTCGTACTGCCCCATCTTCCAATAACAGACACCAAGGTTGCCATTAGCAACTCCTTCGCCTGCCTTGTCTCCAATCTGTGTCGCGATGTTCAGTCTTGTTTGATGATGCTGTATAGCCTTGTCGTACTGCCCCATCTTCTCATAACAGACACCAAGGTTGCCATTAGCAACTCCTTCGCCTGCCTTGTCTCCAATCTGTGTCGCGATGTTCAGTGTTGTTTGATGATGCTGTATAGCCTTGTCGTACTGCCCCATCTTCTCATAACAGACACCAAGGTTGCCATTAGCAACTCCTTCGCCTGCCTTGTCTCCAATCTGTGTCGCGATGTTCAGTCTTGTTTGATGATGCTGTATAGCCTTGTCGTACTGCCCCATCTTCCAATAACAGACACCAAGGTTGCCATTAGTAGCTCCTTCGCCTGCCTTGTCTCCAATCTGTGTCGCGATGTTCAGTGTTGTTTGATGATGCTGTATAGCCTTGTCGTACTGCCCCATCTTCTCATAACAGACACCAAGGTTGCCATTAGCAACTCCTTCGCCTGCCTTGTCTCCAATCTGTGTCGCGATGTTCAGTGTTGTTTGATGATGCTGTATAGCCTTGTCGTACTGCCCCATCTTCTCATAACAGACACCAAGGTTGCCATTAGCAACTCCTTCGCCTGCCTTGTCTCCAATCTGTGTCGCGATGTTCAGTGTTGTTTGATGATGCTGTATAGCCTTGTCGTACTGCCCCATCTTCTCATAACAGACACCAAGGTTGCCATTAGCAACTCCTTCGCCTGCCTTGTCTCCAATCTGTGTCGCGATGTTCAGTGTTGTTTGATGATGCTGTATAGCCTTGTCGTACTGCCCCATCTTCGAATAACAGACACCAAGGTTGCCATTAGCAACTCCTTCGCCTGCCTTGTCTCCAATCTGTGTCGCGATGTTCAGTGTTGTTTGATGATGCTGTATAGCCTTGTCGTACTGCCCCATCTTCGAATAACAGACACCAAGGTTGCCATTAGTAGCTCCTTCGCCTGCCTTGTCTCCAATCTGTGTAGCGATGTTCAGTGTTGTTTGATGATGCTGTATAGCCTTGTCGTACTGCCCCATCTTCCAATAACAGACACCAAGGTTGCCATTAGCAACTCCTTCGCCTGCCTTGTCTCCAATCTGTGTCGCGATGTTCAGTCTTGTTTGATGATGCTGTATAGCCTTGTCGTACTGCCCCATCTTCGAATAACAGACACCAAGGTTGCCATTAGCAACTCCTTCGCCTGCCTTGTCTCCAATCTGTGTCGCGATGTTCAGTGTTGTTTGATGATGCTGTATAGCCTTGTCGTACTGCCACATCTTCCAATAACAGACACCAAGGTTGCCATTAGCAACTCCTTTGCCTGCCTTGTCTCCAATCTGTGTCGCGATGTTCAGTCTTGTTTGATGATGCTGTATAGCCTTGTCGTACTGCCCCATCTTCCAATAACAGGCACCAAGGTTGCCATTAGCAACTCCTTCGCCTTCCTTGTCTCCAATCTGTGTCGCGATGTTCAGTCTTGTTTGATGATGCTGTATAGCCTTGTCGTACTGCCCCATCTTCTCATAACAGACACCAAGGTTGCCATTAGCAACTCCTTCGCCTGCCTTGTCTCCAATCTGTGTCGCGATGTTCAGTCTTGTTTGATGATGCTGTATAGCCTTGTCGTACTGCCCCATCTTCTCATAACAGACACCAAGGTTGCCATTAGCAACTCCTTCGCCTGCCTTGTCTCCAATCTGTGTCGCGATGTTCAGTCTTGTTTGATGATGCTGTATAGCCTTGTCGTACTGCCCCATCTTCAAATAACAGACACCAAGGTTGCCATTAGTAGCTCCTTCGCCTGCCTTGTCTCCAATCTGTGTCGCGATGTTCAGTCTTGTTTGATGATGCTGTATAGCCTTGTCGTACTGCCCCATCTTCGAATAACAGACACCAAGGTTGCCATTAGCAACTCCTTCGCCTGCCTTGTCTCCAATCTGTGTCGCGATGTTCAGTGTTGTTTGATGATGCTGTATAGCCTTGTCGTACTGCCCCATCTTCTCATAACAGACACCAAGGCTGCCATTAGCAACTCCTTCGCCTGCCTTGTCTCCAATCTGTGTCGCGATGTTCAGTCTTGTTTGATGATGCTGTATAGCCTTGTCGTACTGCCCCATCTTCTCATAACAGACACCAAGGTTGCCATTAGCAACTCCTTCGCCTGCCTTGTCTCCAATCTGTGTCGCGATGTTCAGTCTTGTTTGATGATGCTGTATAGCCTTGTCGTACTGCCCCATCTTCCAATAACAGACACCAAGGTTGCCATTAGTAGCTCCTTCGCCTGCCTTGTCTCCAATCTGTGTAGCGATGTTCAGTCTTGTTTGATGATGCTGTATAGCCTTGTCGTACTGCCCCATCTTCTCATAACAGACACCAAGGTTGCCATTAGCAACTCCTTCGCCTGCCTTGTCTCCAATCTGTGTCGCGATGTTCAGTCTTGTTTGATGATGCTGTATAGCCTTGTCGTACTGCCCCATCTTCGAATAACAGACACCAAGGTTGCCATTAGCAACTCCTTCGCCTGCCTTGTCTCCAATCTGTGTCGCGATGTTCAGTCTTGTTTGATGATGCTGTATAGCCTTGTCGTACTGCCCCATCTTCGAATAACAGACACCAAGGTTGCCATTAGTAGCTCCTTCGCCTGCCTTGTCTCCAATCTGTGTCGCGATGTTCAGTGTTGTTTGATGATGCTGTATAGCCTTGTCGTACTGCCCCATCTTCTCATAACAGACACCAAGGTTGCCATTAGCAACTCCTTCGCCTGCCTTGTCTCCAATCTGTGTAGCGATGTTCAGTGTTGTTTGATGATGCTGTATAGCCTTGTCGTACTGCCCCATCTTCTCATAACAGACACCAAGGTTGCCATTAGCAACTCCTTCGCCTGCCTTGTCTCCAATCTGTGTCGCGATGTTCAGTCTTGTTTGATGATGCTGTATAGCCTTGTCGTACTGCCCCATCTTCGAATAACAGACACCAAGGTTGCCATTAGCAACTCCTTCGCCTGCCTTGTCTCCAATCTGTGTCGCGATGTTCAGTCTTGTTTGAATATGCTGTATAGCCTTGTCGTACTGCCCCATCTTCAAATAACAGACACCAAGGTTGCCATTAGCAACTCCTTCGCCTGCCTTGTCTCCATTCTGTGTCGCGATGTTCAGTCTTGTTTGATGATGCTGTATAGCCTTGTCGTACTGCCCCATCTTCCGATAACAGACACCAAGGTTGCCATTAGTAGCTCCTTCGCCTGCCTTGTCTCCAATCTGTGTAGCGATGTTCAGTCTTGTTTGATGATGCTGTATAGCCTTGTCGTACTGCCCCATCTTCGAATAACAGACACCAAGGTTGCCATTAGCAACTCCTTCACCTGCCTTGTCTCCAATCTGTGTCGCGATGTTCAGTCTTGTTTGAATATGCTGTATAGCCTTGTCGTACTGCCCCATCTTCAAATAACAGACACCAAGGTTGCCATTAGCAACTCCTTCGCCTGCCTTGTCTCCATTCTGTGTCGCGATGTTCAGTCTTGTTTGATGATGCTGTATAGCCTTGTAGTACTGCCCCATCTTCGAACGACAACACCAAGGTTGCCATTAGCAACTCCTTAGCCTGCCTTATCTCCAATCTGTGTCGCAATGTTCAGTGTTGTTTGATGATGCTGTATAGCCTTGTTGTACTGCCTTATAGAAATCTAAGAGAAATTACAGTTCAGTTCTGTTGCTTCTCTATTACTTAAAAGATGTTTCCCTTTTCCACTTCTGAATAGTAAAGTCAAGTACCGTTTGGTATTTTAAAGGAGTTTAAACTAACACTACATTTGTATTTTGAAGTACTTATAATAATTAAGAAATATATAGCGCGTCACCGTGTAATATAGCCTCATCTGAACACGCGGGAAGTTGGGAGAACACGAGAGTAGCGTAAGGAAATCACGAGGCCGCCGAGTGCTTTCCGGCGCTACTCGAGTGTTCTCCCAACTTCCCCAGTGTTTAGATGAGGCTATATTACACAGAAACACGTTATATATTTCTTTTATAAAATAATTAGTCAAGTAAAAACATCGCGTATCGCGTCAGCGTGTAATATACTCTCATCTAACACGGTTATTTAGCCAATCAGGGCGCGCGTAGTATCATAGTTATTTTATAAACTCTCATCTAACACGGTTATTTAGCCAATCAGGGCGTGCGTAGTATCATAGTTATCTTATGTTTTTTTTCATGTGAGATCATGTCAGTGTTCAACAGTATATCTCGTTTGCGTTGCATATATTTACCTTTCTCCTCCTGACATTTTTTTGCTTTACTCAGTGTGATTTTCAGGTGTCTTTCTGTTCCCTTTATGGCTGTTACACTGCTCGACAGAATTATAACAAAAATGCACAAAATTAATAATTTGGGTTTTCAAGTGTGTTTATTATACTGTATGGTCAAGTTGACAGCTGTCACTCAGCAAACTTGAATTACAGCGAAGTGTCGGATTCTAGACACCGATAAATTTTGATATTCTTAAAAAATCCCTTCTTCAAAAGGCTTTGCTAAAAGTCACGATACGCGAGGCTTTCTCCCTGCAAGTGAAAAGTGCATCATGAAACACCTTGAAACAAGACCATGCGGAAAGTAGACTGTTTTCCTTTTCTTGCAGCTTGTCTCGCAATGTTCGTAGCATTGCAAGTTGCAAAGAGGGAAGTTTTTCAGTTTTTCTGGAACTTGTCTTGTAACGGCATTACGTTGCAAGTTGCAAGTTGCAAAAAAAAAAATAGGCACCTGTGAGGTGCATGTGTCTACTGCATTTTTTTCGTCTATTTTTTTTGTATATTAAATAAATGGCATTTGCCACAGGCCACCCCTCTTGCACCACAAGATAATTTGTGACGTATTTCCATTAGCTTGAATCAGCTGGCCCGCTGCCAAAATGTCGCGTCGCACCTGTGTTTGCGCTAAACTGTTGTATGAGAAACGATTTTTTTCTGGGGAAACTGGGTAAATTTAAGAATAGGGAAAACGAACACACTTAATGCAGGAACAGAGGGAATTATGCCCAGACATTGAAGGCATTTCACAGATCAAAACGCGGATCAGCACAAAGAAGCACTTGCGTTACCTCAATTCCGAGAGCGTCGCGAGGCGAGGCTGAACTACGGGAGAAATATAGGTTCCCGGAGATGAAGGTGCTTAGCCATTGATAGGAAATATGACCACAGGCAGCCCACAAGGTGTTACTAAGTCACGCCTGATCGGTCAAGGTCTGATGACGTCATGGACGATCGGTTAATAAGGATTTGTATGAGGAGATTTTCAAATCACATTTTATGCGTGAAAATAAAACAATCTTTCTCCTAAAATTCGTCAGATAACATTACGAGTCCTTATTTACCGTTTAAGGTGACTTTCGAGGCAATTTGGCGCCGATTTAGCGATTTTTTTTGTGCTGCCTGTGTATGTACTGAAAAAAATTTCCACCTTAAACGGTAAATAAGGACTCGTAATGTTATCTGACGAATTTTAGGAGAAAGATTGTTTTATTTTCACGCATAAAATGTGATTTGAAAATCTCCTCATACAAATCCTTATTAACCGATCGGCCGTGACGTCATCAGACCTTGACCGATCAGGCGTGACTTAGTAACACCTTGTGGGCTGCCTGTGATATGACTATTCAGTTGCCATTGGCGGTTTTTGTAAACATTTCCTCCCACAGCCGTCCAAACAAAATTAGTAACGGCAAGCAGAAATAGGCTCAAGTATTAAAATATACATTTATTTTAACTCGTACGCGAATGACGAAATGGAAGATGGATGTGGGCACTACACAGATAGCCGAACATGATACCGGGCATCATGTTGTAAAAGCATTCCAAGATGAGATAAGGCTATTAAGCTGTCTTACAGATACTTGAACATGCAGGCTTTTTTGCCTAACCCTTACATTTTGGCACGAAACATATTATACAGCGTTTTCGGCACACATATTTTCAAAAACTGTGATTTGAGACAAAATTAACAAGGGGCTTTAGTTTCCCCAAAAGGGGCTCGATGTTGTTCTGCGTATCAGCGTCAAGCGTCCGCAGCTTTCCCTCGGCAAGGCAACTCGTCGCTCCAACTCCGTATCGGTTCAGTTGACCCCAAGTTCAGTGATTCAAAACAGTGAAATAACCTTTCGTTTGATCGGTTTGACACATATTTCGAAAGGTGCGGCAAGTTATCCTTTGAAGCAATTCATATGAAATATTCACTAACCCGATCGATATGAAATATTCACTAACCCGATCGCCTCGCTGAAAACGCTGTGACCTCATGGGTTTCTCGTGATCACGAGCTTGTCACGAACCAGCCTTCGCCGCCCTGTCATTGTTTCTTCGACTAACAGCGAAGTTCGTGAAAAATCGGCAATCCAGCGGATCCTTTCATTGGTTCCGAATATTAACGCGCGACCATTTATCGATTCTTACGTTACATTACATTACTAATACCCTGTTCACACCAACTAAACCTGTTTAATTAAACCAAGTTTACAAGACTGCGTTTTCTAAATCCTGTTTTGATTTTGTGTTAATTACACAACATTTTACACCACCTCGCACAGGTTGTTTAGTTGGACTGGTTTTAGACCAGTTTAGTTTTGCCGTGCGTGCATTGCGAACGGCAGACCTAACTAAACAAGTTTTATTAAACACCTTTTAAACAGGTTTAAGCATTGGTGTGAACGAGGTATTAGTCACGCTCGACGACATAGTGTCTTCAGCTTCTTCGAAGCAGTAGACACAAAAAAGAAAAGAAAAGAAAGAAAAAGAAAAAATTGAGAAAAAATTGAGATAATTTCTCCTCATCAGTTGGTCAACCTGGGTCTGATTTTTTTTACCAAAAAACTATTCGGAAATTAGAAAAAAACTTAAGCATCTAATACGTAGTGAATGAAGGGAGTGCATGTAAAACAATATAAATTCGTATTTTGGATTCTTTTTTAAAACAAAATTGGAAAAGCACCAAATTTGAGAGATGAGTTGATGAACTTAGCAAAAGAGTTTAAATATACATACCTCTTTTATGCACAAAGATTGGCTGATCCAAATTCCTGCACCTTTGCATCAAAAGGCTTGCGGAGCAACAATAATCGAAAGGATGGCACACTCAAGTTAAAATACACCTGCAAATAATTATTAAAAGACTGTGTTTTCTAAAGGAGCTGGTCTAAAGATAGTTGAATTGATAATTTGTGGCTTAATTTGAAATTGCCACTTCTTACAGTACATGAATGTGGTATGCACCATAAGAGAAACATAGAGCCTTGACGGCAGACTCACAGATATTGAGATGGACACGTAATTTTAGGGAGCCGTCCTGCAGTCAGGTTTTCCCTTTCCTTCTATGTCAATGGACTTTGTTGAGGCTTTGTTAAACTTGGCGGCAGCTCAAAGCAAAATAGAACTGATCTGACTTGACAAACATTCAGCCGTCCACCGCCATGGTGAGACACGTACTGACTTAGCAACCGCGCCAAAAAGCTAACACACCGAGTGAGTGAGTGAGTGAGTGAGCGACAGATTGTAGACACCAATGACTCCCAGATATGCTACGCATATCCGTGAGTCAAAAACACACTACAGCACACAGTGCATGCAAGGATTTCGTTTTATTCATCACATTTCTGATTAATGTCCCAGATGGTTGCAAAAATGACAATTACATAACAATATTATACAGGTATAGGTTAAGCTAATGTTTTATTTTTCAGATATTGTAAAACTGGTTGATTGTGTAGATAATAAAAGGTAATACACTATTGGCATGTCTAAAAGTGCAATTTGTGGTCTTTGAAAAATTTACGAGTGCTTATTTATTCCAAAATTGCAAGATTAATCATGTGATTATACTTGTTAATAACATGCATACAATAATTTACAATAATACAAGCCCCTTTGTTTTGTTTCACTTTGCAAATACGCCCACTGTCGGCAATTTTTAATTTCAAATTTCTGCACTCTTAATTTCACATTTCTGCACTGTTTGGGATAAATTGACGTGCACTAAGCCAATCAGAATATAGAAATTACTGTATGCATGTTATTAATTCTGAAACCCTTGCAGCACTTATTGACAAGTAAGACATACTGGATATTTATTGGTAAATTATAACTCAAAGTCCTGAAACTAGACACCCCTGAGCATCTAATATTCAAAATTTTCTGTTGGAGCACATGTCCCCAATTCCAGGCCTCCTAAATGTAAAGCAAAACATGCTGCATGTTCAGCTGTCAGGTTTTTTGTGTTTGTCCAGTAAGCACATGCCCTCTCCTACAAAATTTGTATTTTTCTAAAACTAAATCGAACTTCGTAGCCACAATTTTTTCCATGCTCATGCATGTGTACCTTTGCATAAATTCTGAAATTATTCTTCTATACTCACCAAGAGTCAGAGAATGAAAGGAGAGACACTCGTTTTAGCAACTTCATTATTTTATTATATAAGACCAAATCCCCCTAGGGTAAAAAAAAAGTATGTGGGTGGCAAGCAAAATATGAATGATCAATACCGAATGAGTGAAACTATGATTGAGCAACCTAAAATGAACTAAATGGCTAATAATTAACTGAGTGTAGATTGGGCCTGTGATTAAAGAAAAAATAAACTATTCTGATCTCAGATCATATCACTACTGACTTAAGCTTCATAAACATCTAACAGAGATTAACTCAAGAAAATAGAGTTGAAGAATAGAGAATGGCAGTTGCCTGAGTGTATATGCACCACTTCAGTAACAAACGGAAAATATTACAGTGTTAGTGTCGTGATTGACTCGGACCTTATTACTCAAAGTATACCCCCCCCCTCCCCCCCCCCCCCCCCCCCCCCCCCCCAACTACCCGTGGTTTGGGGAAGCTCTGCACAAAAGGGGACCCCTTGGTACCCTCTAAGCAAGGTTAAGTTATAGAAAAACTATGCTTTCTTACATTATTTGAAAGGGTCGGCAAAAAGGTTTGGACTGAGGACAATTACCGTTGACTGAATCAAAACTGCAGCACGAATTAGGGTCAGATCAATGTGGACCGTCCTCAGCGTGAAGAAGAACAACAGTGACTAGACGTTTTTACTCACCTTATAAATATCAGTGAACTCCTGAGAATGAATCTCGTCGAGCCATCCAGTTCATGCACAGCCGGTCATCTCCGAGTGAACGATAACTTGACCACGAGGACGAACAGAACGTTTTATAAGTGAAAGCAAAACTTCCGTAGTGAACGCTTCCGGCTTGTGACACTCAGTCGAGGGGTTAGCACTCGTTCACACGCTTCAAAAGGAGGTTCATTAAATATTCCTGTTGAATCTCATTAGTGTGTCACCAACGTGTCACGCAGACTCCAAGTGCTCGGTCACGCTGCAATCGCACAGTAGGCTTGAGATGCTTTGATCCTTGTACTTGTCAGACGAGGTAATTCATCGTATATTTTTACATTTTTCAGTTGAGAAGAACAACGTTAGAGACGGATAACGATCGTTTCACGACAGACCTCCTTCTGAGTGTTGTGACTAATGCCGAACTCGCCGCTAAGCACTCGTTCACACGCCTCACATGGAGGTCAAGGGATCCGGAGTTTATACAATGACGAATTTCGTCGTTAATTTTATCCCCGAACGAAGTGAGGGAAATATTTACGACGCTAATGCAGCATAGTCGAATCATTTGAAGACTCCAAGCGCGTCGCCATCTCGAAATCTAATGTTCGTGTGTTTGTGTGTTTGTGTGTTTGTGCGATGCGACCTTTTTAGGCCAGGTGCCTAAGGCAATGTCCAAATAAGGCAATGACGTAATCATTATCGACTAGCGTCACAGAAAGATTTGAACGAAGCAACAATATTGTACATAACTGCGTTCACGAAAATGAATTATTTGAAAACTAGAAAACTTGAAACAGAACGGTCTCGCGAAGCTCGTCTTCAAAAGAGAAGGGAACAGGCACGGGCAAGGCGAAATGGTGAAACGATCGAACAGCGCCAAATACGTCTAGAGAAAGGACGACAATCACGTGCCGACGAAAAGACTCCACAAAGAGAACAACGCTTGAAAGCAAAACGGGAGCTTCGGAAAGAAAAGCGGTCCGCAGAAAAGACTCCACAAAGAGAACAACGCTTGAAAGCAAATCGGGAACTTCAGAAACAAAGGCGGGCCAAGCAGAGAACTCCGCAATGAGAATCCAATCGCCAGCGAGTAGCTTCTCGACGTGCCAGTGAATCGTCTGAACAGAATATCCGCAGGCTTCAAGCTCAAAATGGAGCCAACACTCGACGCCGACAACAACGTGCTGCAGTTGTCGAAAGACGTCGCAGACAGAAACAACAATATTTGCATAATCGTGGGTGGGCAAATCCAGAAACTTCTCCATTTAACGAACAAGAATGGGTGCGGGAAGAACTCACTGCCTTTCACCGCTTTGAGGAAAATCTCCGACACTTACGCTGCAAGGTATGCAAAGAAACATGGCCGATCACCAACCAAAGTATGTCCGAGCAGAACTACACTTGCACCAGGTGCAAGCGCGACAAAAAGACTTCGTGTCGATTGTTCTCGGCTGACAACGACATAGATCCTGGAACAGTGCCTGCAGAAGTACAGGACCTCACCGAAGTAGAGGAAATGTTGATCGCCAGAGCTTTCCCCATCATGTGTTACCGGAAACACGGCGGCCAGCGTGGGTACATAAGTCATGTCCTCAACTTGCCACAGGATGTTCAGGGATTTCTCACCACTCTTCCAGCCAATGTGAGTGATCTGCCCGTTTTTATCATCAGGAAGCAAGGGGCAGGTAAGAATTGAAAACTATTCTGTATGGCTTTTATGGTTGTTGTATTTATATTTTTGATTCTGTGTATTGATGGCCAAATTGGCAAAATTATGCATTAATTGCAACACGGCCATTCTTTGTAATTGTTTATTTTCAACGAAGAACAGCTGAACAAACATACATGGTGATATTTTGTTCCTGAATGTTCCAAAAAATTTTGAATCTGAACTCATGTTTATCAGACCACTGAATGTGTTTTGTTATTATTTGCTGCATTTTCATACACAAGGATCGAAGAGAACACAATACTGTATACATGTGTTTGTACTTTGATTTACCATTGCAAAAGCTGTAGTTTGTGTTTTTTAGAATATTTGCCAATTTTTACTACAGTATTAGTGCCTAATTAATTTACAGTGATTTATGATCTATGCAGTGAAGTTTCTTTAGCTGTTCATATGATGATGTGCATTTGTTTTTATGCCATGTACACTTGACATTACGCTCGGGGATAACCAAAAACATTTATAGCAGTGTTTTGAGGAAAGAATTGGCCTCTATTATCAGGACAACAAGTATTTATTTACAGTGCACCAGTTCCTTTGCAGCATCCTTCCAAGATTTATGTCAATTGTGGATGAATAGTACAGGTTAGCTATGAAAGTGCATTGTATTGTGTACATCATGTGAATTATCTTATTAATCCACTTAAAACTTGGTGCCTTTTCTGATTTTTGTAGGAGCAAAGAAAGAGGTTCCTTGGCTAAACTTACACTTCGGTCCAAATAGAAGTTCAATTTCTATGTTGTTTATAGGTAAGTACTGTATAATAAATTTGCAACAATATGTACCAAAGACAAAAACCTGAACATGTGTTTTCATCTCCAGAGATCATGCTAAAGGAAATATTAAAGTGAAGGAATCATGCTGAGAAGTCAACTCCTGTGCTGTTAAGGGATCCTCATATACCAAGTCACTGACATCATGAAAGTGTAAGATTGTCAGGAGCCAAAAATGAACTCAATGCTGATGTGTACAACCCGATTGTCTGGTCCAACAAGAATGCCAAAGGAAAATGTTCTCAAAAGCATTGGCCTGAAAATTCTGTATATTCTGTTGAGTAGCCACAAAAAAATTTCGGTATATCTGTATGTTTTCTTAAAATTTGGAATGGTACTGTACTGTGCTCAAGTGGATGACATGCTCAGAGCCAAGTATTTTTTTTCTATGTGTACCTTTTTGACACAAGGTTTTGTTATTTACTTATTTGTTAGAGGGTTGTTTGCTTTTTATGAAGGAAAACTTCAGTACAGTTATGTAATATAAGTGGCAATAACATGTAAGGCCAGCACCAAGGTAGACAGTAACCAATGTTGTAACAACAAGTTTAAACCCTTTCACACCTAAGAGTGATCAAATTCAATTTCCTCCTTCAGTTGAAAGTGTACTGTATTGTACAGTATAGAGAATATATAGCTTTTTGTACCTTTTTGGTTAAGTGAATGCTGACTAAACTGTCACTTCTCACTACATAATTTATTTTATATAATGTATTTTGAAAAAGCTGAGAGATTCTGCATTTAAGCTTGGGAGTGAAAGGGTTGTTTACCTGTATTAAGTTCATGATAGTTATTATTCCCTTATCCTCCAAGGGATTGTGCTCCTGCATGCTTTTGGTTGAAGAGTACGTCCTACTTTTTCCTACAAGGTTTTGGGTTTTCGTACCAGGCAGGAGCACTTGATGAAGCTTATATAACACAAATGTATGATAAAAAGGGCACACAATGATTAGTGTGCTGTATGATGATGATGACAATAAGATTAAGAATAAAAAAAATTGATGCTGATATATATGTTGTTTTCTTATTGGGTCAGAGCTTAGTAACACAAAGTTACTATATTTCAGACCACTCTTTTTCTCTTTTAAGTGTTCAGCACTTGGTATAGTACAAGTAGTAAAACGTTATTTTAATACGCTTGCCCCGTCAACTACAACAAGCTGGTTACATCAAAGGTCGTATAAAATAGACACATTACTTCTATGTTTATTTTTTTCCGTCGAAACTTCTAATATATGCCAGTGCAGGACGGAGTGAGGGGGTATCTGCGATTATCGTATTTCTAGTATACAGATACGTATGAATTATTGCAACAAAGAAGCGGTGAAGACATAAACATTACTTCAAACCTTATATACAGACACAGCATTTCGCCGTTAATTAACGGCGAGATTTTCTGTCTGTATATAGGGAGACAACATTTCGCCGTTATTTAACGGCGAGATTTTCTGTCTATATATAGGAACACAACATTTCGCCGTTAATTAACGGCGAGATTTTCTGTCTGTATATGCGAAATGTTTCGTCGGTATATAAGGATCATTCAGAAATATTTTTTGGCGATATTTTGTTTGCGTATGTATATATAGTTTATCACGAAATTCGCCATATTCATAACACCCCAAGGGATCAAGCCCATCAAGGGCCAAAGGGAATTTTCTACGTGCAGTTGAAGTTCAAAATAAAACATTTTGGGCATATCGAAGCAACGGAGACTGAGTGCCATGAACTGGTTTAAATAAAAAGTACACTTCATCGCAATTAACGACTGATTAAATAACTTAAATGTGGTCTCAGCTTACGCGGGTCTTCGCGCGCTTTCTCAAAACATGGCTCAGACACTACCGGGATACCGCAGAGGAAGCAAAAGAGAAAATTGAAGCGTTCGAGACAAGAACTTCGAGCAGATTCTGTTACGTCCGTTCAGATAAAAACTTCGGCAGGATTGGTGACTGAGTACACTTCTGACTGAAAACTTAAGTACTGGTATTTTAAACCACGGCAAAAGGAAGATCTAAAGATTAGAAGCCCAAGATAGTGAAATTTCCGGTATCATGTCACCATCGTATCACATGACCGCTTGGCATTGATCATATGTCATCGGGTGTTTTTTCCAGAGCAGCTTTATGTAAAGTAAATTTTAAACGTGTGTTGTTGTATCCAGTATTGAATGGCTTGAGACCTGAAGAACATCCCTGCAGCCAACACTGAGAACCTCACCTCACTTCTACCCTTCCCTCCATCCCCATCCCTCTTCCTCCCCCTATCTCACATTCATACTCATTTTTTCCATGTATTTTTATTGAAAACAATAAAAATAATTCAGCAATAAAGGAAATATTGAAAAAATATTCACTTGTCTCTTGGGTTCATATTACATCAGATCCTACTAAGAAGCCACATAAGGTACAGTGGAGAGATGAGCAGATCCCATTTTCTGGGGTCCATTCCTAATTCTTGGAGAGAAACTCCACGACAATGTAAATAGTGTTTCTATCAAAAAGCGTTCAAACTGAACACGTACAGTGAACAGGACATTAAATTGTGGCGAACCTCCATTTGAGGCGTGTGAACAAGTGCCCAGCGGCAAGCATTAGTCACAACACTCAAAAGGAGGTCTTTCATGAAACGAGGTTGTCCGTCGAGGTTCAACTGTCTGTCTGTCCGTCCGCCCTTACACTGTGCTTTTCAATTGAACAATATACGATAAGTCGACTTCTGCAACTTACGAGGTAGCGTTGAGCTGTCGGAAGACACCGCCATCACGCATCACATGGCTGGCGCGTGACCTGAATGCTAATGAGATTCAGCATGAATATTTAATGAACCTTCTTTTGAAGCGTGTGAACGAGTGCTAACCCAGTCGAGGCTTGATGATTCGGCGCCCGCGATCCTTTCCGCAACCTCGGATGGCCCTGGGGACGAGGTTGGCAACGGTTCAGCGGAGCCATAAATAAATTGTCTCTTGCATTACTGCAGGCACTAAAGACATGACGGTGTAACAAGTTAGAGAAAGCTGATGTTCTTTTACACTCTCTTTTGATTTTGTTCAGCTGGTTCTGTGTCCTTCTCCTGCCGTTTTTGCCGTCACTTTTCAGGTCAGCGCCAAATGATGGTTAATGATGTTTCAAATAGTTCTGGCTGTCATCTGTTTTCAAAAACATGATCTACAGACGCGCGTCGACCTGCAAAGCATCTGAATTGCACAAAATAAAATAAGAAAAAAAAAAGCTGTTGCAAAAGCGAAAAAATTTCCAACATCAAAGCTGCTGCCTTGGGTACGGGAACCTCTTTTTCAGACATTCTCTGTTGTATTCTTTACATTTTATTTCGTGAGTTTCTTCTTTTTCTATTTGTTTTTTTGTTTTTGTTTTTTGTTTGTTTGTTTGTTTTTTTAGCGGTCTCTTGCGTTATAAAGGATCTTCAAACACGCGTGAATAAAAGTATGCAATGGTATTTGACCAGCCCAATACTATTTGAAATGTTTTCAAGGGGCCGGTACAAAATCACGAGCGGGAAAATTATTGCCGAATTAAACGGAAAACGAACTAAAATCGATGATGATATATAATTCGTTTAGCGCAAACAAAATAAACCTTTTTTGTTTTCGACGGACAGAGATTGGATGAATTGCCGATTACTACTTCGGGTCTGTTTCAGGCAATAGGCAGGATTCTAGGTTGGACTCAAAAGAAGAATGCATACCATCATAGACTTTTGAACTTAGCAACTTTAATGCGTAATCCGCGTGGCTGTTGCTTTACTACATTTTTTTGTTAATCAATATTGATGAATAAGTACCGTTTGAAGTAAAAATGGACAATAATATAATTGTTGACCAATAAGCGATGTATATCTTCATTCTAAAGCTACAACACAAACGTACAATTTCAACTAACAGCTTGGTAAAGCTTGAGTTAAGTGAATTGCAGCTGGAGCTACTAACGCTCAAATGAACCCGCTCTACAAAATCTAATGACATTTCTGACCAAATCAACAAGATCTTTCTGTCGTGTAAAGGTGGCCAGTTGTAGCAACCAGAAATACTTAACCTTCCAACGTCCGATTTGGATCAGCCCTACAAATCTAATGTACTTGACCAGGCAGCGCAGACCTACGACGTCACTTACGTTGGTCAGCGTTCGCCACCATTACTATGTAAAGTCAGGTGAAACCTGGAGTCATCAAATGGCAAGTTTATAGCAACTGTAGCCAATCAAGCGTCTGAAATTCCGATTTTAATCGGGATACAAAACCTAACGTATTTTCAACAGACTTTGTTTGCGTCTATAATAGCCTGTACTTCCCTCTGATAAGAAACTTCAAGCACCAGGACGGGAGAGGACGGCGGCAACGTCGGTGAAACAGTAAAACTAGTTACAGAAGACAAAAAGCGCACGTGAATATCTGAAATCGACTTGATCTTGGGGGTCGTCGTGCTCTCGCGTGCGACTCCAAATACTTCTTTATTAGGTTGTTGTCAGGATGTGCAAGGCATTCCGAGAAACTACAACAGACGTTCTTCTTAGTAAGAGACAATGAAAAGCAATACAACTTCGGCAAAAACGGAACAAATTGAACAACCTAAGAATACAAGACAAAGTTACGAAAACAAAAAGAACATGGAGACACTTTTATTTTTCCTGTTCGCTCGCGTTGCCGTCGCCGTCCTGGCTGTCCTAGTTATCCCTCTTGCCTCTTCCATTACTGCAGGCATGACTGTAAAAGATTAATAGACTAATCTAAGCAACAACTGCAGGTGTTATAAACCAAAGAACTATAACAAAACCTGCATAACAAGTTTTTGTAGGTAGATATATGACCAACTCACGGATTAATGCTTGGCAAAGAAGGTTTGATATTCGCTTTGCGCACGTCTGTGCTACTCCAAGCCTATAAAACTCACATCAGAAACACGCAATAAGTAAATAATAGGAAAGAGCCACGCGGAATTGGCTTTCTAAGGCTTTTTGGCCACCTCACGACTGCGCCTCTTCTTTGGAGCCCTCGTGAGCGAAGGCTTGGGCAGGAGTCTCTTGCCGAGAAGCATCACCAGGTGACGTCACGGTAGTCTCCTCGACGTCATCAGCAACGTCGATCGTGTGGCATTTTAGGGTTTGCAGCTCAATCCTTTCGTGGCGTTTTCCTGGTGGAGCAGCTTCGGTGTTAATGACGAAGGACTGTTTGGTCGCGGCACTGGTTCCTGCGTCTTCTGCAGCGTTATCTTCGGCACTTTTCATCGCGACTCTGTCGTCATGTGCGGTAGTCAAGTTCTTCCGGGAGACTGAAGTGTGGATCTCGATTTCCACAATGTGCTCTCTTGGCAGCCCCGCCTCGTTGTCGGAGTCGCAGCTGGCTTCACTGGGGATGTCCTTTAGTGATAAATCTTGAGGTCGCTCGAGATTCTCGTTCCCTGCAACTTTCTTCCTGTTCTCCACCTCGTTTCGTTTGTGCATGATCACCTACTGCAGCCTCCTTACTCGTGTCAAGTTCTCAGTTACCTTTTTGAAATGAAAGTAAAATTGCAATCATTTCAGTTAGACAAGAACTCGAACGGTGCCGCGCGGCACAACTCGCTTACGTACAATCAATTTGGGTGCGTAAATTACTTGACAGCTTGACCAAATCAACTACCCTATTCCCAGACCAAAAAGACAAAATCTATACCCTACTTCAGACAAACATTTTGAAAACGATACCTTTTGACGTAGTACATACCTATATGGCTAAAATAAACGAGTACCCCCACCCAGGGGAATCCACATTGCTTGCTTTTAATTCTGATATGTCCCCTTTAATTGCTTGTTTGATTACTTAATGTATACTTAGTGGTGAAAGTACTAAATTATAACAGTGTGTACATTAACAATCATGATTACTAACCTCGTCCCACCTCCAGGTGTTAAAGAAAAACACAAGGAATCCCTGAATGAACAAAAATAAATTAAAAACAAAAGACGCTTTAACCATTTCACTATCAAGCTCAAAATGCAGACTCTCCTAACTTTTTAAGAAACCATGTATGAGCAATGTAGTGAGATTTGATAGTTTTCATCTAAGCAAGCTATCGAAAACCAGGTTCCCCATATTGTGTGATATGATCTCTAGTGAGAAACTGAAGAAGGAAATTAAAGTTGATCACTCTTGGGAGTGAAAGGGCCAATCCGAAATATCCAGAACTTCTTCATTATTGTATATTCCGTGCCCGGCAGTCTTTGTAAAATTTGTGTAACTTGAACCTGAATGAGTTGTAAGTAGTATTGTTGAGTTCACAACAATGGTAACTTTAGTTACCTGCGCAGAGTTGAGGATCACAAAGATGTATTTGGGTGCCACGTGGTCCAAGGGCAGAGTCACAAAACCGATGATCCAGGTCAGACCCAACAGGGGAAACAAGATCAAGCAGGTGCGGGCGGTTTTCCTAAAAATCATCCAACAACAAAAAATGATGCACTTAAACTAAATTACTGTAATTAATTAATTAAGTTATTAACTAATTAGGGCACTCATTATATCAGTGTGAACATTACCAGCTGAAACTGACTCGATAGAAGAAACAGCTTGTCCGATTAAACGAAGCTACTGTTCTACAATTTTCCGACAATACTGCTTTTGACCTCTGCCACTAGCATGCATAGACGGTGTTTCCGTTCGTTTTCAGGCCAAGTTCGATTAGAGTGTAAAGACTGGGGCCTGTACAAAAGCTTCGCCCAAGGGGCCCTATCTTACTTTCGGATTCGGATCAAATTTGGTCTGACAGCCAGCTATGCAGCCAGGGTACTCTGCCACTTACTTGAAGTTATCAAGGAGGGGGGAGATGCTGTTGTTTCGCTTTCGCTGGATAACAACTCGCAGAGCTTGGCCAAAAATGAAGCAGTTTATCTGCAGATAAAACAACACCAAATACAAGAAATCAATATATATTTTTTGGGAAAAAACGATTAAAAGGGGAAATACTACAATGCGACACATTTACCAGGGTGACGAGAGAAATGAATGCAATGAAGGTCCAGTAAGCTTCGCCCCCAGGTCGCACCCAGCAGCTTTTTGGAGATAAACACATTAACGTTTAGTTAGAGATAATACATGGCAGGAACTCGTTTAAAGTCTAATGCAATGAAAAATAGGAACACATCTTGGAAACTGACCCAATTGGCGAAACGTGATTAACTGACCGAGTAAGCCAAGTGGGTTAAGAAAGTCCTGGTCTAAACAAAATTCAAACAATAGCCATGCTTATCGGACAACGGCTAAACGTCGTCTTTATAAACCGACTCCAATCCATGTTCTAAATTTGCAATTTAAGTTTGGCTAACCCTGTTCTACGGCGTTCCCCTAAACTTCAATTTAGCGATAAACTAGGTCTAAGTTAGACTTGTTTAAAAAACCGACCCAGTGTGTTTATGAAGTAGCTTGACCTGAATTCAGAAGTCAGAAGTTACAGCAAAAGAGCAAATGTAGATCAGTGACTCAACTTACATTTTGTCGCTCACATATTCGTCGATCCCACCATCCGAATACGCAGCGATGATGACTGGTACAGCGGTCAGGCAAAGAGGGACAACTTGGAGGTCAGGAACAAAGCATTAGAACGGAAAAGATTCAGGAACACGAGACAAGATCTATTGCTTACCTGATTTTGCCTTTGAGACTCGTCTCTCATCTAAGATTGTTTGTTGATTGTTCGTCATCCAAGTTGATTTCTTTGCGTGACAAGCACGTAAAGGTGGTGTTACACTGGTCGATTTGCAACGATACGATGTTGTGCTAAAAATCGTTCAGGTGTAACATCCTATTGCGAACAATTTTTCGTGATGTTTGCAGTGCTGCAACACGTTGATTAAAAAACTTGCAACACCGTTGCGTGAATTTGGAGCAAATCGGCGTTGCAAATCGTCGTTGCAAATCAACCAGTGTAACACGAGCTTTAAACTGATTTATCATGGGTTATGAAAATGTAATTTTGAGCTGGTTTTCAGTTTCAGTTTCTTTCTTTCTTTTTTTTTTTTTTTTTTTTTTTTACTGACACAGATACACAAAGCTGATAAATTTGAACGTGAGTCACAATGAGAAAGAGGAGAGAAAAGGAAAGACACAACTTACGCCAACCAAAAGCGTGGTAAAGCAGCATTTTCTGTCTTTTTTTGAAAACGCTCGTAACACGTCGATACAGCTGAACTCCTTCAAGGAACATCCAGGCAAAGGTAACTACCAAGAAATACTTAGTAACCACAACAAATGAGATGCAGGCCGGCTGAAAGAAAATGACAGGGAAATTAAGATAGAGATAGACTACAAAGCCGAGTTGCTATTATAGACAAAGTAAAGTAAAAATTAAAGTAAATAAATAAAAATTAAAATTAAAAAAATTAAATAACAAGACGTAACTGATCTTTTTACAATAATACTTACTATAAATTACAATATCATAGCCAACACAGGTATAGATAAAAGACAAGATGCAGAAAAGACAGTACAGCAAAAACTTACACAAGTATGAACATAAAATTAGAAGCTGTTGATTAGTATCAAGTCACAAACCAAACAAAAAATAAGTGTAGTAATACATATACATTATAAGTAATACCTGGCTGTACCAAAATTTCTTTGAATATTTTACATTAGTTTCTGGATCGCATCAAATCGATGCATGAATCTCACCCGGTAACGTTTAGCGTTGATTCCAATCATGAAGAAAGTCTGACTAAAGTATAGACTCACTACCAGACCCAGCCTTATTTGCGCCTTCTCTTTTCTGAAATTACTGAAAGGAAACAAACATACATTATATATCAAAGATCAATGTACATTGTCAAAAAGTACTCTCTCGTTGCCTGATTCTGCATGAAAGGTGGGCCTCGCGGATTTGGTATAAAAAAATAACAGGAATTTTTTCAGACCTGCTGATCAGTCACTGCCGTGAAGTCGGATTCTGACCCCACACACCATTCCGCATGAATGTCACCTGTCACATTTTTCTTTTTTTTTTCAAGAAATTGTTTTGTCCGAATGTTGGCCGTCAACTTCAGCGATCTTTCATCGTCAAAAAGAGCCCGTTTTCCCAGTAGCAATTTAGGCTAGGTCACCCAAACTGGTTGAAAAATGATCTCATATGACCAAACATACATTTTAGTTTGTAACTAGTAAAAACGAAGAGGCCTCCAATTTGCAACTCTTGTTCTCAAAACTAAATCAATCTTTCATTAGGCAGGCAGTAATTCGAGCCTTGGACACAAAACAGTCCGCCATTGACAGCAATTCAAAGAAGCTCTATTTGAGCAGCACATTATAAAGTTCGTGAATTGTGTATGCTCATCAGCAAAATTAGGGGGATCAATTTGTACGTCATTTTCACCACGAGTTATTCGTCTTGAGTCAGAAACAAAACTGTTCGTTAAGTTTTGAAAAGAGGTCTAGATCGAGAATATGAATAATGTCGGTAGTTGCTATTTTGCCAGTTACTATCAATGTAACGACTCACAGTTGAACCAAGGCTTAATAATGTAAAAATGTTAATAAATACAGTAGAACCCCGCTATCTCGAACTCTCAAGGAAAGCAAGAATTAGTTCGAGATAGTGGGGGATCGAGATAGCGGAGTTCTACCAAGAGAAATTTCTACCAAGTTCATTTCCGGGGGAAATCGGATTCTGTTCGAGATAGCGGGAAGTTAGAGATAACCGAGGTCGAGATAGCGGGGTTCTAATGCAAACGCAAGAAATGAGAATGAGAAATGATTTCCATGACACAAAACTTAGATCTATTCGAAAAGAAGGAAATAGATGAGCATGTCTTATGAAATAACCTCACTGTTTGATGATATCACGGACAGTTCTGAGTAAATGCATAGGCTGCAGGTGTATACAGATAATCACTCTGTTCAGATGACGTATATTTACTTACCGGAGGAAGAACTGTCATAAATGGATCTGTAGCCCAGGAATCGGCAGAATCACCTTTGTTGTACTTGACAACAAGGCAGGGCTTGTCACACAATATTTCACGAGAATCGTTCGAAGGAATATCATATTCGGCAAAGTCTCCCTGATCAAGTGAAGAGCGACTGCCACCAACACTTATCGCGGTTTCATTAAAAGCGGCCAAAACACGGAATATGTCTCCCGCCGTTCGCATTGGTGTGGGACTGGTCACATGATGACTCCCCCGGTGATTCACGGGAGGGATCTGCTCCACCAGATGGTCGCATGCCCCAAATCTAACATTGGTGCACTGGTTTCCAGAAAATACAGCCACTTTCTTGCTGGACTCTACTTTGGTTCCAGTCAAGTCAGCGCTGCTTCCAATTTGTAACATTTCCAACTGATTTCAAACTGATTTCCAACTGATTTCAAACATGACCTACATAAAGACTCTCTAAAATACAAATTTGCTATTAGATCACAAGCTCCTAACATCTGGAATTCCATTCCACTGTCAATTCGCCAGTTGCTGAAACAATTTAACTACAAGAGGTTATTGAAGTCATATTTCCTACACCTCACTTACTAGTTCACCCTACAACTATACTAACTATATGTATGCATGTAGATATGCCTTTGATAATTATATGCATGTGCGTGTATGCATATGTATGTGTATGTTTCTGGCTAAGTGTATTTATAGTAATAATGTACTGTATAATATATGCTTGTGTATTAGACCAATAATTTATGAATGTGCATAGCACATTTCTCTTGTAATTTTAGCACTTTATCCCTACCAGTCTACTCCTGTATGTTCCCATAGCACCTTGCATTTTTCATGTTTTCACTAATCTGCTTACTACCTTTTTTTTTTTTTTTTTTTTTTTTTTTTTTTTTTTTTTTATATGTATGTATTATTTTTTTATTTCTCTGTTAATGTTATTTGATTTGTCAGTTACACTTCCTTAAGTCTAATTTTATTGTCTTATATTGATTTGCCACCATTCCCAATGTCCTACAGCAGTATTTTTTTTTTCACTATAGACTTTCCTCCAGCCTATGCAATATAAGCCTCTGGCTTTGGCTATTAATTTCAAATATGTACAAATCATAAAACAATAAAGGCAAAATTATTATATTCATTTGCTCGGTAATAGTCTCGAAGTTTCCATATTGTTTTCCTTTGTACGTCACTATTCTTGATGTTCTGAGGGTTACAGTTACATCAGTGTTGTCTCCTGAGGCAACGATACCAACTAACGAGTTATACGAAGGTATGTACGATGGCACCACATATTCCGTCCCAACCATGTGCAAAATGACAGCGCATATATATATATATGCTTCTGGTATATAGGACTGACTGGAGTCCGATTCGGTCTGTAATCATACGAGCATATCTATATATATATATATATATATGCTTCTGGTGATTCTATTCGTGGATTAATCGAAATTTCCATGGAAAACCTTCTAGACATCAAGTCATTGTTATTCACACGAACTTTATTTCAGTCAAAGCCTTTCTTTCTGTGTATCAAGCCGACACAGATCAGATCAAATAATTTTTTTTTTAGGCCCAGGTCAAACGTCGAATTTTACGTAAGTCGAACTCAATGCAAAGGAGCAAAAGCCATGATTGTTTGAGCTAATTTGCACTGAGTTCGATTCATGCGAAGGTCGACGTTTTGTCCTGGGCCTTACGGCATCTAGCATACTGTCCGTTTACTATTTATTACATTTTAACGATGATAACATTTTAACCCTTTCACTCCCAAGAGTGATCAATGTCGATTCCCTCCTTCAGTTTCACACCAGAAAGCATATGGTACAGCAGGGAGAACTGGGTATTTGATACTCTGCTAAGATGAAAGCTAATTAAACTATCAAATCTTACTACATCAATCATACATTTTCTTCTTAAAAGGTTCGGAGAATCTGCATTTTGAGCTTGGGAGTGAAAGGGTTAAGTAAGAACATAAATAGGGAGAACCCTATGCTGGTAACAGGCAAGTGGCACATTCTGATGTCAGAATATCTCGTAGATTAATCTACTGTAGATAAGTCACTACTATACTTCCATATTATGTACACATTCTATATTTGGACGAGTCTATCTATAATGTTTTTGACATTATCTTGAACGCCATCATATACCATTAAAAACCTTTTTTTTTTTTGTGGAAATTGTGCAAGGCCATCTGGCATCTCGATAATTACTCTCGCAGAGCTCGAGAAACACGCCATTGTAGAGCTTACAAAATCAATAACACTTTAAGGCAGGCACGTCGGTTACGATTACTTGGAATTACAGTCTTTTTGGATGTTTTATTGAAGAAAAAGTAATCGTATAATTGCTTTGGTTTTGCGAGTCTACGCTTTTGGATTGGTCCAAACAAGTTTAGGAGCGTTCTTGGCCAATCAGGAACCAAAGTAGAACCTGATTGCAATCCGCTTCTCACGCAAGCAAACACGTGTTGATGTTGTTCGTCGCACTGCTGATTGGTTATTCTTCTTCTTAAAAATAAAATCAAACGCAAGATACTTTGGTTTCTGATCAGTTGAAAGTGTTTCTTACAGCTTATGATTGATTGTGTTCAGTTTTCGAAAGTCCTCCGAAAACCGCTCTACTTGTTTCTTACGTCCCTATTACTGTATCTTCCTTGGCTCATTTGCAGACCCTCAACGATCGGCTGACGCCTGGTGAGACGTGGGCAGGTGACGATGCGACGGAACTCCCTTCTGAACAATCGATTCATGCCGGCGTATATGAAGGGATTAATGGTGTTACTCAGGTAAAGGAAAAACATACAAAGCAGCTCCAACTGTCGTGGCATCGTGTACTCTTTGTAAAATCGTTTGACAAGAACGATCACCCAAAATGGAATCCAACAGGCGAGGAAAGTTAGAACGACCACAAACAATGATTTGCTTAGTCGTATTTCCTGCGCTGAAATGCGTCCATTGGGGGAGGCGTGAGACTGAGCCAAATTGTGATTATGTCGACAGATTTCTTTATAGACCGCATAGTAGCTCGCTATACTTATCAATAAAGGCACACAGACCAGCATTCCGATTACGATGCAATAATGAACGAGCTTGGCTGTGTCCGTGAGGTGGACGATGCTACACTGGGCATAGCCCGGAATGAATCCTAAATCTTGCAAGCCAATGAACTGGGGAATGAGAATATACAGCGCGATAGCTAACCACACGCTCAGCAAAATGATAGAGGAGCGTTTGGGCGAAAACACAGTGTTGTAGCTGTTTGTCTTCACTATCCTCACGTATCTGTTTATCGCTGTTAGAGCTATAGTGGCGGGAGAGACATAGATCACGAACAAACTGACAAAGCCATAAATGTTGCACATAACCTCTCCATATATCCACCTTCCTTTGAATAGAACCCCAGTGGCCAAGGGCATGACCACTAGAGCAGACATAAGATCTGCCAAAGCCAGTGCTATGATGTAAAGGTTGGTTGTAGTTCGAAGATTTGTGTTTCTGTAGACAGCTAGACACACTAGCAAGTTGCCTACAAGTGATGCGACATTCATTAGAATGCATGCAGTTCCTTCCACGATAACAAGAGATTGACTGCGGGTGCCAAGGTTCGACATCTGAGGGGAATAAGTTTAAGCCTTGAGACTGACAAGTTAGTGATCCTCGTATGAAACTCAGACCTGTTCCAGGGTTGTGAAAAAAGTCACTTTTTGAAAGATTTTAGGCTCGTTGCTATGTCCGGGTAAGGTCTTCCATGAGTGTTCTTCAGCTGCTTCGATTTCTAGAAAGCAAGATTTGAAGATGTTTCCCGTTTACTCCATAATAGTTCTGACAGTCACGTAGAAAACCATGACAAGATGTCTCGTTAATGTAGGTTTTAATTAGCAAGTAACCGTTTAGCTGTTACTGTCTACATTCACTGTCTTTCTGAGAGAAACCTTAATTTTTCGCTTGAAAGTGATAGTGGCCAAGTCCGGTATCGAGCCCAGAAGAAACTAAAGTGGAAGTAGGGACAAGACCGAGACTCCTAAAAGAGACTTTCAGTTTCTCACCAGAAAAATATCATACAGTATGAGAACTTGACTTTTGACACCTTGCTCAAATGAAACCTATTTACTTTAAATTGTCATTACATTACTCATACACTTGCTTCTTAAAGGTTGAGCGACTTTGCATTTTGAGCTTAGAAGTGAAAAGGTTAGCCAGAAAGGAAAGAGTAATGCGTGACTTATCTTTTCATACACAGTCGATTTTGACAGTTTGACTTTGAACACTTATTTTTAATCAAAGGCCACGATAATCTTACCCTGGGTGCCAGAGGCTTCTCGCTCTCCAATGCTCCGAGCTGCGCGGCTGCGGTTGTTTTGCGTTTCTATCCTTTTGGATTGGTCCAAACAAGTTTTGGAGCATTCTTGGCCAATCAAGAACCACACTAGAGTGACAAAATTAAAACGTTTACGGAACAGACCTTTCGAAGCATCCACCCTGTAAATTTGATCAACAAAGAATATAATGAAATGGAAATATGACAGTTTGAGTGTCATGGGCTAAATAAAAACAAGTGCAGCGAAAAATCCTATGGACAAGGGCATGACCACTAGAGCGGACATGAGATCTGCCAAAGCCAGCGCTATGATGTAAAGGTTGGTTGTAGTTCGAAGATTTGTGTTTCTGTAGACAGCTAGACACACCAGCAAATTACCTACAAGTGATGCGGCATTCATTAGAATGCATGCAGTTCCTTCCACGATAGCTAGAGATTGACTGCGCGTGCCAAGGTTCGACATTTGAGCGGAATAAGTTTAAGCCTTCTAGGTACACCAGAAGCTCCTGTTTTTTTTTTTTTTGTAAATGGCAGACACTTTGTGTTTCCTGTGATTAGGCGGCTCGATGCTGTGCCCGGGTAAAGTCTTCCATGAGTGTTTTACCGATTGTTAATTTGAAGTCTCAACTGGTTCCCGCATTATAACCGGAGATAATCATATAGAAATCCGCAGCTAAGGACGGCTTACGCGGCGGTTAGGCAAGACGGTACTGTGCCAGGATATTTAGTTGCGGCGATCATATAAGGCCGTGTGTTTCTGCGATACGTCGATTTCCGCTTGACAATGAACGATCGACAAGTTCGGCTTTGAGAAACCAGATGCAAGCGAAAGACTTTGACAACGTCAACAAAATTCGGAAATCAGTCACCAACGATCTTGTCCACCTTCTGTTTTCCGGTGTAAGATCTGCGGTGTCATAATTTCTTTTACGGAAATGAGGAGCTCTGATGTATTTGGGTTTTGTAATTCAAATCTGTCGTTGTTCGACTAGTAAGATAAGATTGGCTTGTCTGAATGACGCAAACTATTAGAGGAATGGAAAATCTTCAGCGACGGAGCTTAGCGGGAGTCCTATTAGTGTCCAATTAATGAATAATCGGGGGGTTATGAACCAATCACAATCGAGGAAATTGTAATATTTATGATTAAAAAATCAATAGATTGTTGAATCAGAAATAAATATAGATTAATAAAATGATTTTATTACTATTTCCATTCTTTTTCAGTTACGACATTTACCCTCAAAGTTATAACAGATGAGTAAATTGAGTACTTCTCGGCCATGGTGTAGTCGCGCCTCACAGCCCTTTCCGTACTCTTCAATCGGCTCTCAGTCATGTTCCTATTGTCAGGAAGTTTGACATTCTTTTTTTTTTTCCACAGCAGTCCGGCTTTGTGACGGTTGCCAACTGTCTGACGGTGCTCCTTAAAATCTAAACGGCTTTTATTCATTTTTTGTCATCACGTGAACGGGGTGTTTCGTGTTGATATTTTGTTCCAAAAGCATCTGTTCTCCACCGGTCCTGAAGTTGTTGGTTAAATTACAGGTCGTCCTTCGTCGGGAAGCGCTGGATTCTCCTTCAGTTTCTTATCAGAAATACATCATACAGTGAGGAGAACTTGGGTTTTGATACTATATGTCCAGATTAAAGCTAATTGATCCTTTCAGTTAGTGTGTCACATGACCTGAAATGGGAGAACACACCAAAATAACATCTCAAAATAACAATGAAATGTTATTTGCCAGATGTTCGTTCCCTTATTCGGGTATTTCTGGGCGAATTTTCTGATTGAGAATGAAAAATCTGGCAACACCGTGATATTTTACTGTTACTAGAGACGTATGCTGGTGTGCTGTCTCATTTCAGGTCACGTGACACACTTCGATTAGACTATCAATTCTCGCTACACCACTCATACGTTTTCTTCTTAAGAGGTTAGGAGAATTTACATTTTGGGCTTAGGAGTGCCCAACTGACCGCTTAGCACAGGTTGACCGCCAGGTTTCTCGAATTACTCAAAATACACGGAAATAATTAGCATACACAATAATTGAGCACATACAATGTTAAATCGTTAATAAGCTTCATGTTTACAAAGTGACCTTTTAATACAGGTTAAAATCAATAAGAAAAACCATTAGGACTTAAAAAGGGTGACCGCGTCCGCTATAATAGAGGGTGTCCGCTTAATACACCACGTTTATAGTAATTAAAAGAAATTTCCGGGACTTTGGAAACTGACCACTCAATAGAGGGTGACCGCTTATAAAATACAGGTGTAACTGTATGCTGATGAGGATGACTGAATAAAGTTTAAATTTGAAGCAAGCAGTAGAGAGGCCTTCGGTTGAATGAGAATTATTCAGGGCGCTGACAAACTTTCAAAACTGTAGGCAAAAATATCTACTAACTGCTCGTAGGCACGCAATTTCAGTCACAGGAGAAGAAACCAATTGAACATAAAGATAATGGCGGCAATTTATAACTACTGCAGCTGCTCTCTCTTCCTGTGCCCATCGCTACTCAGATTAAATTCAAGGCTTTACTAATCAGTTATTTTACCTGGCTAGTAAGCAAAACGCGCTCTGAAGCCGTTCATAATTGAACGTTAATATATATAGAATATTTACTTTTACCGTGGTAAATGTGTCTCTTGTAAACACGGCAAAGTTCTAATTTGACTTTGAATTCAGTAAAAACTTTTAACTAGCAGAACTAGGAGGCTTAATCGTCGGAACCGGCCCTAGAAAAATATATTTCTTTTGAATTAGGATTAAGTGAGGCGCTGGGGAACTTTCAAAAGTCATTGAAAACATTATGCAAAGGTATTTTAACTTTACTTATAATACTGGCGGTACCTGGATTAACATGACAAATATAATATTGAATATCGAGTCCCAGTAATTGGCCTCTTTTCTTACGAGCGTTAAGCTAAACTTAAACCTTTGCACTTGAATGTAGAGTTTTCTGCAATGATCGCTGACTCAAAAATAAGTTGACCGCATGGCCGACAAACGTATTTCCGCGGTGTCCGCATATTGAACGGAGTTCACGATGAATGCTCTTGTCTTCAAGATTACAAACCGTTCCGTATTTAGATTTTTATACTCCACCCTCAATATGAGTGAGAATTAGTCCAAGAACATGATAGAAAATTTACTGATCTAGGATCGACACTGGTCTTGTGAATCCAACACAGTGAAATATAGTGTCACCAATCAACCAAAACTTGCGGGGATTTTGTTAGATCCCCCTACCTGTCATCTGGCTCACAGAAAAGAAAAATCCTTAAAGACTATAGTATGTAGTCCGGGCTTAGGTCCCTTCAAGAAACTAGACAAATTAGGACTGGCCGTAAACAACGTAGAAGGTGCGGCAATGGCAACTACACAAAAGCAGCAAGTATCTTTAAAACCACTAAATCCTAAAAAATGTTTTATATGAGCCGTGTGCTCTATCCCGGGGACACCAGACTGAATTCACCTTCGGGCTGATCAACTTGCTCAGAAGAAAGCTGTTTAACTATATGGGATTGTGAATCACGGTTACAGTGGAGGAAGCTGCCGAATTGAACTTATTTCATCGTGTCTTAATAACCATCATAATAACGATTTCGTATTTCGCGTGAACAGAACAAAATACATGTATTTTCAGCTGATCTGCCGCCGGCCGGACACCATTTAGGACATGCCAGGATTCCGCTACCCTTGTCTATCAGTAGAACAAAATATATTTCCGGTACGGAGCTACGTCCAATCGCCACCACATGTTCGCAGAAACAGCTTCAGGAACGACACAAACACAAGAGTCCTTATTTGACAGTGAAAACAGGCTCGGCACAAACGCATTATTATTTAAGATCATTATATTTTGATCATTGTGCTTGCGCTTGTGCTTGCGTTGAGTCTGTTACAGTGTGAAATATGGAACTTGTGCTTGCGGTTGCATTTGCGTCGCTCGTGAAAAGTAAAAAAAAAAAACAAAAAAAAAAAATCACAAATCATACTTATCAACTTTCGAAATGCCGGTGATGGCTTTGAGCGAAACAAATACGAATGAGTGCTGCGCCAATCACAATGGAACGTCGAACGGTTTACTCGGCAACTCTTTTACTTATCTTCTTCGGTTACAGTAGCTTCATAAACCAAGCCTTTCAAACGACAAAATTTAGTCTTTCGGGAACTAAAACGTTTCAGCGGTCTAGTCGATATCGCTCAATTTTCGTGAGATGTAGAATTAAGACGAGCTTTTCTCAAATACTGTGTCAGCAATTTTCGATGTGTCTTTTCTTCGTTCCTGTTTTATTGAACAGTTTGTATAAAAAACGGTTCCCGAAACGCTCCCTTCAATTTAAAAGGGAATAAAATCCTTAAAACAAAACGGATCAAAATTTGCTGGTGGCGAAGTATTTTAGTCAACTTCATTGAGTATCCGAAAAAAGCCGGTTGTTTTAGCATTTTCGAATAGATAAAAATCGACAAATGGTTTTGATTCCCGTTTCCGAAACAGTCAATTTTCAAAATAAACCAAAATCGTAGTCCGCCTTTAACGTGCCTGAAAATGATATCATCAAAAAGGAAAAACTTACGGATAACAAGGAGGAAGCCAGATGCCGCGTTCATCTGGGGCTTTTCCGCATTGATTAAAGTCAAAGGTTAAAGTTACTTAGAGACGTATGCTGGTGGGCTGTCTCATTTCAGGTCACGTGACACACTAACTGAAAGTGTCGATCAGACTATCAATTCTCGCTACACCACTCATACGTTTTCTTCTTAAGAGGTTAGGAGAATTTACATTTTGGGCTTGGGAGTGCTCAACTGACCGCTTAACACAGGTTGACAGCCAGGTTTCTCGAATTACTCAAAATACACGGAAATAATTAGTATACACAATAATTGAGCACATACAATGCTAAATAGTTAATAGGCTTCATGTTTACAAAGTGACCTGTTAATACAGGTTAAAGTCAATAAGAAAAACCATTAGGACTTTAAAAGGGTGACCGCATCCGCTATAATAGAGGGTGACCGCTTAATACACCACGTTTATAGTAATTAAGAGTGGAGAAATTTCCGGGACTTTGGAAACTGACCACTCAATAGAGGGTGACCGCTTATAAAATACAGGTTTAACTGTTATGCTGATGAGGATACTGAATAAAGTTTTGAAGCAGTAGAGAGGCCTTCGGTTGAATGACAATTATTCAGGGTGCTGACAAACTTTCAAAACTGTAGGCAAAAATATCTAACTACTCGTAGGCACGCATTTTCAGTCACAGGAGAAGAAACCAAGAACATAAAGATAATGGCGGCAATTAACTACTGCAGCTGCTCTTTCTTCCTGTGCCCATCGCTACTCAGATTGAATTCAAGGTTTTATTCCTCAGTTATTTTACCTGGCTAGTAAGCAAAACGCGCACTGAAGCCGTTCATAATTGAACATATACAATATATATAGAACATTTACTTTTACCGCGGTAAATGTGTCTCGTGTAAACACGGCAAAGTTCTAATTTGGCTTTGAATTCAGTAAAAACTTTTAACTAGCAGAACTAAGAGGCTGAATTGTCGGAACCGGCCCTAGGAAAATATATTTCTTCTGAATTATGATTAAGTAAGGCGCTGGGGAACTTTCAAAAGTCTTTGAAAACATAATGCAAAGATATTTCACTTTCTCCTATGACGTTATCGGCAGTCAGCTTCCTCTCTCGACTTGTGCCACATCAAAATACTAAGTCAATAAATCGAGCTAATTGTGACATATACAAAATGCTCAATATGAAAGACTGATATTATTGCAGACTAAAACTACAACATTTTTCTCGACACCTTAGGAAAATAGTATGCTATGAATGAGGACTTGATCACTTTTATTGTTTTCTATCAGCCATACCCAATATCCTTGGCAATCGAATTTTGAAATTAACTATTTTATAGCAAGGGTATAGAATAAACCGCTTATCAGACTAAAGCAGATTCAGAAAGAGTGCTCGAAATGGCAGAACGAATACAGATGGTCTGCTTGATTATCTCGTTCTAAATAATTCACGGCTGTCTTTTTCATACTGAGCCTGAAACAGGTTTGTTGAACAAATTAAAGACAAAACAAGGGAGTGTGGGTCAAGAAAACAGGGCGACGGGCGCACAAGTGAACAATTAGTGTTGGAATAAGCTGCTATTTAATTATGATTCTCTTTATCAAAGTTGTCAGAAAAGCTTATGCGAAAATATAACCCATACCCACGGGTGCCGCCATGCAAACATGTTGGCGAAGAACAAATAACAGTAGCTTATTACATAGTGGCCATTAATTTACAGTACAAGGTCCAATCGTACTTGATAAACAATTCTCTTGACAAACACTCTTGGTTTTCTTCAGCAAGCCGCTCATGCAAAGTTATACAGAGATGATCCGCCCCTATGCCGATCTTATCTTTGAACTAAACTATGAGAATTATGCCACTAAACCACTCTTTTACAACAAAAGATGTTTTAACAAGACCAACTTCGGTGTTTCAAAAGCTTTATAATCAAAATTAGTCCAAAAAAAAAGCAGAAGAAACCGGCATATTTCGAGTTTGCGATTTTCTTGTTTCGTGCAAGGTCTCTTTCTGACAAGAGTCACTCAGGCCCTCGGTAAATGTTTTTCCGTCGCTCCCGGAAACTTCCGAAGATTTCCGATGAAGCACAATCGAACCTGAAGAAACCATATTATGATAAACTTCTCGACATAAGAAGGCGAGGTTCAGATACTGTCGCGACTCCTACCTCATATAACTGCAGGCGTTTACTAACATGGAACTCTGATTGCAGTCAAATTGTCTTATCAGTAGTAGCTTGCCAAAATGGGGCATGCCGCTGGAGGGTGGGGGAGGGATACCACTGACCAAGAGGCAATTTCTTTAAAGAGAATTCTCATTAATATAATTATATATGCCACTATTACTATAAATATGTAAATAAAACGACAAAAACCTTCTTTCCCCATGGGGGAGGGGGGATGAGGCATGAAGCCCTGGCAGATATTTTTAGGTAGAAAAATTTTCTCAGGGCCTGTTGTAGGGTATAAAAGGTATACCCTAGCATTATTCTCACGCTTATGTCGAATTGTATCAGCTCCAATTTTTGCACTCTCTTGATGTTTTTCTCTTTTGCAGTCCAGTGTCTTTATGCAGTAAAAAAATGTCCTGTCTTGGGTTACTTTTTTGGATCTTAGGCCGCGTTCACACTTGGTGCCCAAGCACGGTGCCCGAGCACGATTCTCGCTGAGCACTAGTGTGAACACACCTTTTTTTCAAGTGCCCACGCCAGAACTCGGGCACGGTGCCGGTGCCCGAGTACAAGGTCGAGACCTTGTACTCGGGCACTAAAGTGGGACCCGGTTCGCAGTGGGAACGCGTTTTATTTTTCTTTTCATTTTTGCCGGTGCTCAGGCACTAGTGCTCGGGCACCAAGTGTGAACGCGGCCTTAGTAGTTTTAGCCTAAGGGTCCTTTTTGAGGGTCTATTTTATATTTTGCCTCATTAATTTCGTACCTTCCCGTTATATTGGTTCTTACACAGAGCAGTCTTTTCAAATTGTAGTATCGCTAATCTGTATCCAGGGGCGTAGCTAGCAATTTTGTAACTGTACGCACAAAGAGACTATTTTAAGCGCCGGAGGCGCTCCTCGCTAGGGGGGTCTGGAGGCATGCTCCCCAAGAAAATTTTCAAATTTTGGCTCTCGGAAATGCCATTTCCTGCATTTTTCGTGGGATATTTCAATAAATAAATACGTCAGTAAAACGAACCATTACAAATTCACAGTGATGTTAGCACTCGGTGTCACGTTTTAATACGTGTAAACACAAGCAAGTAATTACGCTTTTTCACCTCACAGAGATTTTGAAGGCGTTCTCTAGCAGTTTCGTACACTATAATGCGAAAGAATATATACGAAATCAATTCAAAATCAGCCAATTTAATGATAAAAACGTCTCAGGCAATACAAAATTGTGTTTTTGTCAGATTAAAAAATATTCTCCAGATTTCAGCTGTACGCCCGTGCGTACGTGCGTATATGGTAGCTACGCCCTTGAGTATCTCAAAATTTTTACCCCATTTCCGGACCTCAACCAATCCGGCTGCATCCTATTTGAGACCAAATACTAAAACAAACAACTACTACTTATCCTATATCTGATATGGCCGTCACTGGCCGGTGCCAAGAGGGAGCCTGCGGACGAGTTCGAGACGTCTGAACATACCCGGATGAACAACACGTGCGCACGATTGACTTATTTATCACTACTCCATGTAATCACGATACAAAGCAGTTATTATGAACACGTGCGCTCCACACGTGCGACGCCATTTTGGAAATTTTCGGTGCGATTTTCCTGTTGTTCTTAGCTTTCAAAAGACATTTGGGATGGCCGTTTTTCGAGAAAATGGTAAGGTAGTATAGCAAGACGTGCTTCTTGGTTCCAGAGCACCGACCAGGTGAAGTGAAGCGGTAGAATACCACACAACAAGCAGGTGAGTTTTTAAGTTCTGTCTCTCTGCATGTTTAACTGCATAAGAAAAATACGTACTGCGCTTAAAGAACAACAGAATTTCACTCTAGGTGCAGTCAAATCTATTGGTTCTTTGCAAAAAAGCGGTCTTTTTAAATTGTGTACTGGGCGGAGAATGCTAAATTTCGTAGGTTTATGCCATGTCCAAGTACTGTAGTTGCAGCTGTCCATATGAGACATTGTCTGTAACATGTTGCAGACTTTTGTCGGATTAAAGTCTATTACTATAGCTTATTATTGGTGTTTGAATAATGGTCCAACTTGTAAAATACACTGTCTAATGTAAAATTTAATGTTTATCTCATGGTACAATGTAGCCAAGGGGTTTATTATGATCTGATTATCTCAACTTGGTACAATGTAGCCAAGGGGTTTAATATGATCTGATTGTCTCATGGTACAATGTAGCCAAGGGGTTTATTATGATCTGATGATCTCAAATTGGTACAATGTAGCCAAGGGGTTTATTATGATCTGATTATCTCAACTTGGTACAATGTAGCCAAGGGGTTTATTTTGATCTGATGATCTCAAATTGGTACAATGTAACCAAGGGCTTCATTATGATGTAATTATCTCATGGTACAATGTAGCCAAGGGGTTTATTATGATCTGATTATCTCAAATTGGTACAATGTAGCCAAGGGGTTTATTATGATCTGATTATCTCAACTTGGTACAATGTAGCCAAGGGGTTTATTATGATCTGATGATCTCAAATTGGTACAATGTAGCCAAGGGGTTTATTATGATCTGATTATCTCATGGTACAATGTAGCCAAGGGGTTCTTTATGATCTGATTATCTCAAATTGGTACAATGTAGCCAAGGGGTTTATTATGATCTGATTATCTCATGGTACAATGTAGCCAAGGGGTTTATTATGATCTGATTATCTCATGGTACAATGTAGCCAAGGGGTTTATTATGATCTGATTATCTCATGGTACAATGTAGCCAAAGGGGTTTATTATGATACAATTATCTCAAATTGGTACAATGTAGCCAAGGGGTTTATTATGATCTGATTATCTCAACTTGGTACAATGTAGCCAAGGGGTTTATTATGATCTGATTATCTCAAATTGGTACAATGTAGCCAAGGGGTTTATTATGATCTGATTATCTCAAATTGGTACAATGTAGCCAAAGGGGTTTATTATGATACAATTATCTCAAATTGGTACAATGTAGCCAAGGGGTTTATTATGATCTGATTATCTCAAATTGGTACAATATAGCCAATTTCTCCTTTCACTTCTGAGCTCATTCCATAAAATCCTAGTCATGCAGTGAGCAGAGTGGGGAGGGGGGAAGGGGGAGGGGGGGTGTCTTGTTTGCTTACAGGGGGATTCCTCCATCACCCCTGCCTTCTCAGCTAATAGAAGAGAGTATTGCAAACATTTTGGGAATTTACAGTTGCTGTTATGTCAAGTATTTTGTTCAGAATTTTCGCATCATTTGAGTATCAGCACTATATGGTACTCTACTGGGAAGTTGAGGGGAAGGAAGGCAAACCCAGGAGCATTCTGAGGGAATGCTGGAATAGAATGAGGCATGTGGGCAACCCCTAGCAAAGCTGCAGCTTGATTAATAATAATCAATTATTGATTATATTAACTATTCAGGTATTATGAATCATTAAATTATATTGCAAATCTCTATATTTCAGGAATGAAATAATCCCAAAGTTAAAGTGCTACAACATGTTCTATGAGCACAAGAAAGCTCTTCAGCTGAGCAGCAGAAGGTACAGTATAGTTACTTCTTAACAAAATGACTATAATATTGTTGTAGCCTGCAAACATTAGTGAATGGGTAAAGTACAGGTCACAGTTATATATAATATATAAGCACTGAACATACAACCTTATAACATAGTCGCGATATAAGCCACGTTCTGACTGGTTGAAGAGCGTGCTCCATAACTTTATCATGGACGCCTGTGCTCAATAATATGACGTGAGCAAATGCCGCTTCCTTTCGACTTTTTCTAGCTTTGCTCGTTTATAAATTAATAGAAGCTCTACAACTAAGAAGAAAATAGCTTTATTTTCCAAAGAAATTTGTACTACATGAAGTCAAACTGGCACCCAAAGGAAATCAGTAATCAAGTCTGAAAAATTCTGTATTTCAATGGTTGGCACAGGAAATTGTATGAATCAAAACTCACCTATTTCTCGACGGCTTAATTCTCATGGACTAGTGAAATCCATCACAGCAAAGATAAATATCCGTCAAGCCTTCAATGGCTTTGAAATGAAACGGCGTTCATTCATTCCGAAAGCCGCTATACTTGCAGTGTTTACAGTACAGTTTGCTGGCAGCTCGAATAACAAACAAGCCCGCTCGGCAAACATTTCCATCTCTTTCGCTTATGGTGATTATTTACATTCTTCGACGGATCACTTTACTTTTCCAGACCTGCATTGTCTGCTATAGTTCAAGGTGAATCTCACGTTGTTTTGAAGCGGCGACTTGAAGCGTTCATCTTCAACAATTGTACCGTTCAAAACATTTACATCGTCACGAATTCCAAAGTCACCGAAGGCTGCTGGCTTTCACCACGCCAGGTTAACAGTACTTTCAGTATTTTCGTCGATTAAACGACATCTTTTTTATTGACACTCTTAGCTGGCAGAAATGTTAGTAAGTTGGGGCGTGTTTTCAATCATCCAATGAGAGAGTTTGTTTTGCCTTTTGCGTGTTGAAAGAGAATTTTGCATTCAGTCAGAAATGAAAACTTGTTTTCCACTCGTAATTTCGTGTGTCTATGTTATAAAAGAATTGGTTCATGCTTTAGCTGTGCATCTATTGAGTTATGGATGCACTTGGGAATTTGGGAGAGCACTCGTGAAGCTAGAGTTGCTCTCGGCTACGCCTCGAGCAACTCTTATGCTTCTCTCATGCTCTCCCAACTTCCTGCGTGCATCCATAACTCAATAGACGCACGCTAAGCATGAACCAATTCTTAAATGTATATATATATATATATATATATATATATATATATATATATATATATATACAGTCGTTTCAAAAAAGGTTGACCCTCAAAAAATAGCAAAATAGGCAAATACCATGACCGAAAGGGATATTGGGATTCATGATTAATTTCAGCTTGTTTACTGAATAGCTGAGAATTTCAGGCAAATATAGTTTTCTCCAGCGAAGTTCACACTCTATGCACACGACATGACTTATTCAAACGTGAATATTATCAGATTCATATCATTTCGTCTATTTCACAGAATCCCTTTCGGTCGTGGTATTTGCCTATTTCGCTATTTCTTAAGGGTCAACCTTTTTTGAATATATATATATATATAGAGACATAACAATATTTTGCTGAGATTCTGGTGAGGAACAAAAACATGTGGGTGGGAGCAAAATATCTGACAGGTTTTCATAAACTGTTGATAACCATCTGGGGCCTTTCTAGTTTGCTTGTTTATCCTTTCTTCTTTTTGTCCGTATTCTATCCTCGTGATCACCTTTACATGTGTGTTGTCTCCCCTGCCATGCTTTTTCCATGTCATATCCCAGCCCGATGTCTGTTTTTCCTCTTATTGTGAAGGGATTCACTTTACCTTTGATGCAGTTGTCAGTTAAAAATCTTTTTTCAAACTTGAAAGTTAAAATGTAATGCTTATGCCCAGTTGTGGAACTGATTTTGTCCAGAAAAGACTTTAGCAGCATGCATGACACATGAAGGAGATCAGTACAAGTTTCAGAAATGTTTAATCAAGTACAAGACAATACTCTACACCAAAAACATTTAAAAATCACAAAGAAATTAAACAGACCTTGTATTATCTGATTGTCGAACTAACATACTTTGGATTTAAAATGCCAGTCTATATACACTCATTTTATACATGTGTCCTTAATTAAGATCATTATAGCAGATTGCTTGGCCGTGATACAAAACATTGTATTATTTAACGTTTCGTGCATCACCATATGCAATAATATGTGTAAACATGTACCAGAGCATTAATCATAAACTGCTTTTAAAATAACCTAACAACCTACTGAACTAAACAACCTACAATACTCCTAAACAAATTTAGGCCAATCCTGGATTAGGCCGAAACTTTTTTTGTTGTCCAGAGCCCAAAAGTTGCTCATAGCATCAACCCTCTGATGCGTTTTGAGCTAGAAAGAACTTGAAGTTGGTCTTTCAAAAACCCTGCAGTTTGGTGGCCAAAAATTCGGGAGAAAGAATTTGATTAATCATGGGTTAGCCTAATCACGGCCCTGGTGTTGTCAATCACAACTGTTACTGTATGTGCAGCTATTAATATTGCTTTGCCCTCGATCACAGAACCCCCAAAAAACACATGCAACCGCCACTGATAACACGCAGATTGAATCTGTCATTCGCGCTGAGGGAGACTTTTGCTAAGTTGTTATCGTTCTAGAGCAATGACTGCTGTTCATTAGCCTTATAGAGTCATCTCACACCCATGTTTTGCACGGTGGTCGTGAAATTACTTTTCGGTCACAGTGTCTTTGGCTTGGCTTATTGGCGAGAGCATCGCTGCAGTTTTTGTGGTGGCCGTTTGTTGTCTCTCCACTTTCATTTCTATTTGAAGTCCTTTCATGGGCATATCTGGTGATGACAGTTTTTGGCCGTTTCTCCATTTCAAACTCTTGTAGTGTTTGCTCGTTATCCCCATCAGATAACACAGTGAAAAGCTTCAGAAAAAAGCCAGCTAAGAAAATGGCCACTGCCTTAGTTACAGGACCTATTCCTGAACGAGCACCAAATATCTTGATTGAAATATAGACGGATCCAACAAAAACCATGAAGTATACTATTTTCGTGAATGCCACCCAGAGATCTTCCATTATTGACATTCCCAGTTCTTTGCATGTTGCTTCATACAGATCTTCTGGTATAGTGCCATGGCCCCATTTATAATGTAGACAAAAAGCGAGTCTTCGCTTTCATCGCTTCCTTTTGACGCATGATACTGTTCAATTCCTTCACATAACTTAATTTTCAGCAGTTGATACTTTTCTGAGAAAGACGTAAAGCAGCTGTAAAGGTAGTACAGAATCAGGAATAACAAGGCCAGCATTGGAAGAGCAGTATCTCCATGGTCAATTGCTGCCATTATTGAGAAAGGAAGTGCAGTTGCCCATGTCACTGAAATCACATAGTTCCACTACTGAAGACCACTGTATGTGATTATGAGCAGAAGAAGATATATCCTCTTCACCATATGTGAATATGATTTGCCAAAAAATGCAAAGTCACAGTGATCCCATCCCGGATTAAACCATTTCAGTTTGATATCCCTCAAAATTAAGGTACAAATGGGAGGAGAAACTCCAAGACATACAACTAAAATGAATGCATATTCGAAGATAAACACTGGAATGGCAATTAGAAGAAAGATAACAGCAAAGCAGAAAATGCGACAAACTGACCAAATTGTATACTCTAGAGAATCGAAATGAGGACGAACCAAGGAAACGCGTGAATTAAACCAGTTATAATTCCGAAAGTGGAATTTACGAAAGTATTCCATAGAGACAGATGGATAGTTACTCATGTGCACTTTCATTGCATTACCTGTACTTGAGTGTATAACAGACTGAGAGAATGCAATAAAGACACTTCGAGTTGCAGACTCCCTGTCTGAGCACGAAATGTTCAATGATTAACTTTATCACGTATGCGCAATAAAAGAATGCTGCAAACAGTTTTGTATGAAGCCTTTTAACGTCGAAGCCAGGTGCAATAATTTGAGGAAAAGCAAACATGCAGGGGTATAACACAGCTCTGAAAAGAAAATCCCTGGTCTTATACAGAAGGGGCGGCATGTTTTGAGAGACACAAGCTTTGACGACCAAACTGCGGAAGCTAGCAGGACTCGGATCTTCCAGCTTAATGCAACGAATGCCACCTTTAGAAACCTTCGGAAGATCTGGAAATAAACAAAGAACGGCTGGAAGGTACCCCAATATCATCATACTTATGAAGAATCTTAATATGTTCAACATCCTGAACCAGCGGAAAAATTTTGAGTGGACTTCGTTGCACATTATTTTAGACGTTGACTTATCAAGCTGGCAGCACTTGTACGACTTATTAGTTTTCTCTTGTGATTCCAGAGGAAAGCAGAGTGTTCCTTCACTTGTTTGCATTAAGTCCTGCATCAGATTTCTCATGGCTGCGTCGAGAAGCGATGTTCTGCTGGGTTCATCAAGTGCGGCTCTTCGTACCATTCTTGTACAATTCAAGCGAATGTTCATTCGGTAGTGTCTAAATTCAGGCACAAAAAAGCAAGATAAGTTGAGGAAGTCCTAGGGTAAATAGAGATATGGCTCCATGTCATCGACGGCCCATATCAAGTTGAAATCCTGGAGACTAGTATTCTGACAAGGTTCTTTCTTGCTGTCGGTTTGGATGCTAATCGTGAAGGTGACAACTCTTGCCTTTTTTACGGTAACTTGTTGGGAGAACTTTGTTGTAACGACGGACAAGTCTTCGACGGCACAGTGCGAATCACAGACATTATGATCAGTTTGATTTGTGTTCAAATGAGCCTTCTGTGCACCTGTGACCACGCAAAGGCTTACAGGTAACAGTGCACAGACAAGCGCCATGGAGGATTTGAAACGAGAAATGCTTACGGAAGCACAAAATGTGCTTTATAAGCAGATATATAACGTAGATAAGCCAGAAGCGTGATGTCATGTCCGAATAACGCTGATAGCGATTTGGAATAAATAACAAAAAAAAAAAAAAAAAATGTAACAGTCCTCTTGAAAATTGGTCGATAACAGAAAGGGTCTTTGCCTTCAGTCAAAATGAGTTTACCAATAGATGCCCCTTGGTGTATGGCAGGACTATAATACATGACCAAAAACAAGATTCCTCGTACACACTGGCTTTCTGCTGATAAATGCTCTCTGCGATGCGAAAAGGCTGAGTGAGCGGAAACACTTCAGGGCCCAGTTGTTCGAAAGCCGATTAAACTGATCCAGGATTAACGAAATTCTTTCTCTCGAACTCTGCCAATAAACAGCAACGTTTTGTTCGAAGATGGATTAAAAAGCTTGTTCCAGCTTAAGAAGTATCAAGGAAGTCGTTGTAGGACAAAACCTTCACATTTTCAGGTTTATAAATGACAAGAAAGTTTAGACCTAATCCAGGCGATTAGCCTAATCGTGCTTTGAAAAACCGGGCCCAGAGCAGTGCACAGTTATGGAGTGGACATATAACCGTGTGTAAGGGCCCGGTCGCACTAGGAAGTTTAGTCGATAATAACTCAGTATCGAGAGCAATACGACGGCTTCTTCAATGTTTGGAAGCAACTTGCTGACATATATTTCTGGTTACAAGTGCTGTGTGCACTTTAAATGATGCCTGAATTTTGATATTTATGTTGTTAAAGTTACGAGTGCGACCGGAGCCTAAGCCGCATGATTTTAATCAAAATTGTCACCCAAATTTTGCATAAAAACTCATCACTACCATGATATGGTTACTCGACCCTTTGATAAATATTGCATGTGTCACGCTTGCTGTAAAGTAGCAGTCACGGCTTTGGTTTGGACTCGAAGAGTTTTATGTGTCGACGTGAATGTTGTTTAAAATGTCTTAAGTGTGATCAGGACCTTATAAGAGTGTGATTTTTTACTAAGAGCAGTTTTCCTTATGTAGTTGTTCATTCTCGAACTCGCTATTTGTTGCTCGATCTGGGATAGCTCCTTCAACTCTGTTTTTTATCCGGTGTGACATTCCGAAGTCCTCTTCATCATAGTTTATTATTTTGTTAGTACAACCGACTCAAATTTGATAACATATCTTTATTATATGACTGTGACGTAGTTTTACCATATAAGGTCGCAAAAGAGTGCCGGTACGGGAGCGTATTACACACTTCAAATCCGTATTACACTGTAGAAAACCGGTTTGACCGGTTTAGACGCGCGCGTATCACAAATGAATCAAAGATTTTTCTGAGTGCAAGGTAAAACGGTGCAACGAAAGTTTATGACTTTTCAGATACGAGACCCTTCAGAGGGCAGCATAAAAATTGCCTTAAATTTTCCTTCGATACCGGGAAGGTCTAGTTTCTTTACACAGAGGCTGACGCAATGTGTTTCAGACTGTAGCAAAGAAGTTTTTTCACCCTTCAAAGAGTAATCAATGATGTATATGTCTTTGAGCTTAGTATGGTCAGATGATCTCAAACAAATGGGTCGAGCTATCGATTTGTTGAATAATTCCCTGGGTATTTGGGGATTATGCCTAGTGGCAATTATGTAAACCTCTAACGTTGACCACATGTATGTATATCACTAGACATCTATTTTAAGTTAGACCATTATTCTAACAAGCCGTTTTGGGCATTAATCTGATGCGGACGTTTTTAAATAGTTAAGGATATATACGATAGCTGCGGCAGAATGTGACCATGACATTTACCCACTGTAAAAAGTGTTTAACGTGTAGAGTTATTGGTTCAATGTGTCAGTAAAAGTACACTCGATTGAGTTCAACTTGTTGTCTCACAGTTTTGCTGTTTTTCTTGAAGGTCGGTGGAAAGCTGTTGCTGGAGGGCGTGTTAAAGTCTACTGGGGACTACGGAAACCAGTTACGCTGGCCGGGCAACGACTGGGAGACTGGCGGAAGAGGTTACACAAGGAACACACAGTTAAAAACGGAAAGGGAACAACAGAAAGCAGAGAAAAATCTTCTTTTGTGAGTGTCGCTGCATGTACTATTATAGAATATGCAAACGAAGTCTTGTTTTGTTTTTTTGTTTTGTTTTGTTTTGTTTTGTTTTTTTGTTTTTGTTTTTGTTTTTGTTTTGTTTTTTTGCGTTGGCTTTTATACATGTATGAGGGGCGAGAATTCCGGGTATGCATAAAGACAATATTTGAAAGATAGCGAGTGTGAACATATTGCACTAAGAATTACAAACAAACATCAAAAGCAGTAGTTCACATTTATCGAAAATTAGTTGCTGTTTAAAGACCACCGCACAGAAAGATTCTCCGACGATTTTTTCCAACCAACTAGATAGTTTCGTTACTGACCTGCCTACCTACCGATGTGTGCACCGTGTTCACAGTTACCGGAAAGAGATGACCGAGCACAAGAATATCATCACCACGTTACCATTATCTGTCCACCTTACATACCATGAACCAGTCAGTACATTGTGTTCACGATCGTCAGCAGAGAATAGGTTGTTGTTCAAGACTGATCACATTTTTCAAGACTCACCATATTTTTGTTCTTTTTTCATATTCATTTTCCCTTCGTTATGTGTTCATTCATTTGTTCATTCTATAACTCCCTGACATGGATACTCTTGTACAAACATAATTAACCACTCGTATAATGACTCATAGTTCACTCACACACAGACAGTTTCATATTTAACTCGGATCCCGGACAGAATTTTGTATGAGCTTTATGAATGTTCTATTTTCCAGTAAAACACCCGTGTCTATATGATAAAGTCTCATATTCAACTAGTTTACCCGTTCCCTTTCACCATTCACGTAATTGTGTATCTTCGTTTTACTGTCAAGCCTGTGCAACTTCTGCTTACTTTATTGTTAATCCGTTCTCCTCGTGTAGTCTTACCAGTCCAAGACAACCTTCATCCCTCCGTATGGCACCTCAACAAACTTGCGTGTGACAAGCAGAACACGAACACAGGATGTCATCAAAATGCTGCTCTCAAAATTTCAGGTAACTTAAGAAGATATAAATCAGACACCGAACCGCGCTGTTGTAGTACTTGCCTAAACCTTTCGCTGCTGATAGTGATCAGCTTGATTTTTCTCTTCTTAGTCTCTCCCCTATATACATACGTTACAGAAAGAAGAACTTGATATTTGGTAACTTGCTCAATTGATTGCTGATTGAACTACGAAATTCTCAGTCTGGTTAGTTCTAGAAGAGGAAAAAAAAGAGAACTTTTTTAGGCAGGATTAGCCCAGTCATCCCAAGGGCTTGTGTTCAAATGGGGCTCGTTTTCAAAGAGGCTCTATACGTCATAATTCTAAGATACGAAAGCTACTTGCTAAAAATGTGGAAATGGTTGATCTTGGACATGTTTATTTTTAATCTGTAATTACTGTTCTTCATCGGTGAACATTAAATGTGGTCTTGACTTTTAACCCTTTCACTCCCAAGAGTCTGAAAGGCATCGCGTGGTCGCGAGATTTGACATAGTAACCTGGCACCGCTAAACTTTGCCCCCCCCCCCGGGAGGGTAACCCTACCCCTGAAGCGTTTACATGGCCAAAAGTTGTCCCTACTGGGAGGGTAACCCTAGCAAGGAGATAGGGTAACCCTCCTTCTAGGGTGACCCTACCTATCATGTAAACAGAGCAAGGAATTTCAATAGAGAAGGGTAACCCTTCCATGTAAACAGGGCCGAAGTAACGACAGCTAAACAAAATACTACGACGCAATTGTTTTAAATCTGACCATCTCATCTCTGGCAGTTTAGATCGCTGGTCATGCTTGCATTGCCAGACAATAGTGGCTGTTGTGAGGGAGACTATCCAGAAGCTACTTAAGATAGATTTTGGCATAGCGATATTACTAAAATCTTTTAGTCAACAACGAGAATTTTTTGTACCGGTGTGATTTATATTCTGCGTCTTTTGTCGCATTCACAGATCGTGGACAGACCTCAGAAGTTCTATCTTTATGTTGTTTACGACCACGGACGTAAGTACATTATATTATATAGCGTTTGATTGATTGTTTGTTTGTGCATTTGTTTTGTTTTGTTGAGTTTATGAGAAACTCATGCAGTTAGAAACTGATACATTGTACATTGGAGAGTTTATAACAAGCAGTTGGTAGTCTACAGGAAGGGAGGAGGGTACAGTTATTCATTGAAGGGAGTGTAGTCTTGCTTGACCTCATCAAATCTCTTTTATTGGCAAAGTATGTAAGTGTCTGTAGTCTTGATTTTATTATTTATCCCTTAGTAAACAACTGTTTATCTTGCAGCTGTTCGAAAGTTGGTACACAACGAGTTTCCGCTTCACTGTAGGCTTCTGCTTGGACCAGACGAGGTAAGAATTTTTAGCTCTGCGTTCTGCTGTAGGTGGGTTGTCTCAACCAAAATCATTTGCTCTCCCGAAAGTTTGAGAAATGCGAAAGCAAGAGGCAATCCTTTGTCATCTGACTCATTTTACCCTATCACCCCCAAGTTCAAACATGCAGATTCTCTAAACGTTTTATGAAGAAAATGTGTGAACGATGTAGTAAATATAGATGGCTTAATCAGCTTTTACATAAACGAGGCGAATGCTAGGAGAAAATTAAAGTAAATCACTGTTGGGAGTGAAAGGGCTAGACTGATTCTTTCTGTCTGTTGTTGTAAAATGCTAAAAGGAGACGCAGGAACAATTTTTGTGAGAATGTTTGGGAGAATAAAAAGTTACAAAATGTGATGGAGGTCGAAAACACATTATGACACGCAAGTCCGTACTTACTAAAGAAAAAGTTGGTAAATTTTGTTTGTATCTTTGCGAATTAAAAGTTCTTGACTAACAGTTTCGCACGACTATTTTCACGTTCCTTTTGAAAGGTTTAGAGTTTGATAGAGCAAAATGTTGGTGGCTTTGTACGAAAGTTCGGTGAATGCAAACCCAGATACATATTTATGAACTCCATTGGAATAGTTTGCTAAACGAAATGTAAACAGTTTATCCTGTGGAGCCTCTTCTATGCATAGGTCCACTACTTGTATCTACAGCAATGGACAGACCACGATCATTGTAATATTCTCCTTCACAGGGTCTTGCCAGAATCTTTGTCATGGAAATAGATGAAGGAAACACCATTTCAGCAGAGGCAAGTCTAATGGGCTGGTGTTTTGTTGTGTTGTAATATCTCTAACATCCGACATCTGGCGTTCTGAATTTTGGAACCTTTAGAAGTAGAATCAGGGGATTTTATAGTCTGACCAGCTTGAACCAAAGAAAGAGATTGCTTGCCATGTTTTGCAAGCTGAATGAAATAGCAAGAAATGTCTAATAAAAGGAAGCGTCAGTTTGTCAAACTTATGCACGTTCCATCTACCATAGAGTTCTTTACTTACACTGACAGGAAATGTCATATTTGCGTTTGGTAATCGTAGCCTTTTAGGACTTTGTAGCCATATCTAACTTGTGTTCATATTTGTCGCTTTCTTCAGGTCGCTCAGTATATTCACTTCGCTACACCAATTCTAGAGGCTTTCCTGCAAAAGTTCAAAGAAGAGGAAGAGAAAGCTGTGGATAGAATAAAAGAAAAGTGAGTTGATCATTTAAATTTCTCACAACTAAGGGTGACATAGCAAGCAGATAACTGACCTAGACACAAAGATATTTATTACTCTTTCCCTCCCAATAGTGATCAAGTTCAATTCTATTTTTCAGTATTTCACCAGAGATATCTTAATTGCATTAAGGAGAATTTGGTTTTTGAAAGCTTGCTCTGATGAAAGTTGATCGAACTACCAATTCTCACTACACCACTCGTACATTTTCCTCTTCAATGGTTGGGAGAATTTGCATTATGAACTTGGGAGTAAAATGGTTCTTAACCATACATAGTCCTTTGCTCGCCGAAATTCTTGATTTGCTCAGAGCCCTTGAAAGGCCAAAGTGACTGGAATTTTATTTTCATCCCACTTGTTTGAGGTGGTTTCGTTTGGTCGAAAAGTGCTGCTTATATATTTCACCATAGAGTTAATGCCTTATTTTGGGAAGCGAAAGCAGCCTTCGTTTTTTACACATTTTAGGACCTAAACAAAACCATTGTATTGGCTGGGGGAACCCTTCTAGTCCAACCATTTGATAAAACAGCCCCAGTCCTTAGAATCCTGAATTTTTTACGTACAACTATAATAGTAAATGACTGAAAGGGAAATCCAAGGGAAATGGGTTTGAGTTCGAGATAGCGGGGAGTTTGAGTTAGCGGGGAGTTCGAGTTAGCCGATAGTAAATGACTGAAAGGGAAAGCCAAGGGAAATGGGTTTGAGTTCGAGTTAGCCGATAGTAAATAACCGAAAGGGAAATCCAAGGGAAATGGGTTTGAGTTCGAGATAGCGGGGAGTTCGAGTTAGCCGATAGTAAATGACTGTAAGGGAAATCCAAAGGAAATGGGTTTGAGTTCGAGATAGCGGGGAGTTCGAGTTAGCCGATAGTAAATGACTGAAAGGGAAAGCCAAGGGAAATGGGTTTGAGTTCGAGATAGCGGGGTTCTACTGTATTTTGTGTGTTTGTGTTTTTGGAAAGAGATGTCACTGAATTTGATCGAAAAGAAAGGCAAACAGGTTAATTGCAGGAGAAAGCGAACACCCCTTGCCGTCTTCGGGTTCACAGGTTTCTCGTGGCTTCGGTTTCAACAAATACCCCATTCTTCAGCGAAATGAGGATGTCAAATAACCCCCCCCCCCCCCCCCCCCAGTTAGGGGAGAGGAAGAGTACTAATTTTGTTGTTACAATTCGCTCGATGATCGACTCCACCCACTTGGCCAGCGGGCGCCGATTGATATTCTGTTATCATTTGTTTACAGGTACGCCGCATACAAGAGTGCACTACAGGAAAGATTAGGGAATATTTCAACAGAAGTGTGATGATGGATGCTCTGGCAAAGAGGGGTCACGAAGGTTTTCCAATTATATATATTGAATATGTATATGTATATATATATATATATAAAGATATAGAGTGGTCAATTTAATAATAATATTATACTATAATTAATTTAATTATTAGTTTAGTTTACTGCAATATCTCGCAAGATACTTGGACACTGAAATTGTTTCTATTCTTTATCATTTTGAGGAACAACTGGAACAGAATAAGTGCGATGCAAACTTTTCTTGTCAATTTCCATAAATCAAAACTGTATTTAAAGATTATATAGCCATCTCTTTTCACCAATTTCGCCTCATACTGTAGATTCTCCCAACCATTCAAAAAGAAAATATATGAGTGATTTAGTGAGAACTGGTAGTTCAATCAGCTTTTGTTCGACCACCACGCTGAACAGCAAAATTCTGGTGTAAAAATAAGAGCGAAGGGCACGTTGAGTACTCTGGGAAGGAGAGGATCAACTTCAATTTTCTCATTTAGTTTTTCAGGACAGTTTTATTATACAGTATGGAGAATTTGCTACTTGATATTAACGTGCTCCGACGAAGGGCTAACGATCTAAACGTCGGTTAAAATTAGGTCTATACGTCACATGTTACTTTCTCTCAGCACGAGATGAGGACGGCGAACCATTCTCCTAGCCAATCAAGAAGAAAATGTAAACTCGGGTTGTAGCACTGAGAAATTCGTAATTTGACCTGAGAGTAATCGAATTAAATCATTACATGTTCAGCGGTATGATTGAGTAAGGAAAAAATGTGATCTGTGGCGTTCAGATAGTCAGTTCTTCTAACACTGCTTTATAAAATTTTGTTTAATTATCGTGGGGTCGAAAGGGTCAATAAGATTTATATTGAGATTCTTTGTTAATGCGAAGCTGATTTTCGACCAGCATATTTATTATCAAATCCGTGTTCCTGGTAAAGCGTTTTGATCAACCCAGGGCCCGGTCACACCGTTGTACTTCATGTAACTCGGCACAGAGAGAGCAATACGACGGCTTGTTCGTAATGTGGTAGCAAATGTGACGGGAGGCCTCAGTCTATAGGAGGCTTGTGCAAACGAACGCAGCATGTTGGTACAACATCGCCCAACAGTGTTACCTAAAAACACTTTGCAAAACCGTACAGTGTTGTTGGAGTCCGCAATTATAAGAATAGACGGTGGAAAACGCGAGAATACGTCGCAATTGCTGCTCTAACGGTCGCATGAAGCATTCAGTACACACTGTTGGGCGATGTTGTGTCAACATTCTGCGTTTGCTTAAGAGGATCAACTTCAATTTTCTCATTTAGTTTTTCAGAACAGTTTTATTATACAGTATGGAGAATTTGCTACTTGATATTTTGCTTAGATTGGCCTATAAATTCTCACTACATCGCTCATACATTTTCTTCTTGATTGGTTGGGAGAATTTGTATCATGAGCGCAGGAGTGAAAGGGTTAAGTGTCCAAACTTTGCCCTGGATGGGTTTTTCTGACACAGAGTTGATTCGAGAATACTTTAAACTTTCCCGGCGTATCTGGAAGAGAAATTGCAAATATTGCCAAAACAGATTGGCGAGATCAGAGTTTGATAAAATGTTTACTGTCTAAGGTTTGTGGTGGGAATAATTTCCACTGCTCTTGCTTAATATTTGATAGTACTGGGTAAGAATGGGTTAGAGTATTTTGTGCCATTCTCGCAAATGTCTTTTGGGCCCTGTTCATGTGGAAAAAATCCCAGAGACCCGAGAAACCCTTTATTTGAGTCAGCCTGGGCGCGCCAACTATTTATACATTTCTACATTAAATCAAATCGAGTCGTTCACGTGAGAAACTAAAACTTGTCTCGTTGGAAAGGGTAAGGGGTGAGGGGGGGGGGGGGGGGGGGGGGGGGGGGGGTGGAGAGCGTGCACCTCATGTAAACGTTTCGCCGTAATTATAAAGAAAAGTTCGAATAGTTAACGTGCCCAAGGCGACTCGGTTGGGCGGCACGGGGCAAATTTTGTCCTTAGATTGAGTTTAAGGTAATTTTTGCGCCCATACAAAATGTGCAGGCGGAAAGATGAGTGTTACTTCTTCAGCCTGAGAACTTTGTAAAGAAACAATCACATTCTTGTGTGTTTTGGCCTGGCGTGACGAATAAATGACAAACAGAATTTGTTTTCATTTTTTGTGATCGTTGTTTTACTAAAGGGTTATTTCAACTTGGTTTTCACCAAAGGCGCGAGCCGCCCAGAAACTTTTACCTGCGTTTTCAAGAGGTGAAAAGATACTTGGAAAAGCAGACAAAGAAGACTGACGAGGAAAGACAAGAACCTCGAGATTCAAAACAAAGAAGACTCACAGAAACTGCTGAAATTACAATCTGGACTTGACACTATTATCAGCGAACACGAGGATTCAAAACCTGAATTAACCATTCCGAAGTTCCAGGAGATTAATCAAATTGAAAAAAATAAGAAATAGCACATCCAAATTAGTAAGTATGCCAAGTTTCAGCAAGATTGGTCCATCAGAAACTGAATGGCAAGCTTTTAAAAATCAAGAAATAAGAGACTTTAGTATGGAGTGGGGGACGCGCCTTCCCTCACTAAATACTAAACTCTCTTATTTTAACGATTTTTAACACCTTGTCATTCGGTTTGTCATAGACCAATCTTGCTGAAACTTAGAATACTTACTAATTTGGATGTGCTCTTTCTTGTGATGAGGTTTTTTTTTTCAATTTGATTAAGTTTGGTTAATCTCCTGGAACTTCGGAATGGCTAATCAGCCCGTCGTGTCTCATTTCAAAAACCGCGGGCAACATTGAATATCCTGCGAACTTGTCCATGATGGCAGATAAATTCACTGTTCCTATTCGTGAACGAAAGGACGAAATCTTGGATGAAGCCCCGGCGAAGGATTGCAGTCGTGAAAGTGAAAGCGAGCTCCTTTTGAAGAAGCGAGATTCTGGGTAAACACGTCACAGATCTCCAAAGAGAAGCATTGCAGGTTCTAGACGAACGGAAAGAGCTAATGTACAGCGGGAAGACACTTCATAAAGAGCATGCCTGTCTCAAAGAAGAGCTTCAATTTCGTATATTTTTTTCGTCAACAGTGGCTGTTTTGACAAAAAGCATGGGCTATAGCCTTACCTTTTTTTCAAAAAAATGTCCATTTTAGGCTTAATCTGGAAGCCGGAAGATAAAAGAAATGGTCCGGTTTTCAGATTGGGCCAAAAATGGTCTTTAAAAAAAAAGAAAAAGAAAAAGAAAAAGAAAAAAAAAAAAAAAAAGAGAGAAAAGAAAAAAAGAAAATGGTAAGGCTATAGCCCAAGCTTTTTATTAAAAATGAACGATTTTGACGAAAAAATTAAAACTCTCAAAACTTTCAGGAAACCTTTCTGGGACTATAACGAGACTTTTCGCAATACATTTGTCATATTTCCTTCATCCGTTGGCGAGGTACAGTATAGCAAGAAAGCTACGCATTATTTTATGCTCTTTTGTTTGAAAAGGGTGAAGTATTAGGCGATAAAATTTGCTCTTATTACTTGCAACCCGCTCTATATTTTACCCTAGATTGCATACCGAGTAAGCTTCATTTCAGACAAAAACAACAGCAAACAAAAAGAGATTTCGATAAGGATACGGTAAGCTAGAAAATTGGAAGACTTAGGCGGTGGCTATTTACTTATAACCCCCACCCCACCCCACCCCAGGCGCTGTTTTGTTCATGCGTCCCATGTGTATAAAAGGAGATGCCAAATAATAAGCGTGCCAAAACCGGCTTGACAACATTTTTTACACGTTTCATTCCATCGTGCACAGCAGCCATTTGTGAGAAGACTCCGACGAAGAAGGACGTGTTTCGCGAGAAGAACTTAGAAGGCCTAAAATGGCGGAGCAAGCGAAAGTCAGACTTTCTGGTAAGTATCACTCAATTGAAACTTGCGACGTGCAAACGGACGAAACGAAACGAACGTACGTTTAGCTTCTGCATGTCTTGTTAGAAATATTCCAGGTTATTCAATACATTGCTCTCTTTTCTTGCAGTGCGTTCACGCCACGTAGCTTTAGGCGTAGGACATGTGGAAAAAGACGCATGGCACATGGACTTGACTCAAGTTTACAAGGAATATTTGGCTGGTGGTTTATGGCTTTAAAATGGAAGACCACTGAAGAAATGTATGAACAGCAAACCGTAAGCTCGAACGTTAATGATATTCTACAGTCGCATGACATTTATGATGCATGATGTCATTTATTTGTCTTTGAAAGAGGTGTTCCAAACGTTTTTGGACAGTTAAATTCGTTCTAAGACTTTTCTTTACTTAAATTCACGCACAAGAACGATTTTAAACGCGAGGGCACTTTTTGAATTTGTTTTACTATTACTGCTGTACTTCGGGCAAAACCCTGATTTGCTATCTGTCACATACGTGTGAACAGCATTTTATTGCAAGAAAAGGTGCTTATTTCACTGGATGGCTATATTTGATTTAAGAAAAAAATACCAAAATCTTCGGGTCCAGTATCAATATTTATATGCAGGAAAATCTAAAATGATAAATTATGCAAACAACAGAGATCTGGAACAGCCAATTGGCTGCTAAAAACAATGAGGTCCAATTAATTTGATTTACAAAGAATGCTTCTTTTGCCTGTGCTTTTTTCTTGTCAACTGACTGTTTTTTTGTTTTTTTATTTTGTTTTTTCTTTCTTAAAACGTGAACGATTGGCGCTTGTTTTTGCGCGTAACTTTTTTGTTCTCTTTCGAAGTTGTGATTACGCAGATACTGATGATACGTTATTTTTGTTTCTGCTTGCAAATTTATCGTTTTCTGTTTCGACGGTATAAACCGCTCAACTTCCCTTGTAATACGGCTTTTGTTGTCGCATTTTTTTTTTCGTGTTTTCTGTGAAGTGCATAAGCATCATTTTTGTTTTCGAAACTGCTGTTTATTAGTCGCCCTCGCGTTCATATTTGCAAAGTTTTGTACAATATTTCTCTTGTCGCTTTTAAATTCGTGTACACCAGTTTCTCCCAACTTGACGAGTAAAGCGTGACTATCTAATAGGTTTCTTTGGAACACCTCAAGTCATTATTATTCTTTTTTGCTGATGCTGTTGTTAGATATACCCTTCAGAAATCGAAAGTCCACACAAATTATTTTTTACGACAATTTTGATCTGAATATTTCTTAGCTTTTCCGGCGAGTAGAGTATTTCGCGGCAGAAATATTGTAGTTGTGGAATTCTGTTTGGGCAAGTTTTACACCCAATTATTTTGTGCTTTTTATTATATTTTCTGAAGGGTGTATCTTTATCTGGTACGACCTGAAAATTAACTCGCAAAATTCAAATGGGACTTTGCGTATTCAAACAGGAACAATATTATAAGCCAAATTTAGCCAGTAATTTTATCAGTAGGGAATGCATGGTACCGATCAGCTTCGTAAACCTGAATCAAACTAATAACAATAGTAAGCCCTACTTTGCAGTAGTCTAGCGCTTGTGTCCTTGTAGAAACCATTGCTTGTTACTTGTACATTCAAGTCCATTTCTCAATTCCAACAGTCCATTTGTTCATAACATCCAGGTTGATCCGTTACTCAATTCCACCAGTCCATTTGTCCATTCCACCTATCGTCGCTTGAGTTCTGTGTGCAAAGAAACGCATTCTGTAAGCTAACAAAGTCTTTTGGCTGGGTTAAATGTACATGTACTGAATAAGATGAAACCGTAAACGAAATGCAAAGGCAGTGAACTCAAAACTCGCCAGGCAAACAACTCGTCTCCACGTGCATCGATGCTCGACAGCGTAGTTTTGCTCTGTTGCCGTCGCCCTGCACTTTATCTTTGTCCTGAAGTCCAAGAACACGTTCGGTCAGCTAACTCGTCTTCTTGGCAAAACAAATAGCAGGAATGAACACGAAACGTATCGAATACTTCGACATTAAAAAATATTCGACAGCAACAACGTCGAAATAATGATATACAGTACAGAAAGGTGTGGTTTGAGTCTCTCCTCGGGCCAGGAAGAATGTGACGTAATTAAAACATGCAAGAGTAAAGTAAAACTAGAGCAAAAAATTACTCGCGTATGTGAAGTCTTCGGTAGCTTTCGGGGACGCGAAAATTTGACATACTGCTCTGTCGGAGGGGTGGAGAATTTGAGTTGGAGTGTATATTTCTGATAGACAAGTTTACTTCCTGTGGGAAAGCTACTTACTCTAGAACAGATATTCAAACCTGGCATTGTCTAAGGTATAAATTGCATGACTTTTTTTTTTCCCGCGCTAATAAGAAACTAAATTCCAGGTTAGGTTTTAATGGACAGGATTTTGGGCCGCTCTGGCGCAGTGTAAACACTAATAAACCACCGGTCTGGAGCGGCTTTGGCCAGAAAACCGGCTTATCACGTGTAGTGCAAACACTGACTAAAGACTTATATTGCTTAAAGAGCGCAGCGTCTATAAAACTGAAACTCAGATTATCCCTTTGCGCAAAGGAGGTACATGTAAATCTGAGCATAATTTCATCTGTACATATAAAAATACAAAATCGAAAATGTACTGTTAGTGAAACTCAAACGTTTCATTGAAGTCCTGCAAGTCGAGACTACCTTCGTGTGACACGAGTCGCTTGTTTACTATTCGAATCTACACGTGAGGAAATTTGGCTTGCAAACTGTTGTATTAGCAATGGACCTTCTATCTTTACATGACAGAGGTTGTTGACTGACTGACTGACGAACACTAAAATGCGAGATTGCGAGCCTATTGGTCGAAAAAACGAAATGTTCCCATTTTACGTCTTGAGCATTACCTTCGCAGAGATTGGGAGAATAAATGGTTTTAAATAGAGGACGGAGTCACCGATGAGAGTTGCACTCAAAGGTATTAGGCAAATCGTTTTGTTCTCGTTAGAAAAAAATAAAATAAAATAAAATAAAAAACAGGAGAAAAGGAAATTGCGTGATGCTGATACTTATTTGAGATCTGAATGAGGAACGTTCAGATAATTCGTACATTCTAGGTTATATCTGTTTGGTACACACTCCCCTGTATTTCCTAAAAGGGGCGTTCTGCTGAACAAGTTTTGTGTTCAGGGTTCTCTGTCTAAACAGGGCATACATTTTAAGTTTTCAAGTCTTGTAAAGCGCAAAATTGTATCATGGTTCGAAAGTTAGAAAAAGAATTCAAACACTTTGTGTGTAATTCTTACTACATGTGGCACAAAGAGTTGAGCTGAGAAGCACTGGCCGACAAACAAGAAATAATTCGCAATCTAGAAAACAAACGAAACTCATACCAGTTGGCCCTGAAGCTTGTCACGAAAGAATTTGCTGAAGTGAAGTCACCCATCAAAACTCCAACTTCTAACTCAGAAGTGAATGAGGTCAATAAGGGTTTCGAAAGAGTTCCAGCACAGAGAGGTAGGAGAAACCGAGGCCCAAAAACCACAAAGAGTTAAGCTGTCATTGCCATGCCGGTATGCCTATGCCATAGTGCCTAGCACTAGCCAACTGAAATATTTTTGAGTCCGGCCTTAAACAAGATCGCAAAACAAAACGCGAATGAAAATGACCGAATTAGTGTCTTGAACAAGGCCTACAGTAGGTTTCATCAGAACCTTTTCCTAAACTTTATGTGTCGATAGTGATTACAGTGAGAACCGGTGGCAAGCCTTTTAAAGTATGACTGTATTTGATTGCCCCAGAAGTAGTAGTGATCATGCAGGCAAGGTGTTCAAGTACTTTGAAATAAACCCCTTAATTTTTTCTTTTTGCTTTTGGGAAAAAATTAGGTTGTTTTGATGTTCAGACAAAATAATTTTAGCTCATTAAATATGCACATGTGATATGTAAATATATGTAATTATATGTGCATCACTGAGTCAATGAAAATGAATTTAAAACATGCAACAATTAATCTAAACAAACTTACACTAACGAGGCAGGCGCCCAAAAGTGCCACCACGAAATGAGTATCACTAACAAGAAACAACTCAAATACGCCATTTTGCAAGATGCCTCTGCTTCAAAGCTACTGTAAGCCTAATGCGAAACCTTTCTCGTGAAAATGAGTTTGATTTGCATGAAAATAAAAACTAATGATTGAAAGCCTCTACATATTGGTCTCTTATTTCCACTCTTATTTCCAAGTTTTCTGACCAAAGCTACTGTACCCCAGACCTGTGGTCTATTATTGTTTACACTGCACCAAAAATGCCCAAATTTCTATCTGATATTGTTTTTGTTTTGTTTTTGTTTTTGTTTTTGTTAGCCAGAGAACATGCAACATCTTTCAGAGAATAAACAAACCACACAATCACCTTAAACTGTCAATATTTCCAATACCTGCTCTAGAGTAAAGACATTTCCCACAGAACTGAAATTGCTGCATCAGGGTCAGGGAATATCTAGATTTCTAGTAGAATATTAATTAACTAGTACAAATCAACTCACCCGGGGCATGCCATGGTGGATTGGCTGTTGGATGAACCAGATGTATAAGCAACGCATTGAGCTACAACTCTGAGGAGTAGCGAGAGGCTTCACTGATGGATAAGGTCTGATATGAAGATCGGAAAAAAGCCCTTAGTACATTATGTCTTACTAGTGGTTTCATAATAAGCATACTCTTTTACAAAACAGATTGTTATGGACAATTAATTATATGTCCTGTGAACAAACACTGTTCAACAGGAAAAATATCTTTATAGAACACATGTCAATCTTAACATGGAGAGGTCAATTTTAACATGGAGGGAAAGAAATCACTTGAAAGGGGAATTATTTCCCGGTTTTAACCAATCAGAGACCATAAATTTCATGCCGGGCTGACCGAGTAATCATATCCCGATAATAGTCAATCAGGGATAAGCTGTGAGTAATCATACCACGCGCGAGGTATCATTACTTAGTCATGACGCCATATGTTTGCGAGATATAATCCATATCTTGCTTTGTAACATAGAGAATGCCGTGATGTTTCAAATCACCAAACTGGAAAACGATTGTAACCAATTTCCCGTGAAGAAAGAAATCTCCCTCTCATTAGGTAAATATGTATCCGACCTACCCGAGGCAAGGAAGGGGTATACTAACAACAGACCTGTTGATAGATGGCCGTGGGTTTTCAAAGAATTTAAAGCCAATGGTTATGCCACCTTTTTTCAGTGAAGACGATAATTTTGCGGCGTTCAATTACCGTCTACATGGCTTTACTGGGCCTCCCACTCACCATTACAGCCACTACTTTTGGCACGCTGCTAGAAAGAAAAGGTTTTGCACAGAGAATAAACCCCAGCATCTCGTTCACTTTGATTACATTGAGTCATTCTTCCAAGCTTATTCTTCAAAACTCAAGTTTGGCTTTGCATTATTATTGGAAATTAGTCACAATGCTTTGAATTCGGTCTTCATGGTAGGGAGCGACTTCCACAGACTTATAGAAAGACTGCACTCATATTTTTTTCCAGTGCGCGACTTGCAGAACGTAGGGGCTGATGTTTTGAAACATGACGCAAACATTACTCGTGAACAGTCATCCAGAACATACGCTAAACCCAAGATATTTGCGGTGCGCATTTTTCAATCTGCTTCACGAAAATTTGAGAATGTTCCGCGTTGGTCTACGCAAACCTACAGTAAGGAGTGTGGTGTCTGTACAGTCATATCGAAAAAAGAAGTTTTCACACAACTGTGTTTGTTTATATAATTCATTTGCAGAAAGCCAAAACGTTTTAGGGGCGAAACCAGTCTGAACCTTTCGTGAAATGCAATTTGTTTTAATGTCATGATGTACTTGTTTCGTCCTTGCTACTTCGATAATGTTTACTGAAGTCTCTGTTATCCTACCTTTCTGAACCACTTGTTGTACTTTGAGAAGTAAAAGTAACGGACACATGCGAGGACGTCCTGTAGAGAAACACAAATATTAAAACAATATTAAGTTAATAGTTCAATTTCTACAAATTCTACTAACAGCTCGTGCTTTCGGGATCAAACAACATCGCATCAGTTTGTTACCTTTCCTTCCCAGGCGATCTTAGTAAAATCTCTGCCATACTTCATTAAGCTGAAACAAAACATAAATAAACATAGAATATATATATAGAATCCCTTGCTTGGTACCTTTTTAGTATACCGCCGCGATTAGCAGAGCGTACAACGAAGTCGGATTTTAAAACATGTATTAGATTACTCACTACCTTACGAAATGGGATAATGTACTGACTTAGTCATTGGTACGGATAATTTGGTCATAATCGAGTTACCTCAGACAGCAACATTGCAACTACAGTGTATGACAGTGAATACAGTAGCAACAACAACAACGACGACAGTGGTGACTTACCGGAGGGCAAAGATCCTCTCCTGTCGCTCTGTCCATTGCCGACGTTCAAAATCAGAGATGTGACCGTACTTTATCATCTGTTCCTCAAAGATCTTAGGGTCGACCCATTCTGTTGATGAAAAATGGCTCTGATTATTTTTAAAACACATCTTCTTTTTGTACTTTGTGATTTGCTGTATCGATTTGCGTTGTCAAGCGTTGCGCTTTGCTGTGCTGTGATGTTGTGTTGTGCTATGCTATGCTATAGTCGAACTTCCACTAACGGTAACGTGGATTCTTCGCCCCGATGTCTTACCTTCCCTGGGTGGTTCGGTGCAAGGTTCTCTTGAGCAACCGGCTTCAATGTCGGCAAGGTTATTTTCTTCATACACCTGAAAGTTTGAGAAAAATTGTCGTAATGAGGTGGTCATCTCCAGTGATAAACTGTTTTAGGCGTAGTTCCTGCCAAATCAGACACCTGGTGCTAACATAAATTTTACTCTCCTGATAAAACTACCATGATCGGAATTTTCCTAATCTAAGAGTCGGCTTTATTTCAGTCTAGAGTTAGCTTATTTTGTGAAACCGCAAACAAGAATACAACGTCGTAGAGCATGCCTGTCGTACCCTGACTTTCACCACAACATTTCAGAACAAACTGCTATTTAAAATACCTTGAAACAAGCTTGTTTGAAAGACTTGAGATGTTTTGTGGACTTGTGAGATCGCGAAATATCCAACTCCAAAACGTTAGCAATACTCGTGCATTAGAAAGGATTCGTTGGGGGCGTAACCTATCACAAAACAATACCTTGGTATGTCGGGTTTGTGTCTTACCTTTTGGTAATTTTGCCTGGTATCGTACCGGGGCGCTTTGGTAGCATTTCGCTGACTGAAAAAAGCAACAAACATTGCTCAAAACAGGACTGTAAGTTCTACGAAAATAACGATGCCGAATGATTGTTTTACGTACCTTTTTTGCTCTTTTCAGGCAGATTCCATTGCTATGCAACGTTTGAATACAGAGTGGATGGCTAACAGATCGTTTAAAAGGCAAAACTTTGCTTGTTTCTTCAGAGACTTTGTCGTAAAGCAACGCCCGTGAAAACTTTTCACTGGAGTGAGAGTCCTGACTTTTTGTGATGTCACAATCGATACTGGTAGACCAATGAAAACGCTCCATTGTGGAAGACGGAGAAATGGCCAATTTTAGTGGTTTTGTTGAACGAAAGTATAATAAATAATCGTTCTAAATTCTATGGTACAAAAACGAGCCTGATTTTGCTAACGTCAGCTCTGTATTCGTACGTTAAATCCGTTGAAAAGTTATTTTTTCTTGCTGCGCGCGCTGCTTTCGACAGCATGATCCCAACGTGCATTGCTCGCGTCAGCTTTGGTGCCGGAGCCAAGTTGTCATCTCCCCTCCCCTCCCCCAAGGAGAAGAAAGTGTTTCTTGATCATAGTCAGTCAAGGATATTATATACCCGCGTGCGCTCTACACTCCTTTGTAACAAACTGTTTTAATAACCTATACTGTCTTCCTTGTGCAAAATAAGAGAATTCATTTCAAGTCAATTTTCTTTGTACAGGACTTCAGAGAAGGAAATAATGGACAAGGCAACTGGGACTGGATATAAATGATCGGCCGCCTTCATGAGGAACGCTGTTTTTCCTTGAAGAACCGTTTCTTAACACAACTAAAGTATAAAGGTAAGAAAGGAAGAAGTGTATTGTCTGCTTGAACAGAGACACACGATAGAAAAAACGTTTAACACGAGAAAGCGAGATCAGAAATACTGCAATTAATCGCTATTCGTGAGCTTTTACTGTTTCGATGAAGACTTCTGTCGAGTGTGGAATATTAGGGAGCTAAGCAAAGCAGGACGGCGACGGCAGCGCGTGGAACCAGAAAAAGAGTATTTCCGTTTTCCTTATGTCTTTGTAACTTTGCCTATTCTTAATTTGTTCAAATTTGTTCCGTTTTTTCCGTAGTTCTATTGCTCTCATCGTCTCTGACTAAGACGAACGACTGTCGTAATTTCTCAAAATGACGTCCACGTCCTGACAACAACTTAAAAAAGAAGCATTTGAAGTCGCACGCGAGAGCACGACGACCCCGAGATAATGCCAATTTCAGATATTCACGTGCTTCTTTTGTCTTCTGTGAGCAGTTCTATTGTTTCACCCGCGTTGCCGTCGTCCGCTCCCGTCCTGGTGCTTTGTAAGCTCCCTATTTTTAAGTAGCTACTCGCGAATTTATAGTTTTTATGAAGACTTCGTGGATTATTCATACGTCACATTGTCTGTGTACACTATAAGATTTTACTGTGAGACTTGGTATCTTGAGCGCAGAATAGGCTTTAACGAGGACATGTATCTTGAGCGCCGAATGTTTATACGCCGCTACTCGTGAATATCTAGTTTTCATTAAGACTTATATCGTGAAAGCGCGAGTATTCATACATCGCTACTTGTGAATCTCTAGTTGTTATGATGACTTGTACCATGCGCTCGGATTATTTATAGGTCGCGACCTGTATACATTGAAGGCTTTTACGAGGACTTGTATCTTGAGCGCAGACTATTTATACGTCGCTGCTCGTGAACCTTGTACTTTTTATGAAGACTTGTATCCATAGCGCGGATTTTACTGTAAGACTTGTATGTTGAGCGCAGAATAATTATACATCGCTACTCGTGAACTTCGTACTTCTTATGAAGACTTATATCCGAAGCGCCGATTTACTGCAAGACTTGTATGTTGAGCGCAGAATATTTATACATCGCTGCTCGTGTACATTGTAGGCTTTTACGAGGACGTGCATCTTGAGCGCAGAATATTTGTACTTTGTACTTTTTCGAAGACTTGTATCCATAGCTCGGATTATTTATACGTCGCTACTTGTGTTATACACTGTAGACTTTTACGAAGACTTTAATCTTGAGTGCACAATATACATCGCTACTCGTGCACATTGTAGGTTTCTACGAAGACTTGTATCCTGAGTGCAGAGTATTTATACGTCGCTACTCGTAAATCTCTGGTTCTTATGATGACTTGTATCGAAAGCGAAAATATGTATGCGTCGGTCTCGTGATTTACTGGTGCTTATGAAGGCTTGCATCGAAAGTGCAATATATTTAGACATCGCTACTTGTGATTTTTTAGTTCTTATGAAGACTTGTATCGTGAGCGCGGAATTTTTATAACGTCACTATTCACGATCTTTTTAGTTTTGACGAAGACTACGTCGCATGTGAATGCGGAAAATCGTGTGTCGCTGCTCGTGAACATTGTAGGTCCGATGAAGACTTGTTCGCGAGCGCAGAATACTCATCTTTATAGTTTTTCTTTGAAGACTTATTAAAAATGTTGGCAGCGCAATACATTTGTGCGTCGCGTCTCGTGAACGTTATGGGAGCAGGAGTAGGGTACTGAGATAACATGCCGTTTGTGAAGTAATTGACAACAGCGTCGGCAAGCAATTTAAAAATGTTTGTTCCTAATATTTGTGCTTCTGTGAGTGCATACTTAGTTTCTTTGTGTATGTCTTGCCCCCATTACTTCTGGAGTTTGATTTCTTATCTAATGTCAAAAACACTGACATTATTGTGTCAACAAGTAATAAGCACGTTGTTCAAAATTGAAAGAGAAGCATTCGCTTTTTCTTGTGAAATTAGTCGCATTGTTTATTCTACCGCTTTCATCGCTGCCTTCCCTTCGCTGCACAGACAGACAGGTGTTTATTTCAGTACTTTGACATCTAAACTTTGTCAATTAACTAGTGTTCTATATTTTCAATTCGTTTTCAGTGAAGGCATCTTCTGTTCCTGACTGCTGCGAAGTGTTCAATCGTCAAGCGAAGAAGACTGTCCGCGGCGACCTAAGCTGTAAGTAGATAGTTGGAAGTTAGCCCTTCATGTGTAGACGCCTTCTAGATTCTGCAAGGTTACTCATGTACAGGGTACAACACCAGCACTAACTACTTGCAAGTTAGCTGATTGATATATCTATTCTCACTAGAACATGTGTACATTTTCTTTTTGGATCTTTGGGAGAATTTTAATTCCGTTGTTTGGAAGTGAAAGGGTTCTACAGCGACCTTAAGATCGAGTTTAGTTTGTCCCTCTCAATGTTGCTACTTTTTTACAACAGGATCCATATCTTTGCAGTGAATATAAGCTACAAGAAATCCTGTGTTGCATGATTGAACAACTGGCTGAAAAGTTTAATGGTCAATTACCAGCTGAGGTACATGTACTAGGCTTCCTACTTACCAATTGTGCCATGCAAGATCTTCTCTTTGACTTTGAAATGGCACACGACAGGATCACGAGCGCTGCAAGTAAAATATTTTCCACATTTAGAACTCCATATATAAAGCGAGTGACAACATCGTCGGCAAGCAATTTACAAATGTTTGAACATTTGTTCCTTTTGTGCTTCTGTGAGTACATACTTAATTTTATTTTTGTGCGTGTTGTTGTTTCTCTTCTTTCGAAAGTTCGATTGCTAATTCCATCCCGGTATTGTACATTGTGTCTTCAAATTATCAGCACTTCGTTTGAAACTTGAAAGAGAAGCGAAGCAGTCGTCCAACGGCATAAATTTATCAGTCCCAACAGTGCACGTGCGCTTTTCCTTGTGTAATTAGTCTCATTGTTTTATTTTTTGGCTGTTCGTGAAAATATTCAAATTCGCCTTGTTTCTCTTCGCTCACAGACACAGCCGGTTTCATACTTCAGTATTTTGGCATGTACATGTAAACTTTATCGATTAAACAGTGTTCCATACCTGTATTCCTTTTCAGTGAAGACATCTTGTGTTCCTGACTGCTGCGAAGTGCACATTCGTCAAGCGAAGAAGGCAATCCGCTGCGAAGGCATCTTCTGTTCCTGCTATTGTGAAGTACACGTTCGTCAAGCGAAGAAGGCAATCCGCGGCGAAGGCATCTTCTGTTTCTGCTACTGTGAAGTACACATTCGTCAAGCGAAGAACGAAGTCCGCGGCGAAGGCATCTTCTGTTCCTGACTGCTGTGAAGTGTACATTCGTCAAGCGAAGACGGCAATCCGCGGCGAAGGCATCTTCTGTTCCAGCTACTGTGAATTACACATTAGTCAAGCGAAGAACAAAGTCCGCGGTGAAGACATCTTCTCTTTCTGGCTGCTGTGAAGTGCACATTCGTGAAGCGAAGAAGGAAGTCCGCAGCGACCAAAGCTGTAAAGAAGGTAGTTAAAAGTTAGTCCTCCAGAGTAGTTGTAAACGTGTACATTAGTAAAGAACTGACCACAACAGTTCTTCTTAGAGTTTAGCAGTTTAGTAGCAGTAATACTTTGTATAGCACAGGTAGTGTACAATCTTGTAAAGATTCTTGAACAAACTAATAAAGAGTTCAAAATAATCTTCTTGAAAAAAAAAAATCTTGAAAGAATGTTGTAAAAGTTTCTTGAACAAACTAATAAAGAGTTCAAAATAATCTTCTTGAAAAAAAAAAACCTTGAAAGAAAAGTTTTTAAAATCTTTATATACAAATCCTCCCCAAGCCCCCTAACCCCCCTATTCGCTCAGCTAGTTGAATGTCGCTCACCCATCGACTACCGCCCATCCAACCACCCTGTAGCGACCTCAAATTTAAAGAGTCGGAATTGTGACGTCAGCAAAGTTTGCAGTGTACCATGGGCTGACATCATATTAAAATTACCATGTAAGGTGACCATGACCATAAAAAAGTGTTCATTAAATATCATATTTATTCATGCAGTGCAAATATCAAGCAGGGATTGGCTCTTGTAATGGATTTTACGCGTGCAAGAATAAACATGATGTAATGATACGCTTTGATAGTCACAGTTGCCTTACATGGAAAATTTAATATGATGTCAGCCCATGGTTACATGGACAATAAATTAAAGACAAGACGAGACAATCTTTATTCGCACTCGCATATTACAATTAATTTTACAAGTACCGTCAAATATTCCTACAGAGAAGAGCGCAACTGCTTAGAAATAGCTTAGAAGAGCTAATACATTGCTGAACGTTAGAGTATTCTGCGTTTAAAACACAAGTTTTCGTAAAATCTTGCAATGTACACAAGTAGCGATTTATAAATATTCTGCACTCAAGATACAAGTCTTCTTAAAAATACAATGCACATGAGTTGCGACGTATAAAGGTTTTGCGATCGAGATACAAATCTTCGTGAAATCCTACAATGTACACGGTCAGCGACGTTTAAATTTTCTGCGCTCAAAATACGACACGTAGCGTTCAAAATGCAAGTCTTCGGAAAATCCTACAACGTACCCGATTAGCGACGAAAAAATATTCTGCGCTCAGAATACGATACGTAAAATCCTACAAAGCACGCGACTAGCGACGTACGAGTATTCTGCGTTGAAAATGTAAGTCTGTAAAGTCCTACAATGCACACGATAAGCAATGTATAAATAGACTTCGCTCGAGATAGAAGTCCTACACGGCTAGCGACGTACGAGTATTCTGCGTTTAAATCGTAAATTCCTACATGACTAGCGACGTACGAGTCTGCAGCGCTCAAGATACAAATAATCGTAAAAACCTGCAATGTACACAAGTAGCGATGTATAAATATTTTGCGATTAAGATACAAGTCTTCTGCGTACAAGATACAAGTCTTCGTAAAGTCTTACAATGCACACGAACATAAAGCTTTCACTGGTACAAACCAAAACTCCAAAGGAATTCAAAAAGACGGGTTTGAAGAGAACCTATCCGTTTTAATTCAAGCACAAATTTTATCAATGAAAAAGTCGGGTTTTACCAGGTTGAAAATATGCGCGCAAAAATATCGAACATGTCACTATTTCTGGAAAGCTCATTCTAATAAAAACAAAAACAAAATTAGCTAACCTGTCTCCATACAGTTCCAATGACCAAGAATACAACGACTTGAATTATTCTTCAACGTTCATGTCTGAGGTCACAGAAAGACGACTTTCCAGCAACAAAAGTCCTTGTGAAATTGCCAACCGAGTCCAAATAGGGAAGCGTGAAGTCTAAGAGTTCCACAAAGATACCACCAGTGTTTTTGGGACTTCTAACTTGATCTCTGGAGAAAAAAAAATATCGTCACTAAAATGCAATCCAGTTGAAACAAACAGACGAAGAAAATATGCAAGGGACACCAACGCTTTTCATAAAAACCACCCGAGTCCAACCACGAATCTCACTGTTGTTTGTAGACGTCGAACTCTATTCTTGTCGAACCAATAGAAGCTTTAACCTAAAGTTACACTATTTCATTGGTAATAAAAATAACACACGAACGAAAACAGGACCGAGCTCTTCTGAATTTAGTTCGATCGAAGAAGACTACATTCAAACGCGAATTTCTCGCAAAGTGTTCATTGACACGTATTTCGTTTGTGTACTGCACAAGTTGAAGCAATTACCACTCACCAAAAAGGCAGACCTTCCATGAACTCCTCTGGTTTGAACTGTTCGTCAATAAAGCTCTGCGGAAACGAAGAACACGTGTTGTTACTAACGGTCTTCAGGCGATGATAAATACAAGACCCAGGAGGCTGTTTGGCAAGAAATACTTTCACGAGGCATAGAGCAGTTTGACTTTAGCTTAGGAACAGCAACATTTATCCATAAACCAAGCAATACTCACCGAAAAACCTAAACTTTCGTTCGACATGTCCGCTCAGCTCAGATTCAAATTGATGAATAAAAATGCAAATTCGTGAGTTGGCGCGCGTGCACATGGAATGTAAAATCCTTACATTCGAGTGGCATAGATTAGCATAGCACTGCCAGGCAGTTCTTTGGCATAACATTATTTTGCATTACACAACGACACTGCACGCGACAGACCAAAAGGAGAGCATATCCGCCTCGGAAGGGTTCGCCGCTTCTCTTTCTCAGCCGTACTACACGTGCCAGTCGCACCCATACCCTGCTCCTACTCAAATAGTGCCACACCCTGAGTTTTACGATTCTCTGACTATCTTTTTGCAGTGCCTTACAGGAAGGTTGCACCTGTTTCTGATACAAACTAGGAAAGACTTCACGTTTAAAATGGTCGCATTTTGGTCAGGATATGGCCAGATTTTCGCAGCTTCATACGAAGTCCTTGTAACTCAGACTATGCACAAACATATTGAAGTCATCACTATGGATCGCTGTCGAACGCAGACTTTCACGGAAGAGCAACACTAAGATGCTCAATGAATGAAAAGAACTGCATGTACCAATATAACAATTGTTCGGGACTGTCAGATAAATGTATGGTGACTACTTATTGTTGTGATACCTTGGCCAAAATTCATCCATTTTGTACGCCGATTCCTATGTGTAGGCTGGCAAAAAATCCCCCCCCCCCCCCCGAAAAAGTGGTCAGGCGGCACATCAGGGTGACAGACGGTCACATCAGGTTGAGTAATCCTGGTCTTAGTCTTTACTTGCCGAAGGCGGACCAAGTATTAAAATGAAAAGATTTTTTTTATTGGGATCGAGAATTGGCTAACGCTGATTGGTTGGGCCGCTGGTCAGTGATGTCATTTTTTTCCATGAATACTGTCATGAGTTAGAAATATTAATGATGTATTGAAATCAGTGAAACAATATGAAATAGAATTGCACAACTTCGCAATGTAGAGAAATGTACGATGAAACAAATGCTCAGAACTTTGAGAACGTGAAGATACAATCTGAATGAAGGAGCTGGAGAATCCCAGTGAGTGACGACACGCGGTAAGCAACTTTGCCGCTCGGTCGGATAGACTTCACAGATTTTGTCCAACCGTTTAACTTGGAAGTACTTTGTCTTCTTTTACTCTGCATTGTTTGCATATCATGCACAGCTTAACTTTGACACCTACATATTTATCAGAGGCCATGATACTCCAGCCTGGGCTGCATCCAAACTAAATACGTGCGTAAAGAGAACTGTGCCGTTCTTCTTTTGGCTGAGTTTCAAGTTGAATAAATTTAATATCTACAAGGTCTACAAGAAACATCAAGAAGTAACGCAGACTTTCAGGGAAAACCAACACTGAGATGCGCAATAAATGAAAAACGTTTTGCCCTTGATACTATCGTACAAATTAAAGGAAAAACGCATATACCAATGTATCATTAGTACGCAGTATCGGGACTGTTAGGAAAATGTATGGGGCTACTTACTGCTACGTTATCTTGGGTAACACTCAACCATTTTATACCCCGACTAGTTCCTGGTGTCCCTACTTAGGCTTGCCAAAATCCCTAAAAATATCCGGGTCAAGGGCCCTCCTAAACTCTAGAACAGTACAGAATTCCTGCTGAGGGATGATTTTTTGCTAAAGCAACGGGTGATTTTAGAGCCGTTTTGAAGTCATTTAAAACTGGCATTGTTCAACAAACTCACCTGATTTTTGCAGTTCTCTCACCACCTTTTCGGCATTGTCTCATACAGTGAAGATGTGTCTGTTGCTGATACACACTAGGAAAGATTTCGCATTTAAAATGTTAAATTTCGGCCAAGATATAACCAGATTTTATCCACCCCAGAAAAGTCCTGAAAACCTAGATTAGAACCTAATATGTTATGATATGCCTGTATATGAATATGCGTACAATATGTATACACTTTTTTAAATTTGCACGGAAGCCATAAATGCACCTAGACATAATAACTTCTCAATCTCTTCTTCACCATTGGTATGAGCAGTAAGTCTGTAAACGCCTCAATAGTCACTAATAACTTTTCAATCTATTCTCTTCATAAATGCTAAGGCTCACAAATTTAATGAGGCGTCTGAAATATGAGAAAATGTCAAATCAAGGGTGGAGTCCCCCGGGGGGGGGGGGGGGGGGGGAACCACAGAAAAACCACATGCAGTAATTCCGCAACACCATTTTTGCGAATCCCTCAATTGAATTTACAGCTTACCCCTATCATACAATTTTCCCTTCACCAGCCACTCTTTCGACCAATAAAAATACCAAAAAGCATTGTTTGCTATACCCTTTCTATATAACTGAGGCTTGAAAAGGGACCTCTTTCAGGCCAAGCCTCCCACAACTATAGTCAATAACAGGAAATTTTAGCCAAGATATAGCTCCAAGTTTTATCTGCCACAAAAAAAAACATCCTTATAACTCAGATTATGCCTTGAAATGTCAAAGTCTGCAAGTTCACCAGTGTGTAGCACTGTCACAGAAAATCACAAGAATACAGGGAAAACCAGCACTGAGATACCCAATGAATGACAGAAGTTTTGCACTTAATACTATTGTACAAGAAAATGCATGTACCAATAAGCATCTGAGAGAAACATGGTATCTTAAGTTACATGAAAAAAATGTCACTTTTGAGTACCTCTTATAAAATCACTAATATTAAAAAATCTATAAAAATGAGCAGAACCAGTTGTGGTATTTTATAAATCTATAAACTGTAAACCATTAAATACTTGAAGGATAAACGAGACAGTACAAACAGCGAAAATATTGACATCTCTATTCGATGGTAACGACTATGTTACAAAATTGTGAGACACGTATATATCAGTCCTGAATGCTTCAGCAAATAGAATATTCAGCAGTGATTTTCAAGCTTGAAACAAACTATTGCCATACAAGCCCAGCAGGGAAAATACAAACTACCTCTTATCCACAGAATGAAAAAAGGAATTGATGATGTTTCCATGAAAATTTGTCGGTAAGACAGGGGTTTTTCGCCTACTCTTGGTGACTTGATGGTCCATAGTTCAAGATTATTGGTGCTTTGCCTCCGGCAACTTTTACTAATTTACTCGCTATAGTGCAGAGCTTTCTTAAGAGAGTAGAAACCTAAAAAACATCAGAAAAAATTTCTTTCGGTACCAAAGTTGTGAGACAGTGATTGGCCACTTTAGCTGAGAATGAGCCTGGTGTGAAACCTCACACTAAATTTATGAGCCCTGGCATTTATTAAAAGAAAAGATTAAAAAGTCGTTATTGACTATAGTTAAAAGTATTTAGTACAGTACTGCACTTGAAATCTTTCCTAGTGCGTGAAAGTACAATAATTATAACAGATGCATCTTCACTAAGAGACACCGTGAATACCAACTGGTCAGACAACTGCAAAAATCAGGTGAGTTTGTTGAAACAATGTCATTTAGAGTGGACCTTCGGACAGCTCTACAGTAAAATCACCCCTCAGCACAAATTTACTATTTTCTAGAGGTTTGGAGGGCAATTGACCCATACAGTATATTTTGGGGGATTTTGGCTATCCTAAACAGGGTCAACAGGAACTAATCAGCATAAAAACTGAGCCACATCCCACAAGCCTTACGATTTTACAGCTTGTTACCTCAATGTGGGAACCCGAGCCCATGTATAGCTATACCATGCTGACGAGGCCTAATAAGGCCAAAACAGCTGTCCATGGCTGCTAATACTTGGGCTCAGAAAAAAAAAATTTTTTTGGTAGATCAAGGGGTAATGCTTGCTACCACTGTGGCCTTTGTGCCCTATTCTGTGGCTTCAGCTTACCAGCACATTGTGCAGTTCTGATTAGCATAAAAACTGGTTGAATTTCAGTAATGATATTGACAACAAATACTGTACGATAGTGTATCAAGCACAAAACTCCTGTCATTTCATTGAGCATTTCATTGTTGGTTTCCCTGAAAGTCTGCATTCTTGAAGTTTTATTTAGACAGTGCTGCACATGATCTGAGTTATAAAGACTTTGCTTGGGGCTGATAAAATCTGGCTATAATATATTGGCTGAAATGTAACATTAGTTGCGAAATCTTTTCTAGTATGTGTCAGCAACAGACGCATCTTCACTGTGCGACACTGTGTAATAGAGGGTGGGAGAACTGCAAAATACAGGTGAGTTTGTTGATGAAATAGTGTCATTTTCAAGGGCCCTGAAAATGGTTCTAAAATCACTGATTTTCTAAACAAAAAATCACTCCTCAGCATGAATGTGTCAATTTCTAGAATTTAGGAGGGCGGTTGGCCTATATATGTTTAGGGATTTGGCCAGTCTAAACAGGGCCACCAGGAAGTAATTGGCATAAAAATTTCAGCCATGATATCTGACAACTAATTGATTCCCCATAAATGTACATGCACATTTACCTTACAACTCAGATACTGCATACTGATGATATCTAATTACAAATCAAAACAAATCATTACAAATTTCGAAAAATGGAAGTGATTTTGAGAACATAGAACCGCTTTCAATTAACGGTCAAAAATCGAAACCAGAATAAGTACACCAAGTCTATTCTGTCCAAATCAGTTTTAAACAATCAAATACCAAAGGAAATCATGTTTGGTTTTCCTTTGAAAGAGAAACCATTACAAGACTTTTGAAATACATACATTAGTCTTATTTTTCTTCAGCCATTTACAAGAAAATATAGCAAGGATCTTGCAGGATAGAAAACATAACATAATCCTAGATACTGGTAGGATCTGGTTAAGATCCTCTTAGATCTTCATAGGATAAATACAACAAGATCCTGGCAGGATCATCCTTGGATAAACATACTGTAGCTAGATCCTGTTAAGATCCTTATGGGATCTTGTTGAATGCGAGTGCTCGCTATAACAGGACTGCTTCCTGCAGAAGATGTGGCTCATTAGGCTTGGCATGATATCAGCCTATATGAAAAAAGTAAGCCTTACTTTTATACCCAGCATTAATGCTAAATTCTGGTCGGGCAAGTAAATTTCCCGATGGTAAATTGCAATGGTTGCCTGACCGGGCAACAAAGAAAGGATGAAACAATTACTGGACATTGCTTGAAATCAATCTGCAGTCCGTGAATGTCACATTCTGTATCTGAAAGACTCTCTCTCTCTCAGTTATTCCAGTAAATGTCAACGGTAGCAAAAATTAGTATAACTAAAACATGGTTTTATCCTTCCGCACACCAATCGCACCAGTTGTCGAAATCACATTAACGAAGCCCAACACTCTGTTAATGTTTTGACCAGTTCGTAAATCAGTACGAAGATGGTCGTCAAAATATCAGAAAAATGCCTGGGATTACCAGCAATTTTTCAGGCTACTTTAAAGCGCACAACATATTTTCTCTGGGATTTGAAAATCTAAGCGGCAAGAATTGTAATACATGCTTCCCTTCCTGTGGACTTCAGAAGCAATATAAGGATTGTTCAGATACAAAACTGTTCAGACACAAAACTGTGCCTGATACACAGCCCGATATTACATATTTGTACCCAACATTGTGCACATAGCTGTCTGTTCTCAATTAGCTTATAGTGATAGGTGTCCCATACTGAATGACTATTGTAAATTATATTATTATATAATAGAGCACTTGCACGGTGGCCATGTTGGATGGCAGGAACAATAAAATATTTTTTCTCTATAACAATAGCATTTTTTTCCCAGAGGAATTGAATTCTATTGTTCCTGCCATTCAACATGGCCACAGTACAAACTCTCTATGCATTATACTTTCTCACTTATTTATTTTAAATACATATTATTTATTATCTCCAATATTTTTAATTCTTGCATACTGTGATAAGAATTTTTTAATTCCTAAATACTGTATTTTGACTTTAAGTAACACTTGCTGCGACTTTTGTGACTGATATCTTCTGATTATTTTTATTAAATTCTATCAATTGGCATGAGGTCTTAATATTGTTTGTCATCCAGTAAATGGTTATACTTTATTTACTTTTTTCATTATTAGTATTATTTTATCATCTTCACTTTTTTGGAGATATTAGCTGCTTGCTACTCTGTAAATCCAAATTCATCAGGGGTAAGGAAATTTCGCAATGGAAATCTTCAGGGGTAGGGAATTTTGACTGAGATTTCTTCAGGGGTCAAGTGTAAAAAATGAAATTCTTCAGGAGTAAACACGAATTTCTGCAGGCGGTCTGGTTTAGGACAGGAATTCCTCAGGGGTATAGTAAAACCCTGGTCCTCGATAAGGGGGGGTACGGATATTAAATGGAATAGCCCAATATGTGTGTGGCCCGTTTGGCCTGACTTATTTAAAACCCGACTTCACTCAAATAAACTATTACTAACAACTGCAACTATGTGCATGTACTGTATGTAACTATACGTATAACATGCAGGATTTGCAATAGATTACATTCACCAAGAGTGATCAAAGAATACGTCAAACAACGACAACTCACCATTCATTTCCTGCAATGCTGTTGTGATGGATTTGCAACGATACTTTTTCGCTGTTAGTATGGTCGTCCTCTTTGTTTCAGCTACTGCCGACAGCGTGACGCTTTCACCCAAGTATAATTCGACTCTCTGTTCATAGTTTTCGCGTAACAAAGCAGATTTTCGGCGAAATCTTGGCCTTCAATTCCATTCATAACAAACCGGCCGCCATTTTGTCAAGAGAGCCACAATCTCGTCCCCAGGGCCATCCGCGTGATGGCCCTGGGACGAGGTTGGGAAGTTTAAAAAAATCTCAATTATTCTCAAATTTCTTCCCAAATACGTGAAAGCACTTAGATCTGAAGAGATTTTAACTTTATCCGTAGTCAGTCACGGAACGGCAAGCATAACGGAAGAAACTTGTTTTCTTTCGATGCTCAGTCTCGGGGTTTAGAAACTGCTAAACGAGGAGAAACGAACAAAGAATGAAAGCACCAGACTCAGACATTGGACTTTTAGGAACGAAAGGAACAAAGTCATGTAGGAACTAAGAAGTGCCAAAAAGAAATACTTAGCAGACCAATCTGAGAAAGCACGAGACACCAAGAACTTCTGTAAGCTATTAAAGAAAGCAGTATATTCCTGCAGTGATCCCCCGCCACTAACAATAAGAAGAGATGATGGGGATCTGGACACCAGTGACACGGAAAAGGCTGGTGATGATGATGAAAATGGTAATGATGATGATGATAGTGATGGTGATGACGATGATAATGAAAATGGTAATGATGATGATGATAGTAATGATGTAGAATCTTTTCCACAAATTAATCATGAGCAAAGCCGCGATGTTAGAAATAATCTGGAGGACGGAGTGTTTTTGTCGTGAGGTGCGTAATTGCTTGGGCACTTTTTTGCCCAAGTTCCATTGATTTTTGAATCTTACAAATGGCGAGGACTCTCTTTCTGCGTTATAATGTGAGGTCTTCGGGTAAAATTCCATCCAAGGCTGGAATATATTTCCTTGTATGAAACTTGCGTGAAAGAGATGCCCTTTTTTGGCCATTTCACTATACATGAAGGGTGAAAGAGGTTCCTCTGCATGGGACATACATGTTAGGTGCAGTGAGACGTCCTTCTTTGAGTTTCAGAAGAAGATCCGACTTGGATATTTCCATACACGAGACTTAGGTTAAGGGTCAGTTGAGATGTCCCGTTCCCTGATCCACAGTATGTCCCTATATGAGACTTAAATGGAGGGATGATGCTTACAGCTGCCATAATGAAGTTGGGGGGGGGGGGGGGGGGGGGGGGGGGGGGAGGGGGGTTATATAGAGCGGGCTTATTAGAGCCCGTACGGTATTTTACAAAGGTCCTATAAGGTGTCTTGTACTGAGTAATTAAGTGGCGGGCGTCATTGCACCGAGCTTTGCCTGACCCCTTACAGAATATAAATATATATCAATCTGAGTTATCAATTTTATTGAATAAACATCATATTCTCTGTGACCAAATATAATGTAACGAAGTGTTTCCCTTTAGATTAAAGCATGATCTTTTAGATTTAGCTATATCAAATATTTCATTTTGGTTTTGATCTTGCAGAAAGTTCCTGTCAACTTTAGTGAGCCTCGGAAAGTCATTTCCAGCGGAATCGGATCCTGGTTCAGAATCCCCAAGGCAGTTTTTAAACAACAAGGTTACTAGGCTTTGTAGACTGAGGTCTATTTAACAGCTACACGGTTTTCTCTTCCCTGTTAAAAGTTCATAAGACATTACTAAGTCAAAAGGAATTGAGCTATTGTAAAACTTCAGTTTAAGACAGGGTTTGGGATAAAAACGTCAAGACTAAAATGACAACGTTCCTGTGGTTCATAAGAAATGCAAATTAGCTCAAATGATCAGTTTTTCTCATTTGCACTGAGATCGACTCATTTGAAGAGCGACGTCTGACCAGGGCCCTACAGCGTCAATACCAACTTAGTATTTCTAAAGTTAACCTCTGACGTTCTCCAGAAATCTGAAACATTAAACTGAATGGTGAAATGGAAGCACTTGGATTTAATATGAAAAGCATATGATTTACTGGTCGATTCATAGCTCTCTTATGAACCCGAAGCAACGCGGATTACACATAAGTTGCTAACTTCATAAGTCTACAGTATGCATTCTTCTTTTAGGTCAACTCTTTCCTGTGGTCTTGTTGTTGTTCGTCGATGGTTCCAGCAAACCAAGGGCCAGAAACCTCCCGGGTAAAACTGGAAACGACTCAACCTGCGTGATACAAAGTTAAAAGCACAATCAATCGATACAGTCTGTGATAGAGTTAACGCAAAACTTAAAAAATATATATACACCTTTGCCTCCTTAGTGTCAATAATTATATACCTAAAACATTCTGCCGTTGCAGTATAAATGCATTAAAAATAATCGGCCATGGAGATCACAAAAAAAATCATCTGTTGTTAGTTCCTTTTAGAATTAAGCTCTTGTCAAACGGTCTCAACACTGATTTGAATCCACATTCTCTCAGAGTCAAGTGAAGAGGCTTCGTCAGATGGTGGTACTTAAGTCTCTGGCCGTTGATGTCACTGGCCCGTTTTTAGTCTTATGGTTAATTGAGTGGGCTCGACCAACGACAAAACCTCTTCACTGGACTCTGAAGACTCTGAAGGGAGTCACAAAAGTCAGTCACTAAAAACAATATTGTAGTGACGTCACGTATACAGTAACGCAAATCACAGTGTCACGTACCTTTCATTCAACACTGAAAGGAGTCACATCATCTCCTATCAGAACAAACGGCGCCCAGTACCCGATTTTGTTGAACTTGTCACTGTCTCTCATGGCCTTCATGGCTCTGCTGAGTGCTACACATGCGCTTTTTCCACCAACAAGCTGCCCGTAGAACTTTTCCATGAAGAACAAAGTGGCCTCATCATCAATTGCCCAAAGCGTCACGAGAACTGCACGAGCTCCGGCTCCGAGAAATGCACGAGCAATACCAACTACTCCTTCAGCTCTGACGTCACCAAGGCCGCTGTGACAACAGCTGAGAACAACCAGCTGGGCCGTCAGTCGTTTCTGTTCCAGATCGGAGAGTGTCAGCATGACGTCTTCCTTGGAAATTGACTTCTTTTTTATGTCAGGGCTCGGAGCAAGAAGGATCTCTCCTCTGTCAGCATCTCCGTGAGCTGCAACATGAATCAAATTGGCATCGTTGAGTTTTTGCAGGACGACCTCTTTGGTAGCCTTTTCTCCCGTCAACGGTTGAACATTCAGCATCTTAGCGATCATGTGGGCTTCTCTATTTGCGTACGGTAGTCTGCTTGGCACATCAGTAACACCTTTTAACTTGCACACTCCAGGATCTCCCACTATCAAAGGACACGCTTGGCTCTGGGGTTCGTGTGGGTACTCACTGATCATCTTTGCTATTGCTAGAGACGGCACCAGTCTAACCTGCAAGTTGTCTGCTACGAAGCATCCCTTTTCATCAACAAGACAGGAAAATGGAAGCAAAGAGAGGGAGCCATCAGGCACGACCACTACTTGTGATTTTTCCACAAACTGGAGTGCGGGCCCCAAAACAATTCTATACAGTTCCTGAAGACGGTCAATGGCGTTCGATTCTCCAGGCTCGCTCTGCTTCTTTGCGGCATCGTTCTCTCCCGAAATCTGTGATGACTTGTTGGTTGCTCCGTTTTGTTCAGTTGGGGGAAGGGAATGGTCATCCTCCGGGGAATCCGGTAGGGAAACAGACAAATCTGCTGTTATCTTAACCTGAGTCTTTTCAGGCTTCTTCCTTCCCGAAATCTGCGTTATTTCGATTGATGCTGCACTTTGATTGGTGGAGAATTGGGCATGCTCATCCTCCGGTAACTGTAGTGGTGAAATAGACAAATCTGCTAGCAACTTGGCTGATTGCATGACTGGATTCGTCTGGCTCGATGAGCGTTTAGACATTTCTTCTGGGTACAGAAATGACAGTGAACGGTTTTCGCACTGACGCCTGCAACTTGATCTTATTAGCACACCTGTATTGTTAATCAGTGAGTCCAAGCCCTTGAGGTTAGATACGAAATTCTTCGTAAAATAATGCGTCGTAGATTGTAGTGAAACTTCACTGACACGATGTTTCCTGAACGTTACATCTCCATTCGACTTGATGATCCAAAGGCAAATATCAGAACCGAGCAACGCATAGTAAAGAACTGTACTGCAAAGCGCCTGGACTATTGTGAGCAGCGCGGGAAAATCCAAAACGTCGGCTTTGGGAATTTCAGTACATCGAGGGTTATGATGAGCAAGCAGACGATCAGCCAACGCTCTTGAGCGTTTGTTCTCAGCAGTTAAAAGCGCCTCATTCGTCTTGCCTTGAAAAATAAGGACTTCAATAAAAGCACTCAGGGTGCTAATGAAGGTTTCAAGAATGGATATTTTTGATTCATCCACCTTTGGTGCTTTATGAAACAATTCCTCGTGCACTGAAACACTGTTGCCTAGACATATTTCTGCCTTGTCGTACTGCCCCATTTCCGAATAACAGACACCAAGGTTGCCATTAGCAGTTCCTTCGCCTGCCTTATCTCCAATCTGTGTCGCGATGTTCAGTCTTGTTTGATGATGCTGTATAGCCTTGTCGTACTGCCCCATCTCCCAATAACAGACACCAAGGTTGCCATTAGCAACTCCTTCACCTGCCTTGTCTCCAATCTGTGTCGCGATGTTCAGTCTTGTTTGATGATGCTGTATAGCCTTGTCGTACTGCCCCATCTTCTCATAACAGACACCAAGGTTGCCATTAGCAACTCCTTCGCCTGCCTTGTCTCTAATCTGTGTCGCGATCCTCAGTGTTCTTTGATGATGCTGTATAGCCTTGTCGTACTGCCCCATCTCCCAATAACAGACACCAAGGTTGCCATTAGCAACTCCTTCGCCTGCCTTGTCTCCAATCTGTGTCGCGATATTCAGTCTTGTTTGATGATGCTGTATAGCCTTGTCGTACTGCCCCATATTCGAATAACAGACACCAAGGTTGCCATTAGCAACTCCTTCGCCTGCCTTGTTTCCAACCTGTGTCGCGATGTTCAGTGCTGTTTGATGATGCTGTATAGCCTTGTCGTACTGCCCCATCTTCTCATAACAGACACCAAGGTTGTCATTAGCAACTCCTTCGCCTGCCTTGTCTCTAATCTGTGTCGCGATGTTCAGTGTTGTTTGATGATGCTGTATAGCCTTGTCGTACTGCCCCATCTTCCAAAAACAGACACCAAGGTTGCCATTAGCAACTCCTTCGCCTTCCTTGTCTCCAATCTGTGTCGCGATGTTCAGTGTTGCTTGATGATGCTGTATAGCCTTGTCGTACTGCCCCATCCTCCAATAACAGACACCAAGGTTGCCATTAGCAACTCCTTCGCCTGCCTTGTCTCCAATCTGTGTCGCGATGTTCAGTGTTGTTTGATGATGCTGTATAGCCTTGTCGTACCGCCCCATCTTCTCAAAACAGACACCAAGGTTGCCATTAGCAACTCCTTCGCCTGCCTTGTCTTTAATCTGTGTCGCGATGTTCAGTCTTGTTTGATGATGCTGTATAGCCTTGTCGTACTGCCCCATCTTCCAATAACAGACACCAAGGTTGCCATTAGCAACTCCTTCGCCTGCCTTGTTTCCAATCTGTGTCGCGATGTTCAGTGCTGTTTGATGATGCTGTATAGCCTTGTCATACTGCCCCATCTTCTCATAACAGACACCAAGGTTGTCATTAGCAACTCCTTCGCCTGCCTTGTCTCTAATCTGTGTCGCGATGTTCAGTCTTGTTTGATGATGCTGTATAGCCTTGTTGTACTGCCCCATCTTCCAATAACAGACACCAAGGTTGCCATTAGCAACTCCTTCGTCTGCCTTGTCTCCAATCTGTGTCGCGATGTTCAGTGCTGTTTGATGATGCTGTATAGCCTTGTCGTACTGCCCCATCTTCTCATAACAGACACCAAGGTTGTCATTAGCAACTCCTTCGCCTGCCTTGTCTCTAATCTGTGTCGCGATGTTCAGTCTTGTTTGATGATGCTGTATAGCCTTGTCGTACTGCCCCATCTTCCAATAACAGACACCAAGGTTTCCATTAGCAACTCCTTCGCCTGCCTTGTCTCCAATCTGTGTCGCGATGTTCAGTGCTGTTTGATGATGCTGTATAGCCTTGTCGTACTGCCACATCTTCGAATAACAGACACCAAGGTTGCCATTAGCAACTCCTTAGCCTGCCTTGTCTCCAATCTGTGTCACAATGTTCAGTCTTGTTTGATGATGCTGTATAGCCTTGTTGTACTGCCTTATAGAAATCTAAGAGAAATTACAGTTCAGTTCTGTTGCTTCTCTATTATTTAAAAGATGTTTAACTTTTCCATTTCTGAATAGTAAAGCCAAGTACCGTTTGGTATTTTAAAGGAGTTTAAACTAACACTATATTTGTATTTTGAAGTACTTATAATAATTAAGAAATATATAACGCGTCACCGTGTAATATAGCCTCATCTGAACACGCGGGAAGTTGGGAGAACACGAGAGTAGCGTAAGGAAATCACGAGGCCGCCGAGTGGTTTCCGGCGCTACTCGAGTGTTCTCCCAACTTCCCCAGTGTTTAGATGAGGCTATATTACACAGAAACACGTTATATATTTCTTTTATAAAATAATAGTCAAGTAAAAAAACATCGCGTATCGCGTCAGCGTGTAATATACTCTCATCTAACACGGTTATTTAGCCAATCAGGGCGCACGTAGTATCATAGTTATTTTGTTTTTTTCATGTCAGTGTTCAACAGTATATCTCGTTTGCGTTGCATATATTTACCTTTCTCCTCCTGACATTTTTTTGCTTTATTCAGTGTGATTTTCAGGTGTCTTTCTGTTCCCTTTATGGCTGTTACACTGCTCGACAGAATTATAACAAAAATGCATAAAATTAATAATTTGGGTTTTCAAGTGTGTTTTATTATACTGTATGGTCAAGTTGACAGCTGTCAGTCAGCAAACTTGAATTACAGCGAAGTGTCGGATTCTAGACACCGATAAATTTTGATATTCTTAAAAAATCTCTTCTTCAAAAGGCTTTGCTAAAAGTCACAATACGCGAGGCTTTTTCCCTGCAAGTGAAAAGTGCATCATGAAACACCTTGAAACAAGACCATGCGGAAAGTAGACTGTTTGCCTTTTCTTGCAGCTTGTCTCGCAACGTTCGTAGCATTGCAAGTTGCAAAGAGGGGACATTACGTTGCAAGTTGCAAAAAAAAATAGGTGCCTGTGAGGTGCATGTGTCTACTGCATTTTTTCGTCTATTTTTTTGTATAAATAATTTGCCACAGGTCACCCATCTTGCACCACAAGATAATTTGTGACGTATTTCCGTTGGCTTGAATCAGCTGGCCCGCTGCCAAAATGTCACATCGCATCTGTGTTTGCGCTAAACTGTTGTATGAGAAACAATTTTTTTCTGGGGAAACTGGGGAAATTTAAGAATAGGAAAAACGAACACACTTAATGCAGGAACAGAGGGAATTATGCCCAGAAATTGAAGGCATTTCACAGATCAAAACGCGGATCAGCACAAAGAAGCACTTGCGTTACCTCAATTCCGAGAGCGTCGCAAGGCGAGGCTGAACTACGGGAGAAATATAAGTTCCCAGAGATGAAGGTGCTTAGCCATTGATAGGAAATATGACTATTCAGTTGCCATTGGTGGTTTTTGTAAACATTTCACCCCACAGCCGTCCAAATAAAATTAGTAACAACAAGCAGAACTAGGCTCAAGTATTAAAGTATACATTTATTTTAACTCGTATGTGAATGACGAAATGGAAGATGGATGTGGGCACTACACAGATAGCCGAACATGATACCGGGCATCATGTTCTAAAAGCATTCCAAGATGAGATAAGGCTATTAAACTGTCTTACAGATACTAGTCACTAGACTTAAGTCACTAGAGTTGACAGTAAATGCTGAATTACAAAATTTATATAACTGGCTAACTTCAAACAAGCTAACTCTAAATATAAAGAAATCAAACTTTGTAATTTTCCATCCCTATCAAAAGAAACTTAACTATCATCCCCGACTCAGTATATTTGATAACAAAAATAAAAGGTATGTCGATCTTGAACGTAAGGACTGTATCAAATATCTTGGAGTACTAATTGATGAAAACTTGTCTTGGAAAAACCATATTAACTCTGCCACTACTTTACAAAATTAGTAAAACAGTTGGTTTGATTGCTAAGTTGAGGCACCTTGTCCCTTGTCGCATACTTATAAATATTTACCAATCATCAATTGTACCTTATCTAACCTATGGACTTGCTGTCTGGGGAAATGCTCCCAAGACCTATCTTGACAAAATCACTGTTCTTCAAAATCGTGAACTGCGCTTAATTTATTTTGTTTATAGAAAAGAACATGCAATACCTTTATTTGTCAATGCCAAAACTTTACCACTAAACTTTTTATATTACGAATCTGTTTGCAACTTAATGCACGATGTTAGTAGTAATAATGCACCAACAAACATTTTAAATTTGTTTTCCAGAACATCAAGAATTCATTCTTATAACACACGATCATCAACATCTGAAAATTTTTATATAAAAAGATCGAGACTTGACGTTCAAAAAGCTTTTTTGTGAGTTCGCGCCAAGATTTGGAATGAGATACCCAATTACCTAAAAGAACTATCAAAAGAGGCATTCAAATACAAACTAAAAGAAAAGCTGTTTGACATCTTTAAAAACGAAGACTCGTATATTGAAACACCCACAATAATGTCAAAAGTCAAAAAACACAAGAAATAGATATTAGCCCCTCTCTGCTAGAATCTATTATATTGTTATTCTATTCATCTACTTATATTGTTTCTGGAGCATATGTGTTTGTCCAGTAAGCACATGCCCTCTCCTACAAAATTTGTATTTTTCTAAAACTAAATCCAACTTTGTAGCCACAATTTTTTCCATGCTCATGCATGTATACCTTTGCATTAAATTCTGAAATTATTCTTCTATACTCACTAAGAGTCAGAGAATGAAAGGAGAGACTCGTTTTAACAACTTCATTATTTTATTATATAAGACCAAAATCCCCCTAGGGTAAAAAAAAGTATGTGGGTGGCAAGCAAAATACGAATGATCAATACTGAATGAGTGAAACTATGATTGAGCAACCTAAAATGAACTACATGGCTGATAATTAACTGAGTGGTAGATTGGGCCTGTGATTAAAGAAAAAATAAACTATTCTGATCTCAGATCATATCACTACTGACTATAATTAAGCTTCATAAACATCTAACAGAGATCAACTCAAGAAAATAGAGTTGAAGAATAGAGAATGGCAGTTGCCTGCATATGCACCACTTCAGTAACAAACGGAAAATATTACAGTGTTAGTGTCGTGATTGACTCGGACCTTATTACTCAAAGTATACCTCCCCCCCCCCCCCCCCCCCCCCCCCCCCCCTAACTCCCCGTGATTGGCCATTTGGGGAAGCTCTGCCCAAAAGGGGACCCCTTGGTACCCTCTAAGCAAGGTTAAGTTATAGAAAAACTATGCTTTCTTACATTATTTGAAAGGGCCGGCAAATAGGGTTAGACTGAGGACAATTACCGTTGACTGAATCAAAACTGCAGCACGAATTAGGGTCAGATCAATGTGGACCGTCCTCAGCGTGAAGAAGAAAAACAGTGACTAGGGGTTTTTACTCACCTTATAAATATCAGTGAACTCCTGAGAATGAATCTCGTCGAGTCATCCAGTTCATGCACAGCCAGTCATCTCTTAGTGAACGATAACTTGACCGCGAGGACGGACAGAACGTTTTATAAGTGAAAGCAAAACTTCCGTAGTGAACGCTTCCGGCTTTTGACACTCAGTCGAGGCTCGATAATTCGGCGCCCGCGATCCTCTCCGCACGGGAACCTCTTTTTCAGACATTCTCTGTTGTATTCTTTACATTTTATTTCGTGAGTTTTGTTGTTGTTCTTTTTTTTTTTTTTTTTTTTTTTTCCTTTTCTTTTCTTTCTTTTTCTTTAGCGGTCTCTTGCGTTATAGAGGATCTTCAAACACGCGTGAACAAAAGTATGCAATGCCGGTATTTGGCCAGCTTAATGCTGTTTAAAATGTTTTCAAGGGCCCGGTACAAAATCACGAGCGGGAAAATTATTGCCGAATTAAACGGAAAACGAACTAAAATCGATGATGATATATAATTCGTTTAGCGCAAACAAAATAAACCTTTTGTTTTTGACGGACAGAGATTGGATGAATTGCCGATTACTACTTCGGGTCTATTTCAGGCAATAGGCAGGATTCTAGGTTGGACTTAAAAGAAGAATGCATACTGTAGACTTTTAAACTTAGCAACTTTATTGTGTAATCCGCGTGGCTGTTGCTTTACTACATTTTTTTGTTAATCAATATTGATGAATAAGTACCGTTTGAAGTAAAAATGGACAATAATATAATTGTTGAACTATAAGCGATGTATATCGTCATTCGAAAGCTACAACTCACACGTACAATTTCAACTAACAGCTTGGTAAAGCTTGAGTTAAGTGAATTGCAACTGGAGCTACTACCACTCAAATGAACCCGCTCTACAAAATCTAATGATATTTCTGACCAAATCAACAAGATCTTTCTGTCGTGTAAAGGTGGCCAGTTGTAGCAACCAGAAATACTTAACCTTCCAACGTCCGATTTGGATCAGCCCTACAAATCTAATGTACTTGACCAGGCAGCGCAGACCTACGACGTCACTTACATTGGTCAGCGTTCGCCACCATTACTATGTAAAGTCAGGTGAAACCTGGAGTTATCAACTGGCAAGTTTATAGCAACTGTAGCCAATCAAGCGTCTGAAATCCCGATTTTAATCGGGATACAAAATCTAATGTATTTTCAACAGACTTTTTTTGCGTCTATAATAGCCTATACTTCCCTCTGATAGAAACTTCAAGCACCAGGACGGGAGAGGACGGCGGCAACGTCGGTGAAACAGTAAAACTAGTTGCAGAAGACAAAAAGCGCACGTAAATATCTGAAATCGACTTGGTCTTGGGATCGTCGTGCTCTCGCGTGCGACTCCAAATACTTCTTTTTTAGGTTGTTGTCAGAATGTGCACTGCATTTCGAGAAACTACAACAAACGTTCTTCTTAGTAAGAGACGATGAAAAGCAATACAACTTCGGCAAAAACGGAACAAATTGAGCAACCTAAGAATACAAGACAAAGTTACGAAACCAAAAAGAACATGGAGACACTTTTTTTTTTCCTGTTCGCTCGCGTTGCCGTCGCCGTCCTAGCTGTCCTAGTTATCCCTCTTGCCTCTTCCATTACTGCAGGCATGACTGTAAAAGATTAATAGACTAATCTAAGCAACAATTGCAGTTGTTATAAACCAAGAATTATAACAAAACCTGCATAACAAGTTTTTGTAAATAGATATATGACCAAAATTACTCACGGATTAATGCTTGGCAAAGAAGGTTTGATGTTCGCTTTGCGCATGCACGTCTGTGCTACTCCAAGCCTATAAAACTCACATCAGAAACACGCAATAAGTAAATAATAGGAAAGAGCCACGCGGAATTGGCTTTCTAAGGCTTTTTGGCCACCTCAGGACCGCGCCTCTTCTTTGGAGCCCTCCTCTTGGCCGTTGCGATGCGGAGCTCGTGAGCGAAGGCTTGGGCAGGAGTCTCTTGACGAGAAGCATCACCAGGTGACGTCACGGTAATCTCCTCGACGTCATCAGCAACGTCGATCGTGTGGCATTTTAGGGTTTGCAGCTCAATCCTTTCGTGGCGTTTTCCTGGTGGAGCAGCTGCAATGTTAATGGCGAAGGACTGTTTGGTCGTGGCACTAGTTCCTGCGTCTTCTGCAGCGGTATCTTCGGCACTTTTCATCGCGACTTTGTCGTCATGTGCGGTAGTCAAGTTCTTCCAGGGGACTGAAGTGTGGATCTCGATTTCCACAATGTGCTCTCTTGGCAACCCCGCCTCGTTGTCGGAGTCGCTGCTGGCTTCACTGGGGATGTCCTCTAATGATAAATCTTGAGGTCGCTCGAGATTCTCGTTCCCTGCAACTTTCTTCCTGTTCTCGACCTCGTTTCGTTTGTGCATGATCACCTGCTGCAGCCTCCTTACTCGTGTCAAGTTCTCAGTTACCTTTTTGAAATGAAAGTAAAATTGCAATCATTTCAGTTAGACAAGAACTCGAACGGTGCCGCGCGGCACAACTCGCTTACGTACAATCAAGTTGGGTGTGTAAATTTCTTGACAGCTTGACCAAATCAACTACCCTATTCCCAGACCAAAAAGACAAAATCTATACCCTACTTCAGACAAACATTTTGAAAACGATACCTTTTGACGTAGCACATACCTATATGGCTTATATAAACGAGTACCCCCACCCACGGGAATCCACATTGCTTGCTTTTAATTCTGATATGTCCCCTTTAATTGCTTGTTTGATTACTTAATATATACTTAGTGGTGAAAGTACTAAATTATAACACTGTGTACATTAACAATCATGATTACTAACCTCGTCCCACCTCCAGGTGTTAAAGAAAAACACAAGGAATCCCTGAATGAACAAAAATAAATTAAAAACAAAAGACACTTTAACCATTTCACTATCAAGCTCAAAATGCAGACTCTCCTAACTTTTTAAGAAACCATGTATGAGCGATGTAGTGAGATTTGATAGTTTTCATCTAAGCAAGCTATCGAAAACCAGGTTCCCCATATTGTGTGATATGATCTCTAGTGAGAAACTGAAGAAGGAAATTAAAGTTGATCACTCTTGGGAGTGAAAGGGTCAATCCGAAATATCCAGAACTTCTTCATTATTGTATATTCCGTGCCCGGCAGTCTTTGTAAAATTTGTGTAACTTGAACCTGAATGAGTTGTAAGTAGTATTGTTGAGTTCACAACACTGGTAACTTTAGTTACCTGCGCAGAATTGAGGATCACAAAGATGTATTTGGGTGCCACGTGGTCCAAGGGCAGAGTCACAAAACCGATGATCCAGGTCAGACCCAACAGGGGAAACAAGATCAAGCAGGTGCGGGCGGTTTTCCTAAAAATCATCCAACAACAAAAAATGATGCACTTAAACTAAATTACTGTAATTAATTAATTAATTAATTAATTAGGGCACTCATTATATCAGTGTGAACATTACCAGCTGAAACTGACTCGATAGAATAAACAGCTTGTCCGATTAAATGAAGCTACTGTTCTACAATTTTCCGACAATACTGCTTTTGATGCATGGGAGACCTCTCCCACTAGCATGCATAGACGGCGTTTCCGTTCGTTTTCAGGCCAAGTTCGATTAGAGAGTAAAGACTGGGGCCTGTACAAAAGCTTCGCCCAAGGGGCCCCATCTTACTTTCGGATTTGGATCAAATTTGGTCTGACTGCCAGCTATGCAGCCAGGCTACTCTGCCACTTACTTGAAGTTATCAAGGAATGGGGAGATGCTGTTGCTTCGCTTTCGCTGGATAACAACTCGCAGAGCTTGGCCAAAAATGAAGCAGTTTATCTGCAGATAAAACAACACCAAATACAAGAAATCAATACATATTTTTTGGGAAAAAATGATTAAAAGGAGAAATACTACAATGCGATACATTTACCAGGGTGACGAGAGAAATGAATGCAATGAAGGTCCAGTAAGCTTCGCCTCCAGGTCGCACCCAGCAGCTTTTTGGAGATAAACACATTAACGTTTAGTTAGAGATAATACATGGCAGGAACTCGTTTAAAGTCTAATGCAATGAAAAATAGGAACACATCTTGGAAACTGACCCAATTGGCGAAACGTGATTAACTGACCGAGTAAGCCAAGTGGGTTAAGAAAGTCCTGCAGGGTCTAAACAAAATTCAAACAATAGCCATGCTTATCGGACAACGGCTAAACGTCGTCTTTATAAACCGACTCCAATCCATGTTCTAAATTTGCAATTTAAGTTTGGCTAAGCCTGTTTTACGGCGTTCGCCTAAACTTCAATTTAGCGATAAACTAGGTCTAAGTTAGACTTGTTTAAAAAACCGACCCAGTGTGTTTATGAAGTAGCTTGACCTGAATTCAGAAGTCAGAAATTACAGCAAAAGAGCAAATGTAGATCAGTGACTCAACTTACATTTTGTCGCTCACATATTCGTCGATCCCACCATCCGAATACGCAGCGATGATGACTGGTACAGCGGTCAGGCAAAGAGGCACAACTTGGAGGTCAGGAACAAAGCATTATAACGGAAAAGGTTCAGGAACACGAGACAAGATCTATTGCTTACCTGATTTTGCCTTTGAGACTCGTCTCTCATCTAAGATTGTTTGTTGATTGTTCATCATCCAAGTTGATTTCTTTGCGTGACAAGCACGTAAAGGTGGTGTTACACTGGTCGATTTGCAACGATACGATGTTGTGCTAAAAATCGTTCAGGTGTAACATCCTATTGCGAACAATTTTTCGTGATGTTTGCAGTGCTGCAACGCGTTGATTAAAAAACTTGCAACACCGTTGCGTGAATTTGGAGCAAATCGGCGTTGCAAATCAACCAGTGTAACACGAGCTTTAAACTGATTTATCATGGGTTATGAAAATGTAATTTTGAGCTGGTTTTCAGTTTCAGTTTCTTTCTTTCTTTTTTTTTCTTTTCTTTTTTTTTTTTTACTGACACAGATACACAAAGCTGATAAATTTGAACGTGAGCCACAATGAGAAAGAGGAGAGAAAAGGAAAGACACAACTTACGCCAACCAAAAGCGTGGTAAAGCAGCATTTTCTGTCTTTTTTTGAAAACGCTCGTAACACGTCGATACAGCTGAACTCCTTCAAGGAACATCCAGGCAAAGGTAGCTACCAAGAAATACTTAGTAACCACAGCAAATGAGATGCAGGCCGGCTGAAAGAAAATGACAGGGAAATTAAGATAGAGATAGACTACAAAGCCGAGTTGCTATAATATAGACAAAAGTAAAGTAAAAATAAAAGTAAATAAATAAAAATTAAAATAAAAAAAAATTAAATAACAAGACGTAACTGATCTTTTTACAATAATACTTACTATAAATTACAATATCATAGCCAACACAGGTATAGATAAAAAACAAGATGCAGAAAAGAGAGTACAGCAAAAACTTTCACAAGTATGAACATAAAATTAGAAGCTGTTGATTAGTATCAAGTCACAAACCAAACAAAAAATAAGTGTAGTAATACATATACGTTATAAAGTAATACCTGGCTGTACCAAAATTTCTTTGAATAGTTTACATTAGTTTCTGGATCGCATCAAATCGATGCATGAATCTCACCCGGTAACGTTTAGCGTTGATTCCAATCATGAAGAAAGTCTGACTAAAGTATAGACTCACTACCAGACCCAGCCTTATTTGCGCCTTCTCTTTTCTGAAATTACTGAAAGGAAACAAACATACATTATATATCAAAGATCAATGTATATTGTCAAAAAGTCCTCTTTCGTTGCCTGATTCTGCATGAAAGGTGGGCCTCGCGGATTTGGTATAAAAAAATAACAGGAACATTTTCAGACCTGCTGATCAGTCACTGCCGTGAAGTCGGATTCTGGCCCCACACACCATTTCGCATGAATGTCACCTGTCACACCTTTTTTTTTTTTTTTTTTTTTTTTTTTTTCAAGAAATTGTTTTGTCCGAATGTTGGCCGTCAACTTCAGCGATCTTTCATCGTCAAAAAGAGCCCGTTTTCCCAGTAGCAATTTAGGCTAGGTCACCCAAACTGGTTGAAAAATGATCTCATATGACCAAACATACATTTTAGTTTGTAACTAGTAAAAACGAAGAGGCCTCCAATTTGCAACTCTTGTTCTCAAAACTAAATCAATCTTTCATTAGGCAGGCAGTAATTCGAGCCTTGGACACAAAACAGTCCGCCATTGACAGCAATTCAAAGAAGCTCTATTTGAGCAGCACATTATAAAGTTCGTGAATTGTGTATGCTCATCAGCAAAATTAGGGGGATCAATTTGTACGTCATTTTCACCACGAGTTATTCGTCTTGAGTCAGAAACAAAACTGTTCGTTAAGTTTTGAAAAGAGGTCTAGATCGAGAATATGAATAATGTCGGTAGTTGCTATTTTGCCAGTTACTACCAATGTAACGACTCACAGGAAATGACCAATGCCGCCGATTGACAAGACGTTCCCAAGCGAGGAGATTCCGAGGCCTCCGTACGTTAACGCCGTCAATACGCGCTCATGGATTTCAGATGAAGACTGACAAAAAGTAAAACCAAACCCTTGACTACTCAAAATTCACGTTTGCTATGATAGAAGGTTTAGTTAACCCAAGCAGCGCTATATATTAGTTGCAGTTCCACTAAACAGCATCTTAACCCTTTCACTCCAAAGCTCAAAATACGGATTCTCCCAACCTCTCAAAGGGAAAATGTATGAGTGATGTGGCGAGAGTCGATAGTTCAATCAGCTGTTATCTGAGCAAGGAATCAAAAACCATTTTCTCTATACTGCATGGTATAATTCTGGTGAAAGACTGAGAAGAGAAAATGGAAGTTGATCACTCTTGGGAGTGAAAGGGTTCAAGGGGCCCTCTCAGCCAATTCAGTGTTTTTGTTTACATCTGGAATATCCAAGGCTGAACTTGGTTCCCAAAAAAGGAAGTAATCATTCAAGAGAAAAATGGTTAGTAGCACTTTCAGATCAAAAGAAACTAATATTATTCCGAAACAAGTCGGATGGAAATGAATTGCTAATCATTGATCCGGCATTTTGGCAAATAGGGCCCCTTTTACCGGCTATTCTGTCCATTCCAAATAAACCGCTATGCCACCTATTCTGCTATCTAGAGCAGAATGGATGGAGTAGTATTTCATTCATTCCGGAATCAGAATAGATCCAAAAGATCACGATTATCGTCTATTCCGGAATAGGAATAGACGGAATAGTCAAAAAATAACGCGCCCTAAAGTTCACCTTTAGTAGTGTGAACGTTTGACGCAAGTGAGCTAAAACTAACACACTGGATAGAACATTTTGAGCGTTTTACCGTATTCTCAGGTTCCTCTTCTAGTTGCATTAACACCGCGAAATGAGTCATGTGATCACATGAACACTCTGCGTGTCGTCCGGTCCTGGGCGATAAGGAACATCCGTCGTCTACCCAGTCTCCTCCAGTGGATCCCCTGTTAACAAAAGCAAATTAAAGCGTTACAACACAAATAATGTGGGGTTAGTTTGTTCTGCATTACCAAGATTATCACAAGCTCTTTTTTTCTTCTGTTCTTCCCGCACACAAAAATGAAAATGAAGCTAACAATAAGCCACTTTCACAACCATGCACAGTTGTAGCCTGTCAAGATACTGAAATCGACGCAAAAAAGAATGGCGCGCGAAAGACTGGGGCGAAGGCGGGAGAAGGTGAAGTTAGTTTGTTCTGTATTACTAAGGACACGGCATGCTGTCATCTTGTTTTATTGTCACAGTAATTCTTTTTGCACAGCAATAAGTATCATGAGAGCCTGTAATAAGCAGCGCTATTCGCGAAGCGCACTTTTCTGGCGGGCCACCTGATGGCAGGCAGAGTAAAGAACTGCTTGATTGGTTAAAATGCAATTATGTAGAAACAAACCTAAGTTCAACAGAGAGATTTATTTGACAGACACTCATTTATGTGGGAGTAAAAAGTACTATTTGCTACTACGCATTATTGTAAAAGTAGCTTATTCAAGTTGGCACTGAACCACCTTCGAAAGAAGTCTACTTTGCTTTTGCGCTATTTTCACAATAGTTCATATTATGCGCAATTTTGATCGATATCACATCAATGTACTAGTAACGCATAGCGGCCCTTTGTCATACTATACACCATTCAAATTCCTTACCCTCTACGGGGCCTCCAGTACACACAGGTCAGATCCTTTAATTTCTTGTCCTGATGACAATGATATAGACGATAAGACAATTTGACATAAGATGGCATGCTTTCATCCTGTTTTACTTCGGAAACACATCTGCAGATTTCTGTTTTATTTAGTTTTAACTGAGTACATTTTAGTTGAGTTCTAAGTAAGAGATTGGTAAAGCCATGTAATAAGATGCAGAGAACAGAAAATCAAAAATGATGCTTGTCAGCAATACAAGGATGATAAAAATAAAAAGACAAAAATAATGACATGATCAACAAAGCAAGTACTAACCGGAAGATCCGTAAACTCTATCGCCACCTTCTTCTGGAGTTTGATACTGTCGTCTACTGCCACCGCGATGATATTTGAGCCAAGGCTAAAATAATGTAACATTTTTAATAAATACAGTAGAACCACGCTATCTCGAGCTCTCAAGGAAAGCGAGAATTAGTTCGAGATAGTGGGTGATCGAGATAGCGGAGTTCTACCAAGAGAAATTTCTACCTAGTTCATTTCAGAGGGAAATCGAATTCTGTTCGAGATAGCGGGGAGTTCGAGATAACCGAGGTCGAGATAGCGGGGTCCTAATGCAAACGCAAGAAATGAGAATGAGAAATGATTTCCATGACACAAAACTTAGATCTATTCGAAAAGAAGGAAATAGATGAGCGTGTCTTATGAAATAACCTCACTGTTTGATGATATCACGGACAGTTCTGAGTAAATGCATAGGCTGCAGGTGTATACAGATAATCACTCTGTTCAGTCGCTCTTTAGTGGATGTGAAAAACTTCATCAATCAAAATCGTAGCTATAAAAAGACAGAAAGTGTCACCTCAGGCAGGCTCACACGAGTAAAGCAAGCGAAAGCGACCAGTTCACACGGTAAATTTTGCAAAGCCTTTAAGCCTGGCAAAACGGTGACACGTTTCGTGCAACATCGCGCAACATTGCCGTGTCTTTTTACAGCATATGTTGCGCTGTAGGCTCCGTTTATACTAGAGAGAATTTATCCGGATGCGTGAAAGCGTTTACACTAGTTTTTGTGAATCCGGGAAGAAAACGAATCCGGAATCGACAGTGGGAACTTTGTGTCCGAAATAGTTGTAAAGTGCAAACAGGGCCTTTGATTGAGTTTGTTAACAGATTGAGAATGTGTTTTTCTTCAATGTATATGATATTAAAGTCAACTCTCTCTAAGGCGGACACCTTCGAGATTCAGACTTAGTGTCCGCCTTAGAGAAAGTTCAAATACAGACAAACAAGTGAAAATCGGCAAGGGCCAAATCTGCATGCTGTCCGCCTTAGAGAGGTGTCCGCTTAGAAAGAGTTTACTGTACTACAGAAAATACGAATCTTAAATATACAATTGAGTTACCACATAAATTTCTGAACACTCGTGAAGCCAGCGAAATAGAGTAATACTCACCTGTGTGAATTGTCCAATCCTTGACGAAACAGTCCGTTCACGTTTTTGTAAACAATGCTGACTACATTAACACCTGAAGATCCGTGGAAAAGGCGTGCTTAGTCGGTAAAGTTGGAGGGCATAGGAACCTTAAAATTAAGTTCTCTTGCGGCTTTGTTAACATATTAAGTAAACCTTGAACAAAGATTGATAAAAGGGTACAGTATGCATATAATTATATTAAAAATGAACTAACTTTGATTTCCAAAGACACCGGGTGGCAGTTTCATGACAGCCCGCACGTTGTCTGTGTTATTCAACTTGGGTACAGTGACTGGGCTGTTGTGATTCGGAGAGATGTTCTCGATCTGCAAGACTAATGAGTGAAGAATATTAAATTAACCCGCCGATGACCAACAAGAAAACAAAATCTCTCGCACGTCACCCCGGAAGTGTGCCCCGGGTAATAGATGAACCTCGGGGTGAGGAGGGGATGCTCATCGTACCTTTTAGGAGTCAAAAACATGAGTTCTGGTACCACTTAAAATGCTCAAGATCAAACGCTGACATTTTTTTGTGACGGAGTACCGTTTGGGGACCGGATATTTTTACTCCAGCAGACTGTTATCAGTGTACTCAAACCAGGTCCATTTAATACTACTAGGAGTCAAAACGAAAATTCCCGAAGAGCAACCCCAGCCTTTTTTATGTTTTATTATATCATTATTAATTTGAAAACTTACCTAATCTCTTCGAGCGAATTGTCATGATCTTGGCCGATTCATTCAGGTGATTCGCAGCGTATTCGAGGGCAAAATCTTCTACTTGTGAAGATGCGGACAGAGTAGATGCTCCATCTTGTTCTGCAGTCTCTGTGACCAGGTTATCTGTGACACCCATCACAAGCTGGGGGGGGGGGGGGGGGGGGAGGGGGGAGGGATAATACGTATTAGAGGGCTATTGATAACAGCCACAGCAACGATTTAACCCGAAGGACGTCAAATGTGATCTTTTCACAAAAGCAAACATTTTTCACCATATCGAAATTACTAAGTATTACGGGTTTCAGCACAATTGGTCTACAGAAACGAAATGGCGAGTTTAAAAACAGAAAAATAAGAGACTTTAGTATGAGGTGAGGGAGGCTCCGTCCTTCATTCCATATACTAAAATCTCCTGTCTCAAAGATTTTAAAAGCTCGCCATTCGATTTCTGATTGGTCAATCGTACTGAAACCTGGAATACGTATTGATTTGGATGTCCGGTTTCTTGTGACAGGATTATTTTTCAATCTAATTTATTTTGCACAACTCCGACATGGCTAATAAGCACGTTCTAAACAACAATTTTAATATCAAAAGATATTACCTTTAGGGAGGACTTGTTCTTGGGATCTGCAGTCTTCAATATCTCCTTGAATCTTGTGTGAACAAACTCCTTTGATTCAACGGTTGAATGAGTTGACTGCACGCTTGTCGGGTAAACCTGTTTGATGCTGGAAGCGACGAACGATGTAGGAAAGCTTTGAGCAGCTTCGGACTTCACAAGTAGTGGAGTTATAGACTCCAGGGGAGCAGTGGCTGTGTGGTGAACAAACTCCTTTAGTTTAGCGGCTGAATGAGCTGACCGCACGCTTGTCGGCCCATAAGTCACGTGACTTGTGATTGTCGGTTGTGAAACAGAACTCGCACCCGGTCCAGCTTTGCTTGTCTTCGTTACGAGGGATTTTAAATTCTCCGCTGTTGAGGAATTCAGACCAGAAGACGATAACAAACGGCTCATGGTCTGGTTTGAAGACATTTTCAAGGTCGAGGTGTTGTTGAGCCCTCTGGATGAAGAAATATCTGACGAGAGAGAATGGGAAGACGTTGAATATGCGACATAAAGTTCTGTACAGATGTAATAGTCTTAAATATTAATTTTACAATATAAGGTCACGAGGTAGATAAATAAGACAATTGGCTGCGTTCCATTACACTTCAGCCAGCGAAGTTTTAGCTTGTAACTTCCTGTGGTGTATATTCTATTTTTTACAAATCTAGTGTGTTTCAATTAATGCTTTTTTTCCGAATTGTCCCCCCCCCCCCCCTCTTTTTTTTTTGTTCAAATTGGGAAAGAAGGGTAGCTATGATTCCTCTTTTTATAGCGAAGGTCCTTGTATAATTGTACTCTATCATTATGCTTTAATAATGTTGCTCTCTCTCTTGTTCAACCATCGTGAAGATCGGCCTCGTACAAAGGGAAAAGTCACATGACTAAGTGTACACAAAACAACATAACGAGAAAAAGCAACATAATAAAAATAACTACAAATCACAACGTACATTTTCAAACAAACAATGCCCTTACTTGTTGGGAACGATGTTATTGTCTGCTCATGAACATATTTTCTTCCAAAAGAGTCAACTCCAGTAAACTGTCTCCGTAGCGCCTGCTGTACACCAGGGCAGCGTCCATCAGAGGCAAAGGTGTCGCTGTAAGTGAAACGCACGTGGACATCACAGAGATTGTACCGTACACTTGGGAGGCCGGTGCTGTTGGCTGAGATGGAATCTCGGCAGGTCTGATTTACGTCGTCAGGAAATTTCAATGAGGGTCGGCAAGTTTCAGAACTATTTCGGCCTTCATACCAACTTCCTGGGAAACCAAATGATTCCAAGTGTGCGTGTCCACTGACAAGAGTAAGAAACCGAGCGTATTTTGATTGATGACTGATTTTGTAATTTGTCTTATTGGCAATCATGAATGTTCGAGAGAAGTCCGTTCCTCGTATTTCCTCCCATGTAAGGCCGTGCAGCTGATCGTCAACAAGAAGTCCTGACGTGTCTGAGGTGTTCATTACGATGCCGATAAACGTAGTACATTTCCTGCCAATTAGTTTCAGCGGTGTCGCTAAAACAGCAGCTGACGTATATTTACTTACTGGAGGAAGAACTGTCATAAATGGAACTGTAGCCCAGGAATCGGCATCTTGACCTTTGTTGTACTTGACAACAAGGCAGGGCTTGTCACACAGTATTTCACGAGAATCGTTCGAAGGAATGTCATATTCGGCAAAGTCTCCCTGATCAAGTGAAGAGCGACTGCCACCAACACTTATCGCGGTTTCATTAAAAGCGGCCAAAACACGGAATACGTCTCCCGCTCTTCGCATTGCTGTGGGACTTGTAACATGATGACTCCCCCAGTGATTCACAGGAGGGATCTGCTCCACCAAATGTTCACAAACATTAGCTTGAACTTTGGCGCACTGGTTTCCAGAAAATACAGCCACTTTCTTGCTGGATTCTACTTTGGTTCCAGTCAAGTCAGCGCTGCTCCCAATTTGGAACACTTCCAACTGATTTAGTTGCTCGGTAATAGTCTCGAAGTTTCCGTATTGTTTTCCTTTGTACGTCACTGCTCCTGATGTTCTCAGGGTTACAGTTACATCAGTGTTGTCTTCTGAGGCAACGATACCAACTAACGAGTATCGATGAGTAGGTATGTAGGATGGCACCACATATTCCGTCCCAACCATGTGCAAAGGAAGCCCGAGAAACCCGTCACTTATAGAACTTACCATGTTTACTCCGTAAACTGCGATGTCATGATCAGACGTGATGCGGACACCTTTCCTCTCCATACCTGTCACAGTGGTCATGCGCACTGTTCCATTGAGTTCTATGGTTGTCATATTGTCGATGGTCACGTGATAGGTCTGATTCATGGAAAGAAAGGGAACCTCTACACGAACAACAGTGTCGTGGCGGCTTGTGATGTACAAGTTGTTGCTTCCGCTCATTTCCTCTTCATATTGCGTAATAAATCCAACCACAAACTCTCTTCCAATGTTTCCACTGACCTCTGACGTATAGGAAATGAAGAAAGTAAATGCAAAGGGGATATTACACCGGAAGGAATGCAATACGGCGGAGTATTTTTACGAGTCGGTTCTATTTTTTCGAGCCTGCTTCAGGCGAGAAAAAATAAAACTGACGAGTAAAAATACAGCCTACTGCACGACTTTTCATATAATATAAAATTGTTTATTATACGACAAGCAAAGGAGGGCCAAACGTTTAGCCGTGTACAAAATGGATTAAACGTTTGTCACAAAAAATGACTACGCGTTCGTAAACTTTGCTTGCGAAAATTGATCGCGTAAGCTAATAATATAAATACAAAAATACTCAATTCTGATTGGCTGAGAACAGGGGTATTATATTTAAGGTGGCTCAATAGGGTATTTCCCAGCACTTGCTCGTATTTAGTTTATGACACCAAAACCGTCATATTTTCATTTCATTATATTCTTTCTTGATCAAATTTGCAGGGTAGATGTTTCGAAAGGTCTGTTGCGTATACGTCTTACTTTTGTCACTCTAGTGTGGTTTCTATGGAAACAATACTTCCTTGAAATAAAGGTCTTCTACCCCGTTTTCAAACTTTCTGCTCTATTTTCTCGAGTTTTCTTCGGTGAATTTTTCTGAAACTTTCAGTATGTTTAAAAATATGTATAAGGTAAACGTAACTGTGAAAAAAAGTTGGGGTTAGAGGAGCGGATTCCGAGCTAATTGGCAATTTATGTTTTTTGCAAATAAAAAAAATTCTGCTCCATAAATTTCCATTAAAATCAAATATTACAAAACCGGATATAATCTTCGTTTGATTGCAAAATTTAAGACAGATTCACCGAAGGAAACTCGAGAAAAATGCAAAGAAAAACTTGATATTTTACGTGCGTATTGCGCCATCAAATGCAAAATAATGACTCGACAAGATCGACAAGTGCGCATGCGTTAGCCGTAATGTTGCATGTAAACACGAGGAGAAAGCGGCGATCGCACGCCTGCAAGTACAGCAAGTTTTCTTGGTGCGAAGCTAAAAGGAAACACCATGCAATTCCTGAATTTCTGTCTTGAGAAGCTCGTACTGGATATGTCAGCCACGAATTATGCTGTGCGAACTACTGTTAGCGAAGTCTCGAACAATTTGAGGGCGATAGCTGTTCAACAACTCAATCCTTTTCAATACAAAGCCGTGAAGACAGTTCGAAAGTCGTCAGTTCAAGCCGTCGAATGCTAGTCCACTAGCTCCCAACAAGTTTGTTGGCAGTTGTGTCCCATCAAGTTCATTCATACTTATTCAGTACAGTTCGTGAATATTTAGTTTTGCGACTGCTCACCTGAGATAATATGCCACAGACTGACACGGGATCGAACTCTGCAGGTTAGTAGGATTTGCAAAGCTTCCGTAACAACGCCAATAATTTCTGTCTAAGTTTGCTTACTTCCAAGAATTGCTGCCAGTGTTGTGACTAGGCCGAATGTACTGGTTTGTCCATTGCAACTGATGATTGCCGAAATGACCGAGCCGCGTTTGTGACGGCCGGTTCATTTCAAAGTCAAACAGAATAAAATCTGAATTGTAGAACTTCTTCATCGTTGTGTTGCTTGTTTAGTTATTGGCCTAACAGGATGTACAGAAACAATACTTTCAAACTAATTCAGTAGAATTATATACATTCGAAGGTAAAGTGATAAAGATCGGCGATCAGACAAGTAAAGCCGGCGTGTACTTAGTTTGATTGAAAGGCTTTCAAGTTTGGTTTCTTCGTGACTCCAAGAACCGTGCACGCATCGTAAACTGTTTTTACTCCGAGATTTTAGGATTTCCTGTTAAATTCAGATTTCCTCCAGAGAATTACGAAAGTCGGGTTTTTATTTCATTGTGATTTTGGTGCCCACGCGTGCATCTGAAAACCCTATGGAGCCACCTTAAACTAGTGTGCAAGTGTGCAAGAAAGGTTAATCAGATGTGCAAATGTAATTAATCAGAGTTAATTGCACAGATTAATTGATTTTGCACACTTCGTTGCCATGACAATCACGCAAGCTCAACTTTTGCATCGAGAAAAAATGGTGGCCAAGAGCGAGAGATTCCCAAAACATAAACAAAGCAGCCATAAAAGTTAAAAACTGGGAAACTCAAACGCACGAAATCGACTCCAAAACATGGACGAAAATGCCTGTAAGGAATTCGCGGAGGAGCCGGCGAAATGAAATAAAAAGAAAGTGGAAATCTACGAGCCCGAAGTAAAGTTATGTTCGGAGATCAGCAATGTGCCAAGCCATCCGCAGCAGGAATAGTCTGAAACTTCAAGAGATCATCGACAGGTCGTGATCAGTAAACTTCTTAAGTTGATTTCAGTTTCGATCCAGTTTCTTCTGCTGAAAAGCTTGTTTGTAAAAGTTTAGCCGCTCAATGTTCGCGAGTGTGTCGATCGGCTCTGCAGAACTTTATGACTGAAGCTTGAAGCCTTCACGATACGATTGCAATTTTTTCGCTGAACAGCAGCTTCAACGGTTTCTTAATCTTCGCTAAGTAAATATAACTATATAGACTTGCCGTAACTCAGGTTTCTCTTCCTTTCGGAGATTGTCGGCAGCCAGTTATGCCGTTTCAGCGGGTCTGCTGTTCGGTGACTTTCATCCATAACGTGTTCCATAACAGAGCTCAGGGTTAACTCAGTCTTTCATTCAAGGCTATTCAAGACAGTGATCCTCGTTGACTTGAGTTTTGCATTACGCAAATTTCTACAGCGTGAATTTTCAGCGTCCAATAAAAAGTCGCGCGTTTAACAGTTTTGCTTTGGAATGGCTTCCTTCATCTTGTTTATTTTTGCATCTACATTATTAACTAGTAATCATTGGTGTGCTCATTCAATTAACGATTAATTGTGCTCGTAATGTTTGAAAATTCCACAAGTAACACTCGTCCTGCGGACTCGTGTTATTTTGTTAGAATTTTCAAACATTACTCGCACTATTAATCGTTAATTGAATGAGCACACCAATGATTACCACTACTAATAGAACAGTTGATCTGGTTCCTGACGAGTGCAATACGCTCCCATATTTGCACTTGTTTTGGCCTTTATTCAGTCATTCTTATAGGACGCGGAAAAAAATGAGAAATTATGCGGCATTTTAGGTCAATTATGCGATTTTTTTCCGAGCTAAATATATTATTTTTGACCAGGTCTCAGAGGAGAAAAACCATTTTTATGCTGTTTAACAGACAGTTAGAACATAAAGGAACATTAGAATGTGATGTATCTCAATCTAGAATGGCCATTTGAGCTTTACAGTATATAGAAAAAATAAACAAAACAAAAAAAAACAATAACAGTTGTATTCCAGTGCTAATGCTGTGTGGGGGTACATGTAAGTCTTTGGTAGAGCTACTCATAATTAATTTAAAGGTGCCTATCTCAAGTTGCCAGGATTATTGACTGCATGATGGGGCTCAAAGGCTCAGCGCACTCCAAAATGGATCAATGTTCATATAATCACTTCAAATCAACACTGCTCCCCAATTACAATCAATGTATATTTTTTATTGTCCTATTTTCATGGTATGATTGTTACCAGTTACCCATAATGTAAACGGATACACTGGCCAATGGTGAGAATCTATTTTATTAAGATGACTCACCTGGCTCAGGCAGAGCCCTAAAAATATCACTAATCGGCAGTAAGCCTTCGAGGTGCTTGTCCACCACGCACTTTCGAAAGTGATCAACAACATTGCATGAAGAGCAAAACAGCAAGCCACTGTCCGCATGGAAGGTTCCTTCAGGATATTTCCTTGCTCTGTCGTCAGCGGTGGTTTTCACTGGAAGGTGCGATCGTCTCAGCTTCTCTGTAACGGCAGGCTTTTTGACTACAAACCTATCCATGGGGACGTTTGTTTCGACGTTCAACGAAAGCAACTACATAATTATTGTAACTCGACGAGAGTGTAGCAAGGATCTAACGGTGTCTTTCATGAATATATATCAGCAACAGTGATTTGCCAGTTTACAGAAAAGGATTGTTTATTCTGAACCAATAGGCAATGTAGGAATCAAAACTAGTACCAGGCCCCAGACATGTAAATAACGCCATGTTGTTCGATTGACGACCATATTGAAGGTTGTAGAAGTTTCCTAAGGTTTCTCTACGGATTTTTGGCAGGTAAATCACCTTCAGACAAGGTTTAAGCTGCGGAAGCTTTAGTAAAAGAGAGGATTTATTGTGTACTTTGTTTGTATTGTGCAGCATTTTTTGAATTATACAATATTTCATGAATTATGCAATCGGATGCGATTTGAGGCCGATTATGCGAAATCGCACCATCGCGTAATATCAGAAACCCTGTTTATTTCCACTCGAACATGTGAAGTCGTGTAATAAAAGTGAACTATCTCTAAGACGGACACACTCGGGACCTAGTCTAGACAGACAAAACAGTGAAATTAGGCCGGCAGGAACCAACAACCCTTGTCCGCGTTATGGAGGTGCCATCTTATACTGATGCCCGTATTGACTGTATATAAAGTTAGTGCTAACCTTGCTTGACCATCATACCTTCCTCCCAGCTATAAACAAGCTAACACCTTACCTGGAGAAGTCATCAATGTAATCCACACCAGCACCAGCAGAAATCGGAAAGTCTTGCAAACTGACATATTGTCCTGAAAGAAATACAGAGAAAATCTAAGCGGCTTCTTCTTCTTTTTTTTTTTTTTTTTTTTTTTTGTCATCACGTGAACGGGGTGTTTAGTGTTGATATTTTGTTCTAAAAGCATCTGTTCTCCACCAGCCCTGAAGTTGTTGGTTAAATTACAGGTCGTCCTTGGTCAGGAAGCGACGGATTAGCATAACATGTAGGCGCTCATGGGGGAGACAAAGCCTGTAACGGGCCATGTTAAAGTCTACCCGAAGGCTGTGCGGACTGCTACGGGCTGGCCGGGGTTTTCCTTACTGCCTTTTGGTTTAGAATTGCGTCCAGCACGTTAGCTCAAAGTAGAATCGTCACGTCTTGAATCGACCTCTGGTACATTAAGGCCGGTGAGGTGTGGCCACGACTCTATCATAGAGCGGATAACTCTCTTAGTTGGGGGGTTGGTTGGTTGACTGTCCAGGGCTGCTCAACAAGTATCCTTCGCGCATTCTTGTTCTTGGTAAATGACAACGGTATATTAAAATAAGACCTGCCTGGAAGGTTTGGCTTGATGGCTGCAGTTTATTGTACCGATGTTCATCACACTCGATCGCCCTTCCAGGCCAATCTTGTCAGCAAATTCTTCAAGGACAAGGGATGCCTGACTATCAGAATCGAGGAGGGCGAAAGTGTCAATGCTGGAACCTCCGATTGTTTTCACAGTGATCGGTACAATCTGTAGTAGCACTGTTGCTTTTTCGTAGCCCAAGTGACGATGTTCCTACATGTACGAACACTTGCGCTGTTCCGTGGATTAGGTGGTGATAAGATTTGTTGCAGCTGCCTATACCGCATTACCCTCGGCGTTCGCATTTCCGTGCAAAGTTTTCGCTATCGCTAAGGCAGCGAAAACACAGTTTGGTTTCTTTGGCTAGCAGGGCGCGCGGCCGTCAATGTCCAGCGCTTTAAATGTTTCGCAGTGCTCGATCTGATGTTCCTGGTTTCCTTATGTTGTGAGTTTTGCTATTCTTTCGTACGCCAGTTGCGAGAGTTGATACGGCGGTCGACGGGTTGTTAGGCCTTCTCGTGGGGTGGCTTGTTCTTCTTCCGTCGCTGTCCGGTCTGAGGGGTGGTTTTGACGGCCCTGCCCGGTTTGCAGAGTGCTCGCTCACTGGCGCTTTGGTGCAAACTCTTACGCGCAGCCACAAGTCGAGATCTGATAATGATGGCACCTTTGAGCTCACTTAAATTTTCTTCTCTTCCCAACGACCCCCGAGTGTGTTCGTCAGCTTGTGGACGGCGCGCCTAACATTGTCGGTAGCATCCAAGTCGCTCTTGAACCCGAGGCTTTTGAGCTTCTCGACCGCAATGTGGAGGCTGTTGCATAGCGACTGCAATTGGCCAAAGTCTTCTTCTGGAACTTTGGGGTGATCGAATATTATTTTAGGTACGCCCTTGCCAATAATTCTTCGTTGTCAAATTGCTCTATCAACTCGAGAAGGGCAGTTCGGTACAAGTGGCCGTGGTTAAGCATTCCGCCGATTGCTTTCTTCGCCTCTCCAACAAGCGCACTCTGCAGGTGTGTCATTCGTTGAGTATTGGTCAACGGCTGATCGTGGACGAAGTACTTGAACATGAAGATGAAGTAGGGCCACTCGAGGGGATTGCCGGAGAAACGTGGAAGTTCCAGGCGAGGAAGGGACTTCATGAAGGCTGAGGGTCCACTGGCGTGCTTCAGTTGAACTTCTTTCTGTCAGGACTATCGCAGAATTTATGGACCCAGGATTCGTTAAGCGCTTTGTGCGTAGTGGGGTCATCTTGGTCTTGTCCAGAAGATGGAAATATCTGGCGGGTTGTTGAAGAGTGCGCCGGGGGTGAAGAGTAGGTGCCTGCTGCGGAGCGCTGACAGCGCCTCGGCTTTACCCGTCGGTGGGAGCACTTCACGTGAAGGAGACACTTGCGGTTCCCTGTCGTCGTCAAAATCACGAAGGCGGTTGACCAAGTTGTTCACTGGATCTTGTTTTTCGTCGTCAAGCTCCAGTTCTAGACGAAGTCTTTCCACCTCATATTCCAGTTCTCGGGTTTGACGACGCTCTTCCATCCTCTGATTTTCACCCCTCAGTCTCATTTCGTTTGCATCTCGCTTTCGTTGTTCATCCCTCAGTCGCGTTTATTCAGCATCTCCCTTCCATTCCTCTTCGGCGCGCCGATTTGACTCTTTGCTGGCTTGAGCGATCTTTAGTTCGGCCAGACGTTCCCTTTTGATTAGATCGCTAGCCTTTGAGCACCATGTGAATTTCGATTTGGATCGCGCTTTCCTGGACGACGACGACGTTCGAGACGGGGTTCTGCTTTCTCTCTGACTGATCAAGCTTTCCTTCTCGCGCGTCTCTTCGGGATGTTCGTGATTTGCGTGACTCGGTTCGGTTGCGTGCTCGTGATCATGAATAGCACTGCTGTCTGAGGGCGTGTGTTCCTCACTTGCGTGCCTCGGTGCGGTTGCGTGCTCGTACTCGTGAATATAACAGAAAGTTTACTTTTTCGTTTTGGCTGCGTTTTCGTCCTGTCCGGAACAGGTACATCTGACCATGTATTCTGCGCGCATTGTGAGACATTTGACCAAACATTTTCGAAAACGTCAAATGCTCGGGGTTTTGCCTGGGGAGGGGATAATCGCAGTAGAATTGACTCATACATTATAATTGAATATCGAGTCCCAGTATTTACAGAGAGAGAGCTTCGCTCTCGGGCAACTGTTCGCTTCTCGGAACAGATAATATCCTCGGACAATTATCTGTGCATATTTCCTCGCCAAAAGTAGTTTATTGTTTATATAGATGCACGCGGGAATTTGAACGAACATGGGAGAAGTTTGGAGAAGCACGAGGCCGCCGAGCTTCTCCAAACTTCACGAGTGTTCGTTCAAATTCCCAAGTGCATCTATAACTCAATATACGTACGCTGACAAATGCTTTACTTCTTTTATAAGATAAGGCAAACGAATTTTGTGAAAAAACAACAAAGGAAAAAACGAATTTGACGCAAGCTGACGTCTAATTGACGCGCGCATGCGTATGTTGAGTTATAATGCACGCGCGTTTGCCAATCAGATTGCGCGTACTATCCACCTTATCTTATAATCTCTTTTCTTACGAGCGTTAAGCTAAACTAAAACTTTTGCACTTGAATGTACAGTTTTGTGCATTGATCGCTGACTCAAAAATAAAGTGACCGCATGGCCAACAAACGTATTTCCGCGGTGTTCTATTAACTCTTTCAATCCCAAGTTCAAAATGCAGATTCTCCCACCCTTTTAAGATAAAATTGTATGAGTGACGTGGTGAGAATTGATAGTTTAATCAGCTGTTATCTCAGCAAAGTATCAGAACCAAGTTTTCTTTACTGTCTGCCGAAACTGAAGGAGAAAATTGAACTTGATCACTCTTGGGAGTGAAAGGGTTAAACGGAGCTCACGGTGAATGTTCTTGTCTTCAAGTTTACAAACCGTTCCGTATTTAGATTTAGATACTCCACCCTCAATATGAGTGAGAATCGTCTCAAGTAAAAATTTCTTAGTCCAAGAACATGATAGAAAATTGAACTGATCTAGGATTGACACTGGTATTGTGAATCCAGCACTGTGAAACAGTGTTACCAATCAACCAACCTTACGGGGATTTTGTTACATCCCCCTACCTATCCTCTCTCACAGAAAAAAAAACCCTTAAAGACCATAGTATGTAGTCCGGGCTAAGATCGCTTCAAGAATCTAGACAAATTAGGACCGGTCGTAAACAATGTAGAAGGTGCGGCAATGGCAACTACACAAAAACAGCAAGTAGCATAAAAAAATCCACTACATCTTTAAAACCACTAAATGCTTTATATATTTACTGCTATGAAAACGAGTGGTACTATACCGAAACAAGTTGAGCACTAGGGAAAGAAGGTCTAAAAAATGGCGAAAAAAACTTACGGATAGCAGGAACCAAGACAGGTGCCTTGGTCAGCTGCCGCTCTTCCGCACTTGCAATGCTGATGAGGAATCATAATTAAAGTTATAATTTGAATTTGAAGCAAGCCGGGTGAAAACAAACAGTAGGACTCCCTAGCAAAAATTCACTTCGTTAGAAGTACGACTATTCAAGGCGCAGGCAAGCCTGCAGCGGACGAAAACTTCTAACTGTTCGTACGAACGGTCATCGAATTAAAAGAGAACAGACCAGGCGCACAAGAGAATGGCGGCAATTAAACACTAGAGCTCCCTACCCTCGTGCCCTACATTCAATGTTTTTCCACCGGATGCACGTCCTGCGCTAGCAAGATCATTATATTTTAATCATTGAGCAAAACTAATGCGATGGAGCGCTGCGCCAAACACAGTGAAACATCGAACGGTTCACGCGGCAATACCTTTACAAATTTTCTTCGGTTACACTAATTTCATGAACCAAGCCTTTCAAAAGACATAAATTCTCAGCGATGCCGCATTCTCAGTGATGTCAGACGTGAAAGTACAAACTGTATCTGAAACTATACAAAACATGGTCAGTCAAAACCTGGCGTTTAACTTTTCAAACCTTTCGTGACGAAAATCACATTTATGAAACCAAGCAATTGATTTTTAACAAGCGGGAATTGTTTTAATTTTTACAGGAAAGCCGTCTGTGACAAATGTTTGAAGTATTATTTTTTAGAGCGGTCACCGTGCGTAATGTAAGTACACTGGGTCGATTGTTGTGTCTCAACCGCGAGCAGCAACTGAACTCGCCCGACTTGTCACAGTAAATGCTTTTGTCTTCAAGTTCCCAAACCTTTCCGTATTTCGTTTTTTAAGATTGTTTCAAGCAAAAACTTATCAGTCCGAGAACTCATAATAGAAAATCATTTAACGACACCATGATATTCGGCACTAACAAAGATTTCATGCAGTACGAAGAAAATAACTGTGTAGTTCATAAGTACGAGTAGCGATTGCAGAAACAATACGTAGAACAATGGAAAATGAGTGCAATTGAAAGAATAACACAGACGATAAAGGCTGAAAAAAAAAGGGAAAAAACTTACGGATAGCAAGAAGGAAGACAGGTGCCGCGTTCATCTGGGGCTTTTCCGCATTGATTAAAGTCAAACCACCTATTAACCCTTTCACTCCCAAGAGTGATCAACTTCAATTTTCTCCTTCAGCTTCTCACCAGAGATATATCATACAGTAAGGAGAACTTGGCTTTTGATACCAAATGTCCAGATTAAAGCTAATTGATCCTTTTAGTTAGTGTGTCACATGACCTGAAATGGGAGAACACGCCAAAATAACATCTCAAAATAACAATGAAATGTTATTTGCCAGACGTTCGTTCACTCATTTGGGTATTTCTGGGCAAACTCTGATTGAGAGTTAAAATCTGGTAACACCGTGATATTTTACTGTTACTTAGAGACGCATGTTGGTGTGCCGTCTCATTTCAGGTCACGTGACACACTAGCTGAAAGGGTCGATTAGACTATCAGTTCTCGCTACACCACTCATACGTTTTCTTCTTAAGAGGTTAGGAGAATCTACATTTTGGGCTTGGGAGTGAAAGGGTTAAGCGGTCACTCTCGAGGAACTGACCACTTAACACAGGTTGACAGCCAGGTTTCTCGAATTACTCAAAATACAATAATTAGCATACATAATAATTGAGCACCTACAATGTTAAATGGTTAATAAGCTTCATGTTTACAAAGTGACCGTTTAATACAGGTTAAAGTCAATAAAAAACCCATTAGGCCTTAAAAAGAGTGACCGCGTCCGCTTTAATGGAGGAGGACCGCTTAATACACCACGTTTATAGTAATTAAAAGTGGAGAAATTTCCGGGATTTTGGAAACTGACCGCTCAATAGAGGGTGACCGCTTATAAAATACAAGTTTAACTGTATGCTGATGAGGATACTGAATAAAATTTAAATTTGAAGCAAGCAATGGAGAGGCCTTCGGTTGAATGACAATTATTCGGGGCGCTGTCAAACTTTCAAAACTGTAGATAATGGCGGCAATTAACTACTGCAGCTGCTCTCTCTTCCTGTGCCCATCGCTACTCAGATTAAATTCAAGGTTTTACTACTCAGTTATTTTACCTGGCTAGTAAGCAAAACGCAAAATATATTTCTTTTGAATTAGGATTAAGTGAGGCGCTGGGGAACTTTCAAAAGTCATTGAAAACATTATGCAAAGATATTTTAACTTTTCTTATAATACTGGCGGTAAATAGCGGTCACCTGGATTAACATGACGAATATATTATTGAATATCGAGTCCCAGTAATTGGTATCTTTTCTTACGAGCGTTAAGCTAAACTTAAACCTTTGCACTTGAATGTACAGTTTTCTGCAATGATCGCTGACTCAAAAATAAGCTGACCGCATGGCCGACAAACGTATTTCCGCGGTGTCATATTAAACGGAGCTCACGGTGAATGCTCTTGTCTTCAAGATTACAAACCGTTCCGTATTTAGATTTTTATACTCCACCCTCAATATGAGTGAGAGTTAGTCCAAGAACATGATAGAAAATTTAACTGATCTAGGATCGACGCTGGTCTTGTGAATCCAGCACAGTGAAATAGTGTCACCAATCAACCAAAACTTGCGGGAATTTTGTTAGATTCCCCTACCTATCATCTGCTCACAGAAAGGAAAATCCTTAAAGACTATAGTATGTAGTCCGGGCTTAGATCCCTTCAAGAAACTAGACATATTAGGACTGGCCATAAACAACGTAGAAGGTGCGGCAATGGCAACTACAGAAAAGCAGCAAGTAGCATTTAAAAACCCACTGCATCTTTAAAACCACTAAATGCTAAAAAATGTATTATATAAGCCGTGTGCTCTATCCCGGGGACACCAGACTGAATTCGCCTTCGGGCTGGTCAACTTGCTCAGAAGAAAGCTGTTTAACTATATGGGATTGTGAATCATGGTTACAGTTAGGAAGCTGCCGAATTGAACTTATTTCATCGTGTCTTAATAACCATTATAATAACAGTTTCATGTTTCGCGTGAATAGAACAAAATACATGTATTTTCAGCTGATTTGCCGCCGGCCGGACAACATTTAGAACATGCCAGGATTCCGCTACCCTTGTCTATCAGTAGAACAAAATATATTTCCGGCACGGAGCTACGTCCAATCGCCACCACATGTTCGCAGAAACAGCTTCACGAACGACACAAACACAAGAGTCTTTATTTGACAGTGAAAACAGGCTCGGCACAAACGAGTTATTATTTAAGATCAATATATTTTGATCATTGTGCTTGCGCTCGTGTTTGCGTCGAGTCTGTTACACAGTGTGAAATAAGTACTTTGCGCTCCGGTGATGGCTTTGAGCAAAACTAATGCGATGGAGCGCTGCGCCAAACACAGTGAAACATCGAACGGTTCACGCGGCAATACCTTTACAAATTTTCTTCGGTTACACTAACTTCATGAACCAAGCCTTTCAAACGACAAAAATTCTCAGCGATGCCGCACATTCAGACGTGAAAGTACAAACTGTATCTGAAACTACACAAAAAGTGGTCAGTCAAAACCTGGCGTTTAACTTTTCAAACCTTTCGTGACGGAAATCACATTTATGAAACCAGGCAATTGATTTAAGTATTTTGAGAAAATCGCAAAATGCGGACAGAAAACAATTATAAAGAAGCGAATTTATACTGCGGGAATTGTTTCCTTTTGACAGGACAGCCGTCTGTGGCAAATGTTTGCAGTATTATTTTTCACAGCCACTGTGCGCAATGTAAGGCTTGTACTGTCTGGTACATAAAACCTACAGCCTCAGAATTTTTGCGGTAGCGAGTTTGTAGTCGTGACGGTCTAGTGGAAACTCGGAAATTACGACGTCTTTACGGGACAATGGAAAGCTACGTAGATGCCATAGCGCAGAAGAGGTAAAAGTCACTGGATTATTGCAATAAATTCATTGCAAACTTCCCCCAGAACGGAATTTTGCCGCGAACACCGAGTCGTTGTGGTGTCAACCGCGAGCAGTGAACTTAATTATTTCAAGGAGCCGACCGAAACGAAGTTTTACATTAGCCGTTATTTTGAGAAGTCAAGCAACTACAGGTTGACATGCAGTAGATCATTCAGCAGTTGTGGTCGTTTACCCGGAAAAACAAACTCACCCTCAATCTAAAAATATAATGCTCAATCGTCACAAGCGAAGATTTAGCAGCCTGAGAACATATTGGAAAAGCGAGGATATTCGGCTCTAAACAAAAACAATGAAATTATATATTGATCTAGTCTAGCTATGCAAAGATAATTCATAGCAGCAAAAAAATTCAGAAATATTTGCGAAGTATAAAATGAAGGCAACGCGCGACTTGTACGGTAAATGCTTTTGTCTTTAAGCTTCCAAACCTTCCCGTATTTCGCTTTTTATAACCACATCCTCTAATGGTCTAAAGCAAAAACTTATCAGTCAGATAACATAATAAAAAAATAGTTATTGATACTGCAGCTGAGGCTCTCTGGGCATGCACACTCTCGTAAACGGACACCTTTACGACACCCCGTTTAAACCGGCTCTAGCTCTCACTGGCTCAAACTCTGCATTTGCACATTCTCGCAAGCGGACAATTCCAGTTACGAACATTTTTTTTTGTTTTCCATGGGTGTCTGTGTAAGGGAGCTTCAATATGATGAAGCATGCAGAAACAATACCACGTCGGGTACTAACAAATAAATGCAACTGAAAGAAATAACACAGAGGAAAAAGGTTGAAGAAATGGAAAAAACTTACGGGTAGCAAGGAGGAAGATCGGTGCCGCGTTCATCTATAGGGCTTTTCCACACTGATTATGCCGATCAGGATAATGAATATAAAGTTAACTTTAAAGCAAGCTTTGGAGAGGCTTAACAGTGGGGCTCCTTAACAAAATCAACAAACATTGTTTGAATGACAATTAGTCAAGGCGCTTTTAATTTTTGAAAACGGCAGGCAAAAATACCTAACTGCTCCTGCACACGTATTTCGAGTCAAAGAAGAGATCAGGCGTATAAGATAATGGAGGCAATTAACTACCGCAGCTGCTCTCTCTTCCTGTGCCCATCGCTACTCAGATTAAATTCAGGGTTTTACTACTCAATTATTTTACCTGGCTAGTAAGTAAAACGCGCACTGAAGCCGTTCATAATTGAACATTAATATATAGAACATTTACTTTTACCGCGGTAAATGTGTCTCGTATAAACATAGCAAAGTTATAATTTGACTTTGAATTCAGTAAAAAACTTTTAACAAGCTGAACTAGGAGGTTGAACCGTCGGAGCCGGCCCTAAGAAATTTATTTCTTTTGAATTAGGATTAATTGAGGCTCTGGGGAACTTTCAAAAGTCTTTGAAAACATTATGCAAAGATATTTTAACTTCTCTTATAATACTGGAGGTAAATAGCGGCCACCCGGCTTTACGTGACTTTATCACAGTTGGCCTCCTTTCTCCGCTTGTGCCACATCAAAATACAAAGTAATAAATCGAGCTAATTGTGACATATACTGAATGCTTACTAAGAATGCCTGACTTTGTTGCAGACTAAAATCAGCATTTTTCTCGGCACCTTAGAAAGATAACGTGCTATGAATAAGGACTTGATCACCTTCATTGTCTTCTATCAGCCAAACCTAGTATCCTTGGCAATAGATTTTTGAAGCTTTATTTTATATAAAATCAGACTAAAGGTGATGTTACACGAGACGATTTTTAACGACAATTTGTCGGGCAACGCCTACAGTTTTGTAGCTAGCGCTTTGGCCTTTACTCCAGAAACATGGCGAGAATTGTGTGCAAAGATAGCTATTAATTGATACTTTAGACAATTACTAGGCGGTGAGTACTAAAAAAAATGTTTCGCTGTCAATCACCTTAAAGCTGATTCGGAAATAGTGCTCGAAATGGCAGAACAAATGCAGATTGCCTGCTTAATTGTCTCCTTCTAAATACTTCACGGCTGTCTTTTTTATATTGAGCCTGAAACAGGTCCGTTGAACATCAAATTAAAGACAAAACAAGCGAGTGTGGGTGAAAAACCAGGGACGGATGCACAAGTGAACAATTGTTGGAATAAGCAGCATTTTAATTATGATTCTTTTTATTAAAGTTGTAGTCAGAAAAACTCTCGTGAAAATAAAACCCATACCCACGGGTGCCGCCATGCAAACATGTTGGCGAAGAACAAATAACAGTAGCTTATTGCATAGTGGCCATCAATTTACAGTACAAAGTCGAATTGTACTTGATAAACAATTCTCTTGACAAACACTCTCGGTTTTCTTCAGCAAGCCGCTCATGCAAAGTTATACAGAGATGATCCGCCCCTATGCCGATCTTATCTTTGAACTGAGCTATGAGAATTATGCCACTAAACCATTCCCGTATTAAAAGATGAACAACATCGGTGTTTTCAAAAACTTTATAATCAAAATTAGTCCAAGAAAAAAGAAAAACCGGCATATTTCGAGTTTGCGATTTTCTCGTTTCGTGCAAAGTCTCCTTCTAACAAAAGTCACTCAGGCCCTCGGTAAATGTTTTTTTCCGTCGCTCCCGGAAACTCCCAAAGATTTCCGACGAAGCACGATCGAATCCGAAGAAACCATATTACGACAAACTTCATGACATAAGAAGGCGCGACTCAGATCGCGACTCCTGCCTCATATAACTGCAGGCATTACTAACATGGAACTTTGATTGTAGTCAGATTGTCTTATCAGTAGTAGCTTGCCAAAATGGGGCATGCCGCTGGAGGAGGTGGGGGAGGGGGGGAAGATGGTCACCAGATCCCTATTCCGGCAGCAAACCTGGCCAAATTCAAAATCTCTTAGTTTATCAGGCAACTCAGAATCACTTTACTTACTCTCGAAAGATACGATTCTCCAAAATTACAAATTTTCGTGTTCTCAGTTGAAACAAAAAAAACATGCAATGACTTGAAAGAAGGCTCACAGTACCTGAATTTTCCTTCATCCTGCTGCCCCGATCTCATTTCCCCCGATTCTCCCTGCAGTTTCCATGACAACTTTGAAATCCAAATGGCAGAGGGGGTGGCTTGCCTTTCTTTAAAAGAAAACGGATTTATAGACAATCAAGAAGGTCTTTAGCGCTGGATCGTTACTGAAGCCTCGCTCATCAAACAGGCCAGAATTGAGGAAAGAAAGAAAAGCAGAGAGCCTGATGTAGTTGCAGAAATTTTTCAACCAACCTCGCTTAAACCAGCACCTAAAGCACTTCTGTTTACAGCCCAATACCGCCTCCATGTTTTCCTTTCTTGATAGACCTTGGAGATGAAGTCAAGAGTTTTAACAGGATTCGATGAGGAAATGCGTGATCGGAGCGCAAGAAGGAATTTTTTAGAAAAATTAGAAAGCCGCCCCCAGGTAATCCCAGCTGCATAATTACCCAGAGGGGTAACCCAAGCTCAGACTACAAACTCTCCCAACTATTCAAGAAGAAAGTGTGCAAGTAATGTAGTGAGAATCGATAGTTTAATCAGCTTACATCTCCACAAGCCATCAAATTCATGTACAACTTGTACCTTTGAGACTCCCAAAATAATGATCTCTAGTGCGGATTAAGGCCCGCATTAAATGCAGTACGTGCCACTACCGTGTTAAACTAAATTAAAATCGGTTTGACCAAAGCATGGCAGTGGTTTCAAATGTCAAACTGTGACAGACTGAATTAGAAAATCAAAAATGATCACTCTCATGAGTTAAAGGGTAGAAAATCATTTGGCCTAGATGTGCTATATGCCTCTTTTGCCATCAAATTTATGTTTCTGTAAACCTTTTGCTTAAAAACCAATGTACTAACCTGTTAACCATTCAAGAAAAACATGTATTTTAATTGAGTGATGCAGTGAGAATCTATGGTTCAAAATCAGCTTTCATTTGAGCAGCTTTATCAAATGTAGTGAGAATCTATAGTTCAATCAGCTTTATCAAATGTAGTGAGAATTTATGGTTCAATCAGCTTTCATTTGAGCAGCTTTACCAAATGTATAGTGAGAATCTATTTTTTATGGATACCGTTTCTCAGAGGAATCACTCAGACTGGAGATCATATATTTCACCAACCGACAGAACAGAGTGAAGCTAGGTTCAGTTGTGAGTAAATAAAAGGATGTTCCCAGAGGATGTCTGCAAGGATCATCCTTTGGCCCCCTCCTATGGAACATCTTTTAGAATGATATGACTTACAAAATTAACAATGCAAGTCTATCTATGTATGCAGATGACCATCAGTTGTACATAACGGGAAACTCAATTGAACGTGTTGAACAAAATTACTGAACAACAAGAAACAAACTATATTTAGATGGTATGGGGACAGTTTTCCAAAGGGCAACCATGATATAGTACAATGTAGGTAAAGAGGCACAACAACAATATTATTACTCAACTATAAAATTTATTGTCATGTCCTGCATGCTCATCATAACTACAGGCAACTTAAATCTTAAACTTCCGTTTTTAGAATGATAATAATATATTAATTTTCAAAATTTTACTGATAGACTTTATATATATATTAATATTTAAATATTTAGAGGGCTTTTTCTCCAATTAGTGTCCCCAATTAGCTCTACAGCTAAATACACTTGACACTGAAATAAAGTTCATGTATGTAACTTATATGTAACATGTATGTATCACACTGGAACTACTGATCAAAGCCGTCAAGCCTGATGTTTCAACCTCGTTATAATGCAGGGAAACATAATACTGTAAGTTTCATTTCACATTACCTTACTTAATTATGTGCAGATGGGTATACAGCACGGTTGAGATTGATCACTCCCTATGTTTCCTGTGGACATAATATCATAATTACAATATCATAATTATAGTAAATGTAAAGCAAAACATTTTGCATGTTCAGCTGTCATGTTTTCTTGTGTGTGTTATTTCTGTCCAGTAAACACCTGCACTCTCTTACAAAATTTGTATTTTTGTAAAACTAAATCCAACTTTGTGGCCAATAATTTTTTCCTTGTTTATCCATGTTTACAGTGCCTTGCATAAATTCTGATTGAAATACTATTCCTGAGACACAGTTTAGCAACTTCATTATTAGATAGGACTATAAATACCCCTGGGGAGGGTATATGTGGCAAGCAAAATTACAATTAATATCGAATGAATGAAACTATGATTTTTTAGCAATCTAAAATGAATTAAACGTCCAATAATTAACTGAGTGGTAGATTCCCCCCACCCCTTCTCAATCAATGTGATTGGCCACTTGTGGGGGAGAAAGGTTATAGAAAAACAAAGTTCTTATGCTGCCGGCCTAAGGGCCCACCATATAATTGTTTTCACCCGAGAGCCAAAGCGCAGGTATAATGGCAATTGGTAAAAGAAATCCCACTCTAGGATTGTTTGATTGACATGCAAGCAAAAATACTATATTTTGATTGAGTGATGTTCACATGCAAGCCTTTCTTTTTTGGCTGAGTCTCAAGTATGTACTGTAGAGTTTTGTTGACATGTACTTGCACCCTTGTGGTTTTTGCTCAATTATATTCACTTTCACATTCTTCTTCTTCCATTTGTGTACAATATTAAAGCAAACATAATCAAATGATACCAGCATTTCGATCAGTTGCGGATAGTTGCCACACCAAACTTGAATCCCAGCATCTGTCGCGTTTTCACGCGACAAAACTTGTTAATATTTAAATGGGGTAGGCAAAAAAAAGGTTGGGCTGAGGATAATTACTGTTGATTGAATCAAAACTGCAGCACGAATTAGGGTCAGATCAATGTCCTCAGCGTGAAGACGGTGATTTGAAACGCCCAGAAAAACAACAGATGACTAGAAGTTTTTACTCGCCTTGTAAATATTAGCGAACTAATTAACTTCTGAAAATGAATCTCGTCGAACCATCCAGTTCATGCAGAACGATAACTTGACCGCGAGGACGGACAGAACGTTTCCAAAACTTCCGTGGCGAATGCTTCCGGCTTGTGACGCTCAGTCGAGGTTCATAATTTGGGCGCCCGCGATCCTCTCCGCAACCTCGGATAACCTGAGGACGAGGTTGGCAACGGTTCAGCGTAGGGCTTATTTTCTTTCTTTCCTTTTTTTTTTTTTTTTTTTTTTTCCAGGTCGGTCTCTTGCGTTATAAAAGATCTTCAAACACGCGTGAATAATAGTATGCGATGGTATTTGACAAGCCCAAAGCTGATTGAAATGTTTCCAAGGGTACAAAATCACGAGCGGGAAAATTATTGCGGAATTAAACGGAAAACGAACTAAAATTGGTGAAATAAAATTCATTTAGCGCAAACAAAATAAACCTTTGTTTTTTGACGGACAGAGATTGGATGAATTGCTGATTACTACTTCGGGTCTGTTTCAGGCAATAGGCAGTATTCTAGGTTGGACTCAAAAGAAGACTGAATGCATACTGTAGACTTTTGAACTTAGCAACTTTAATGTGTAATCCGCGTGGCAGTTGCTTTACTACATTTCTTTGTTAAATCAATATTGATTACATGATATTGATGAATAGGAACAAGAGAACAATCACGGCTGACTTTGTAGTTCTGAAGTACCGTTTGAAGTTAAAATGGACAATAATATAATTGTTGAACTATAAGCGATGTATATCTTCATTCGAAAGCTACAACACAAACGTACAATTTCAACTAACAGCTTGGTAAAGCTTGAGTTAAGTGAATTGCAGCTGGAGCTACTACCACTCAAATGAATCCGCTCTACAAAGTCTAATGACATTTCTGACCAGAGCAACGAGATCTTTCTGTCATGTAAAGGTGGCTAGTTTGTAGCAACCAGAACTACTTAACTTTCTCAACGTCCGATTTGGATCAGCGCTACAAATCTAATGCATTTGACCAGACACCGCAGACCTACGACGTCACTTACATTGGTCAGCGTTCGGCACTATTACTATGTAAAGTCAGGTGAAACCTGGAGTTATCAACTGGCAAGTTTATAGCAACTGTAGCCCATCAAGCGTCTGAAATTCCGACTTTAATCGGGATACAAAACCTAATGTATTTTCAACAGACTTTGTTTGCGTCTACAATAGACTGTACTTCCCTCCGGGAGAGGACGGGGGCAACGTCGGTAAAACAGTAAAACTAGTTGCAGAAGACAAAAAGCGCACGTGAATATCTGAAATCGACTTGATCTTGGGGGTCGTCGTGCTCTCGCGTGCGACTCCAAATACTTCTTTATTAGGTTGTTGTCAGGATGTGCACGGCATTCCGAGAAACTACAACAGACGTTCTTCTTAGTAAGTTACGATGAAAAGCAATAGAACTTCGGCAAAAACGGAACAAATTGAGCAACCTAAGAATACTAGACAAAGTTACGAAGACAAAAAGAACATGGAGACATTTTTTTCCTGTTCCCTCGCGTTGCCGTCGCCGTCCTAGCTATCCCTACTGCCTCTTCCATTACTGCAGGCATGACTGTAAAAGACTAATAGACTAATCTAAGCAACAACTGCAGGTGTTATAAACCAAAGAATTATAACAAAACCTGCACAACAAGTTTTTGTAAGTAGATATATGACCAAAATTACTCACGGATTAATGCTCGGCAAAGAAGGTTTGATATTCGCTTTGCGCACGTCTGTGCTACTCCAAGCCTATAAAACTCACATCAAAAACACGCAATAAGTAAATAATAGGAAAGAGCCACGCGGAATTGGCTTTCTAAGGCTTTTTGGCCACCTCACGACTGCGCCTCTTCTTTGGAGCCCTCGTGGGCGAAGGCTTGGGCAGGAGTCTCTTGACGAGAAGCATCACCAAGTGACGTCACGGTAGTCTCCTCGACGTCATCAGCAACGTTGTTCGTGTGGCATTTTAGGGTTTGCACTTGAATCCTTTCGTGGCGTTTTGCTGTTGGAGCAGCTGCGGTGTTAATGGCGAAGGACTGTTTGGTCGTGGCACTGGTTCCTGCGTCTTCTGCAGCGTTATCTTCGGCACTTTTCATCGCGAATCTGTCGTCATGTACGGTAGTCAAGTTCTTCCGGGAGACTGAAGTGTGGATCTCGATTTCCACAATGTGCTCTCTTGGCAGCCCCGCCTCTTTATCGGAGCCGCTGTTGGCTTCATCGGGGGTGTCCTTTAGTGATAAATTTTGAGGTCGCTCGAGTTTCTCGTTCGCTGCAGCTTTCTTCCTGTTCTCGACCTCGTTTTGTTTGTGCATGATCACCTGCTGCAGCCTCCTTGCTCGTGTCAAGTTCTCAGTGACCTTTGTGAAATGAAAGTAAAATTGCAATCATTTCAGTTAGACAAGAATTCGAACGGTGCCGCGTGGGCACAACTCACCTACGTACAATCCACGCCCCCCCCCCCCACCCCCCATAATTACATAAGTCATGCTCCTCATAATTTTGGGTGGGGTGTGCCGCACGGTTCTCTTACGCTATTTCAGACCAAAAATGCGATTTTCCATACCCGGCGCTACGAAAGACGAGTTGCTTTTGTTGATAGAGTTGGGTGTGTAAATTAGTGGACAGCTTGACCACATCAACTGCCCTATTCCCATACCAAAAAGACAAAATCTATACCCTATTTTAGACAAAATTTTGAAAACGATACCCCTTGACGTGGCACATACCTATATGGCTTATATAAACGAGTACCCCCCACCCACGGAAATCCACATTGCTTGCTTTTAATTCTGATATATCCCCTTTAATTGCTTGTTTGATTACTTAATATATACTTAGTGGTGAAAGTACTAAATTATAACAGTGTGTACATTAACAATCATGATTACTAACCTCGTCCCACCTCCAGGTGTTAAAGAAAAACACAAGGAATCCCTGGATGAACAAAAATAAATTAAAAACAAAAGACGCTTTAACCATTTCACTATCAAGCTCAAAATGAAGACTCTCCTAACGTTTTAAGAAAACAATGTATGAGCGATGTAGTGAGATTTGATAGTTTTCATCTAAGCAAGCTATCGAAAACCAGGTTCCCCATTTTGTGTGATATGATCTCTAGTGAGAAACTGAAGAAGGAAATTAAAGTTGATCACTCTTGGGAGTGAAAGGGTCAATCCGAAATATCCAGAACTTCTTCATTATTGTATATTCCGTGCCCGGCAGTCTTTGTATCATCAAAAATATTTAGTGTAACTTGAACCTGAATGAGTTGTAAGTAGTATTGTTGAGTTTCAGAACACTGAGAACTTGAGTTACCTGCGCAGAGTTGAGAATCACAAAGATGTATTTGGGTGCCACGTGGTCTAAGGGCAGAGTCACAAAACCGATGATCCAGGTCAGACCCAACAGGGGAAACAGGATCAAGCAGGTGCGGGCGGTTTTCCTAAAAATCATCCAACAACAAAAAATGATGCACTTAAACTAAATTACTGTAATTAATTAATTAATTAATTAACTAATTTAGTGCACTCATAACATCAGTGTGAACAGTACTAGCTGAAACTGACTCGATGGAATAAACAGCTTCTCCGATTAAATGAAGCTACTGTTCTACAATTTTCCGACAATATTGCTTTTGATGCATGGAAGACCTCTGTCATTAGCATGCATAGACGGCGTTTCCGTTCGTTTTCAGGCCAAGTTCTATTAGAGAGTAAAGACTGGGGCGAGTACAAAAACTTCGGCCAAAGGGCCCCAGTCTTACACTCGGATTCGGATCGAACTTGGCTTGACTGCCAGCTATGCAGCCAGGCTACTCTGCCACTTACTTGAAGTTATCAAGGAATGGGAAGATGCTGTTGTTTCGCTTTCGCCGGATAACAACTCGCAGAGCTTGGCCAAAAATGAAGCAGTTTATCTGCAGATAAAACAACACCAAACACAAGAAATTAATATATATTACTGAGAAAAATGATTAAAAGGAAAAATACTACAATGCGATATACATACCAGGGTGATGAGAGAAACGAACGCAATGAAGGTCCAGTAAGCTTCGCCTCCAGGTCGCACCCAGCAGCTTTTTGGAGATAAACACATTAACGTTTAGTTAATGATAATACATGGCAGGAACTCGTTCAAAGTCTAATGCAATGAAAAATAGGAACACATCTTGGAAACTGACCCAATTGGCGAGACGTGATTAACTGACTGAGTAAGCCAAGTGTGTTAAGAAAGTCCTGGTCTAAACAAAATTCAAACAATAGCCATGCTTATCGGACAACGGCTAAACGTCGTCTTTATAAACCGACTCCAATCCATGTTCTAAATTTGCAATTTAAGTTTGGCTAACCCTGTTTTACGGCGTTCGCCTAAACTTCAATTTAGCGATAAACTAGGTCTAAGTTAGACTTGTTTAAAAAACCGGCCCAGTGTGTTTATGAAGTAGCTTGACCTGAATTCAGAAGTCAGGAAAATACAGCAAAAGAGCAAATGTAGATCAGTGACTCAACTTACATTTTGTCGCTCACATATTCGTCGATCCCACCATCCGAATACGCAGCGATGATGACTGGTACAGCGGTCAGACAAAGAGGCACAACTTGGAGGTCAGGAACAAAGCATTAGAACGGAAAAGATTCAGGAACACGAGAAAAGATCTATTGCTTACCTGATTTTACCTTTGAGACTAGTCTCTCATCTAAGATTGTTTGTTGACTGTTCGTCATAAAAGTTGATTTCTTTGCGTGACAAGCACGTAAAGGTGGTGTTACACTGGTCGATTTGCAACGATACGATGTTGTGCTAAAAATCGTTCAGGTGTTAACATCCTATTGCGAACATTTTTTCGTTATGTCTGCAGTGCTGCAACGCGTTGCAAGTTTTTGAAAGTGATCATTCAAATTTGGAGCAAATCGGCGTTGCAAATCAACCAATGTAACAACAGCTTAAACTGATTTATCACGGATTATGAATAAAAATGCTATTTTAAGCTGGTTTTCTTTTCTTTTTTTTTTTTTTTTTTTTTTTTTTTTTTTTTTTTTTTTTGTGCTTACACCGATACACAAACTTGATAAATTTGAACACGAGCCTCAATGAGAAAGAGGAAAGAAAACGAATGACACAACTTACGCCAACCAAAAGCGTGGTAAAGCAGCATTTTCTGCCTTTTTTTGAAAACGCTCGTAACACGTCGATACAGCTGAACTCCTTCAAGGAGCATCCAGGCAAAGGTGGCTACCAAGAAATACTTAGTAACCACAGCAAATGAGATGCAGGCCGGCTGAAAGAAAATGACAGGGAAATTAAGATAGAGATAGACTACCAAGCCGAGTTGCTATAATATAGGCAAAGTAAAGTAAAAATAAAAGTAAATAAATAAAAAAAACTTAAATAACAAGACGTAACTGATCGTTTTACAATAATATTTACTATAAATGTGCACATCATTACAATATCATAGCCAACACAGGTATAGATAAAAAACAAAATGCAGAAAAGACAACACAGCAAAACCTTACACAAATATGAACATAAAATTAGAAGCTGTTGACTATCATCAAGTCACAAACCAAACAAAAAATAAGTGTAGTAATACATATACATTATAAAGTAATACCTGGCTGTACCAATTTTTTTTTTTTTTTTAATGTTTTACATTAGTTTCGCATTACCCTGGTTCCAGAAGTCCTTATATACGTCTTCAAGAGTTTTCCGACAAGAACGACGAAGCGAGCGGAAAGGACCTCTGGGCGCGCGAGGTAGCAACCTCACTTTCATGAGTTCAGCTGAACTTCGTCGCTGATTGCTTAATGTTTGACAAACACAATGGCAATCGAACTGGCATGGAAGTGAGATTGCTACCTCGCGCGCTCAGAGGTTCCCTCGCCACCGTTCGCCTTTGCCGCTCTCTGCCAAGCTTTCGACGCTCTTCATTGGCAAGCGAAGGATCGCATTAAATCAATGCATGAATCTCACCGTGTAACGTTTAGCGTTGATTCCAATCATGAAGAAAGTCAGACTAAAGTATAGACTCACTACCAGGCTCAGTCTTATTTGCGCCTTCTCTTTTCTGAAATTACTGAAAGGAAACAAACATACGTTATATATCAAAGATCACTGTCTATTGTCAAAAAGTCCTCTCTTGTTGCCTGATTCTGCATGAAAGGTGGGCCTCGCGGATTTGGTATCAAAAAATAACAGGAAAATTTTCAGACTTGCTGAACAGTCATCGTGAAGTCGGATTGTGACACCACACACCATTCCGCATGAATGTCACCTGTCACACTTTTTTTTTTTTTTTTTTTTTTCAAGAAATTGTTTCGTCCGAATGTTGGCCGTCAACTTCAGTGATCTTTCATCGTCAAAAAGAGCCCGTTTTCCCATGTGACAGCAGCAGTTTAGGCCAGGTCACCCAAACTGGTTGAAAAATGATCTCATATGACCAAACATACATTTTAGTTTGCAACTAATAAAAACGAAGAGGTCTCCAATTTGCAACTTCTTTTTCTCAAAACTAAATCAATCTTTCATTAGGCAGACAGTAATTCGAGCCCTGGACACAAAACAGTCCGCCATTGACAGCAATTCAAAGAAGCTCTATTTGAGCACGGTTCATAGAGTTTGTGAATTGTGTATACTCATTAGCAAAATTAAGGGATCAATTTGTACGTCATACTCACCATGAGTTATTCGTCTAAAGTCAGAAACAAAACTGTTCGTTAAGTTTTGAAAAGAGGTCTAGATCGAGAATATGAATAATGTCGGTAGTTGCTATTTTGTCAGTTACTATCAATGTAACGACTCACAGGAAATGACCAATGGCGCCGATTGACAAGACGTTTCCAAGCGAGGAGATTCCGAGGCCTCCGTACGTTAACGCCGTCAATACGCGCTCGTGGATTTCAGATGAAAACTGACAAAAAGTAAAACCAAACCCTTGACTTCTCAAAAATCCACGTTTTCTATGATAGAAGGTTTAGTTAACCCAAGCAGCGCTATATATTAGTTGCAGTTCTACTAAACAGCATCTTAATCTTTTCACTCCAAAGCTCAAAATACAGATTCTCCCAGCCTCTCAAAGAGAAAATGTATGAGTGATGTGGGGAGAGTCGATAGTTCAATCAGCTGTTATATGAGCAAGGAATCAAAAACCATTTTCTCTATACTGCATGGTATAATTCTGGTGAAAGACAGAGAAGAGAAAATGGAAGTTGATCACTCTTGGGAGTGAAAGGGTTACAGGAGCCCTCTCAGCCAATTCAGTATTTTTGTTTACATCTAGAATATCTAAGGATAAACTTGGTTCCAACAAAAAAAAAAGAATGTAATAAATCAAGAGAAAAATGGTTAGTAGCACTTTTAGATTTAAAGAGCTAATATTCTTCCAAAGCAAGTCGGATGGAAATGGATTGCTAATCATTGATCCGCTATTTTGGCTAATTAGGGCCCCTTTTATCGGCTATTCTGTCCATTCCAAATAAACCGCTATTCCATTTATTCTGCTATCGGGAGAAGAATAGACAGAATACTATTCCGTTCATTCCGGAATCAGAATAGGTCCCAAAAGATCACAAATATCGTCTATTCCGGCGGAATAGTCCGAAAATAACGCGCCCTAAAATTCACCTTTAGTAGCGTGAACGTTTGAGGCAAGTGAGCTAAAACCAACACAAGATAGAAAGTTTTGAGTGTTTTACCGTATTCTCAGGTTCCTCTTCTAGTTGCATTAACACCGCGAAATGAGTCATGTGATCACATGAACACTCTGCGTGTCGTCCGGTCCTGCGCGACAAGGAACATCCGTCGTCTACCCAGTCTCCTCCAGTGGATCCCCTGTTGACAAAAGCATTACAACACAAATAATGTGGGGTTAGTTTGTTCTGCATTACCAAGGTTATCACAAGTTCTTTTTTTTCTCTGTTATTCCCGTACACAAAAATGAAAATGAAGCTAACAATAAACCATTTTCACAACCATGCGCAGTTCTAGTCTGTCAAGAAACTGAAATCGACGCAAAAAAGAATGGCGCGCGAATAACTGGGGCGAAGGCGGGAGGAGTTAGTTTGTTTTGTTTTACTAAGGACATGGTATGCTTTCATCTTGTTATTGTCACAGTCATTCTTTTTGCACAGCGCGCTATAAGTATCATGAGAGCCTGTAATAAGCAGCGCTATTCGCGAAGCGCACTGTTCTGGCGGGCCACCTGATGGCAGGCAGAGTGAAGAACTGCTTGATTGGTTAAAATGCAATTATGGAGACACAGAACTAAGCTCAGCAGAGAGATTTATTTGACAGACACTCGTTTGTGTGGGAAGTAAAAAGTACTACTTGCTACTACGCATTATTGTAAAAGTAGCTTATTCAAGTTGGCAATGAACCACCAAAGAAGTCTACTTTGTTTTTGCGTTATTTTTACAATAGTTCATATTATGCACAGTTTTGATCGATATCACATCAATGTACTAGTCACGCATAGCGGCCCTTTTGTCATACTATACACCATTCAAATTCCTTACCCTCTACGGGGCCTCCAGTACACACAGGTCAGATCCTTTAATTTCTTGTCCTGATGACAATGATATAGACGATAAAACAATTTGACATGAGATGGCATGCTTTCATCTTGTTTTACTTAGGAAACCCTCTACAGGTTTGTGTTTTATGTATTTTTAACTAAGTACATTTTAGTTGAGTTCTAACTAAGAGATTGGTAAAGCCATGTAATAAGATACAGAGAACAGAAAATCACAAAAGATGTTTGTCAGCAATACGTCAAGGATGATAAAAATAAAAGGACAAAAATAATGACATGATCAAAAAAGCAAGTACTAACCGGAAGATCCGTAAACTCTATCGCCACCTTCTTCTGGAGTTTGATACTGTCGTCTATTGCCACCGCGATGATATTTGAGCCAAGGCTAAAATAATGTAACATTGTTAATAACATGCTTACAATAATTTCTGCATTCTGATTGGCTGAGCACGCGTCAATTTATCCTAAACAGTGCAAACATGTGTAATTAACAGCGTAGAAATGTGAAATTAACAGTGCAGAAATTTGAAATTGAAGATTGCCGATAGTTGGCGCGCGTATCTGCGGCAAAGCCAAACAAAACAGAAAGCGTTTTCATTGGCTGAGGACGATTCCGATTCTGTTTCGAGAAAACAAAGTTCTTGAGACAATTGTGAATTGTAACGACATTGAAAAAAAATTGCAGGCCTTAAATTATTGTATGCATGTTATTAACAAGTAATCACATGATTTCTCGTGCAATTTTGGAATAAATAAGCACTCGTAAATTTTTCAAAGACCACAAATTGCACTCGCGCGGCGCTCGTGCAATTTCGTCGTCTTTGAAAAATTTACTCGTGCTAATTTATTCCAAATTGCACTCGAAATCATGCGATTACCTATACTAATAAATACAGTAGAAACCCGCTATCTCGAACTCTCAAGGGAAGTGAGAATTAGTTAGATGGAGTGGGGGATCGAGATAGCGGGGTTCTACCAAGAGAAATTTCTACCAAGTTCATTTCCGAGGGAAATTGGATTCTGTTCGAGATAGCGGGGAGTTCGAGATAACCGAGGTCGAGATGGCGGGGTTCTAATGCAAACGCTAGAAATGAGAATGAGAAATGATTTCCATGGTACAAAACTTCGATCTATTCGAAAAGAAGGAAATAGATGAGTGTGTCTTATGAAATAACCTCACTGTTTGATGATATCACGGACAGTTCGGAGTAAATAGACCTTTCTGCCTGCAGGTGTATACAGATAAATCACTCTGTTCAGTCGCTCTTTAGTGGATGTGCAAAACTTCATCAATCAAAATCGTAGCTACTAAAAGACAGAAAATGTTCCCTCAAGCAGGCTCACACGAGTAAAGCAAGCGAAAGCGACCAGTTCACACGGTAAATTTTGCAAAGCCTTTAAGCCTGGCAAAACGGTGACACGTTTCGTGCAACATCGCGCAACATTGCCGTGTCTTTTTACAGCATATGTTGCGCTGTAGGCTCCGTTTATACTAGAGCGAATTTATCCGGATGCGTGAAAGCGTTTACACTAGTTTTTGTGAATCCGGGAAGAAGACGAATCCGGAATCGACAGTGGGACTTTGTGTCCGAAATAGTTGTAAAGTGCAAACAGGGCCTTTGATTGAGTTTGTTAACAGATTGAGAAATAATGTGTTTTTCTTCAATGTATCTGATATTAAAGTCAACTCTCTCTAAGGCGGACACCTTCGAGATTCAGACTTAGTGTCTGCCTTAGAGAAAGTTCAAATACAGAGAAACAAGTGAAAATCGGCAAGGGACAAATCTGCATGCTGTCCGCCTTAGAGAGGTGTCCGCTTAGAAAGAGTTTACTGTACTACAGAAAATACGAATCTTAAATATACAATTGGGTACCACATAAATTTCTGAACACTCGTAAAGAGAGCTAAATAGAGTAATACTCACCTGTGTGAATTGTCCAATCCTTGACGAAACAATCCGTTCACGTTTTTGTAAACAATGCTGACTACATTAACACCTGAAGAGCCGTAGAAAAAGGCGTGCTTAGTCGGTAAAGTTGGAGGGCATAGGAACCTTAAAATTAAGTTCTCTTGCGGCTTTGTTAACATATTAAGTAAACCTTGAACAAAGATTGATAAAAGGGTACAGTATGCATATAATTATATTAAAAATGAACCAACTTTGATTTCCAAAGACACCGGGTGGCAGTTTCATGACAGCCCGCACGTTGTCTGTGTTATTCAACTTGGGTACAGTGACTGGGCTGTTGTGATTCGGAGAGATGTTCTCGATCTGCAAGACTAATGAGTGAAGAATATTAAATTAACCCGGCCGATGACCAACAAGAAAACAAAATCTCTCGCTCGTCATCCCGGAAGTGTGCACCGGGCAATAGGTGAACCTCGGGGTGAGGAGGGGGATGCTCGTCGTACCTTTCAGGAGTCAAAAACATGAGTTCTGCTACCACTTAAAGTGCTCAAGATCAAACGCTGACATTTTTTTGTGACGGAGTACCGTTTGGGGACCGGATATTTTTACTCCACCAGACTGTTATCAGTGTACTCAAACCAGGTCCATTTAATACTACTAGGAGTCAAAACAAAAATTCCCGAAGAGCAACCCCAGCCTTTATTATGTTTTATTATATCATTATTAATTTGAAAACTTACCTAACCTCTTCGAGCGAATTGTCATGATCTTGGCCGATTCATTCAGGTGATTCGCAGCGTATTCGAGGGCAAAATCTTCTACTTGTGAAGATGCGGACAGAGTAGATGCTCCATCTTGTTCTGCAGTCTCTGTGAACAGGTTATCTGTGACACCCATCACAAGCTGGGGGGGGGGGAGGGATGATACGTATTAGAGGGCTATTGATAACAGCCACAGCAACGATTTAACTCGAAGGACGTCAAATGTGATCTTTTCACAAAAGCAAACATTTTTCACCATTTCGAAATTACTAAGTATTACGGGTTTCAGCACAATTGGTCTACAGAAACGAAATGGCGAGTTTTAAAAACAGAAAAATGGGAGACTTTAGTATGGAGTGAGGGAGGATCCGTCCTCCATTACATATACTAAAATATCCTGTCTCAAAGATTTTAAAAGCTTGCCATTCGATTTCTGATTTCTTGTGACAGGATTATTTTTTCAATCTAATTTATTTTGCACAACTCCGACATGGCTAATAAGCACAACGCTCTAAACAACAATTTTAAAATCAAAATATATTGACCTTTAGGGAGGACCTGTTCTTGGGATCTGCAGTCTTCAATATCTCCGTGAATCTTGTGTGAACAAACTCCTTTGATTCAGCGGTTGAATGACTTGACTGCACGCTTGTCGGCTCATAAGTCACGTGACTTGTCGGTTGTGAAACAGAAAGTTCTCTACAGATGTAATAGTATATACCACGCGCGCTCTGATTGGCTCCTCAATCTCGGAATATCAAGTACTATTCACCTCCCCGCGGCTTCCGGTAAAACAAAATAGGGACTTTAAGATACAGGACGCGAGAGGACGACGGCGACGTCGGTGAAACAATAAAACTAATCACAGAAGACAAAAGAAGCACGTGAATATCTGAAATTGACATGTTCTCGGGGTCGCCGTGCTCTCGCGTGCGACTTCAAATGCTTCTTTTTTTTACGTCGCTGTCAGGACGTGGACGACAGTTCGATAAAATAACGGCAGTCGTTCTTCTTAGTAGGAAACGATGAAATCAATAGAACCTCGGAAAAAACGGAACAAATTGAGCAACCTAAGAATAGACAAAGTTACAAAGACATAGGGAAAACAGAGACACTATTTTTTGGTTCCTCGCGCTGCCGTCGCCGTCCTAGGTTTCTTAAACTCCCTAATTGGCGCGGGAACCCAATTTTAGTCCACTTTTGTCGGAAATAAAATAGCTTTTTGGGAGTTGGCTATTAACCTTGTGTGGTATATACTAAAAAAATGATTCGCCTCAGTGTTGGTGAATAGCGGTGGATATTTACCCGGCCGAAACGGCTCTGTAAATATTCGCCGCTATTCACCTCCACTTTGGCGAATAGTTGTTAAATATTAATTTTACAATATAAGGTCATGAGGTAGATAAATAAGAGAATTGGCTGCGTTCCAATACACTTCAGCCAGCGAAGTTTTAGCTTGTAACTTTTTATATATGCTTCTGGTGATTCTATTCGTGGATTAATCAAAATTTCCATGGAAAACCTTCTAGACATCAAGTCATTGTTATTCACACGAACTTTATTTCAGTCAAAGCCTTTCTTTCTGTGTATCAAGCCGACACAGATCAGATCAAATAATTTTTTTTTTAGGCCCAGGTCAAACGTCGAATTTTACGTAAGTCGAACTCAATGCAAAGGAGCAAAAGCCATTGTTTGAGCTAATTTGCACTGAGTTCGATTCATGCGAAGGTCGACGTTTTGTCCTGGGCCTTACGGCATCTAGCATACTGTCCGTTTACTATTTATTACATTTTAACGATGATGACATTTTAACCCTTTCACTCCCAAGAGTGATCAATGTCGATTCCCTCCTTCAGTTTCACACCAGAAAGCATATGGTACAGTAGGGAGAACTGGGTATTTGATACTCTGCTAAGATGAAAGCTAATTAAACTATCAAATCTTACTACATCAATCATACATTTTCTTCTTAAAAGGTTCGGAGAATCTGCATTTTGAGCTTGGGAGTGAAAGGGTTAAGTAAGAACATAAATAGGGAGAACCCTATGCTGGTAACAGGCAAGTGGCACATTCTGATGTCAGAATATCTCGTAGATTAATCTACTGTAGATAAGTCACTACTATACTTCCATATTATGTACACATTCTATATTTGGACGAGTCTATCTATAATGTTTTTGACATTATCTTGAACGCCATCATATACCATTAAAAGCCTTTTTTTGTGGAAATTGTGCAAGGCCATCTGGCATCTCGATAATTACCCTCGCAGAGCTCGAGAAACACGCCATTGTAGAGCTTACAAAATCAATAACACTTTAAGGCAGGCACGTCGGTTACGATTACTTGGAATTACAGTCTTTTTGGATGTTTTATTGAAGAAAAAGTAATCGTATAATTGCTTTGGTTTTGCGATTCTACGCTTTTGGATTGGTCCAAACAAGTTTAGGAGCGTTCTTGGCCAATCAGGAACCAAAGTAGAACCTGATTGCAATCCGCTTCTCACGCAAGCAAACACGTGTTGATGTTGTTCGTCGCACTGCTGATTGGTTATTCTTCTTCTTAAAAATAAAATCAAACGCAAGATACTTTGGTTTCTGATCAGTTGAAAGTGTTTCTTACAGCTTATGATTGATTGTGTTCAGTTTTCGAAAGTCCTCCGAAAACCGCTCTACTTGTTTCTTACGTCCCTATTACTGTATCTTCCTTGGCTCATTTGCAGACCCTCAACGATCGGCTGACGCCTGGTGAGACGTGGGCAGGTGACGATGCGACGGAACTCCCTTCTGAACAATCGATTCATGCCGGCGTATATGAAGGGATTAATGGTGTTACTCAGGTAAAGGAAAAACATGCAAAGCAGCTCCAACTGTCGTGGCATCGTGTACTCTTTGTAAAATCGTTTGACAAGAACGATCACCCAAAATGGAATCCAACAGGCGAGGAAAGTTAGAACGACCACAAACAATGATTTGCTTAGTCGTATTTCCTGCGCTGAAATGCGTCCATTGGGGGAGGCTTGAGACTGAGCCAAATTGTGATTATGTCGACAGATTTCTTTATAGACCGCATAGTAGCTCGCTATACTTATCAATAAAGGCAGACAGACCAGCATTCCGATTACGATGCAATAATGAATGAGCTTGGCTGTTTCCGTGAGGTGGACGATGTTACACTGTGCATAGCCCGGAATGAATCCTAAATCTTGCAAGCCAATGAACTGGGGAATGAGAATATACAGCGCGATAGCTAACCACACGCTCAGCAAAATGATAGAGGAGCGTTTGGGCGAAAACACAGTGTTGTAGCTGTTTGTCTTCACTATCCTCACGTATCTGTTTATCGCTGTTAGAGCTATAGTGGCGGGAGAGACATAGATCACGAACAAACTGACAAAGCCATAAATGTTGCACATAACCTCTCCATATATCCACCTTCCTTTGAATAGAACCCCAGTGGCCAAGGGCATGACCACTAGAGCAGACATAAGATCTGCCAAAGCCAGTGCTATGATGTAAAGGTTGGTTGTAGTTCGAAGATTTGTGTTTCTGTAGACAGCTAGACACACTAGCAAGTTGCCTACAAGTGATGCGACATTCATTAGAATGCATGCAGTTCCTTCCACGATAACAAGAGATTGACTGCGGGTGCCAAGGTTCGACATCTGAGGGGAATAAGTTTAAGCCTTGAGACTGACAAGTTAGTGATCCTCGTATGAAACTCAGACCTGTTCCAGGGTTGTGAAAAAAGTCACTTTTTGAACGATTTTAGGCTCGTTGCTATGTCCGGGTAAGGTCTTCCACGAGTGTTCTTCAGCTGCTTCGATTTCTAGAAAGCAAGATTTGAAGATGTTTCCCGTTTACTCCATAATAGTTCTGACAGTCACGTAGAAAACCATGACAAGATGTCTCGTTAATGTAGGTTTTAATTAGCAAGTAACCGTTTAGCTGTTACTGTGTACATTTACTGTCTTTCTGAGAGAAACCTTAATTTTTCGCTTGAAAGTGATAGTGGCCAAGTCCGGTATCGAGCCCAAAAGAAACTAAAGTGGAAGTAGGGACAAGACCGAGACTCCTAAAAGAGACTTTCAGTTTCTCACCAGAAAAATATCATACAGTATGAGAACTTGACTTTTGACACCTTACTCAAATGAAACCTATTTACTTTAAATTGTCATTACACTACTCATACACTTGCTTCTTAAAGGTTGAGCGACTTTGCATTTTGAGCTTAGAAGTGAAAAGGTTAGCCAGAAAGGAAAGAGTAATGCGTGACTTATCTTTTCATACACAGTCGATTTTGACAGTTTGACTTTGAACGGTGACTTATTTTTAATCAAAGGCCACGATAATCTTACCCTGGGTGCCAGAGGCTTCTCGCTCTCCAATGCTCCGATCTGCGCGGCTGCGGTTGTTTTGCGTTTCTATCCTTTTGGATTGGTCCAAACAAGTTTTGGAGCATTCTTGGCCAATCAAGAACCACACTAGAGTGACAAAATTAAAACGTTTACGGAACAGACCTTTCGAAGCATCCACCCTGTAAATTTGATCAACAAAGAATATAATGAAATGGAAATATGACAGTTTGAGTTTCATGGGCTAAATAAAAACAAGTGCAGCGAAAAATCCTATGGACAAGGGCATGACCACTAGAGCGGACATGAGATCTGCCAAAGCCAGCGTTATGATGTAAAGGTTGGTTGTAGTTCGAAGATTTGTGTTTCTGTAGACAGCTAGACACACCAGCAAATTACCTACAAGTGATGCGGCATTCATTAGAATGCATGCAGTTCCTTCCACGATAGCTAGAGATTGACTGCGCGTGCCAAGGTTCGACATTTGAGCGGAATAAGTTTAAGCCTTCTAGGTACACCAGAAGCTCCTGTGTTTTTTTTTTTTGTAAATGGCAGACACTTTGTGTTTCCTGTGATTAGGCGGCTCGATGCTGTGCCCGGGTAAAGTCTTCCATGAGTGTTTTACCGATTGTTAATTTGAAGTCTCAACTGGTTCCCGCATTATAACCGGAGATAATCATGTAGAAATCCGCAGCTAAGGACGGCTTACGCGGCGGTTAGGCAAGACGGTACTGTGCCAGGATATTTAGTTGCGGCGATCATATAAGGCCGTGTGTTTCTGCGATACGTCGATTTCCGCTTGACAATGAACGATCGACAAGTTCGGCTTTGAGAAACCAGATGCAAGCGAAAGACTTTGACAACGTCAACAAAATTCGGAAATCAGTCACCAACGATCTTGTCCACCTTCTGTTTTCCGGTGTAAGATCTGCGGTGTCATAATTTCTTTTACGGAAATGACGAGCTCTGATGTATTTGGGTTTTGTAATTCAAATCTGTCGTTTTTCGACTAGTAAGATAAGATTGGCTTGTCTGAATGACGCAAACTATTAGAGGAATGGAAAATCTTCAGCGACGGAGCTTAGCGGGAGTCCGATTAGTGTCCAATTAATGAATAATCGGGGGGTTATGAACCAATCACAATCGAGGAAATTGTAATATTTATGATTAAAAGATCAATAGATTGTTGAATCAGAAATAAATATAGATTAATAAAATGATTTTATTACTATTTCCATTCTTTTTCAGTTACGACATTTACCCTCAAAGTTATAACAGATGAGTAAATTGAGTACTTCTCGGCCATGGTGTAGTCGCGCCTCACAGCCCTTTCCGTACTCTTCAATCGGCTCTCAGCCACGTTCCTATTGTCAGGCAGTTTGACATTCTTTTTTTTTTCCACAGCAGTCCGGCTTCGTGACGGTTGCCAACATGTCTGACGGTGCTCCTTAAAATCTAAACGGCTTTTATTTATTTTTTGTCATCACGTGAACGGGGTGTTTCGTGTTGATATTTTGTTCCAAAAGCATCTGTTCTCCACCGGTCCTGAAGTTGTTGGTTAAATTACAGGTCGTCCTTCGTCGGGAAGCGATGGATTCTCCTTCAGTTTCTTATCAGAAATACATCATACAGTGAGGAGAACTTGGGTTTTGATACCATATGTCCAGATTAAAGCTAATTGATCCTTTCAGTTAGTGTGTCACATGACCTGAAATGGGAGAACACACCAAAATAACATCTCAAAATAACAATGAAATGTTATTTGCCAGACGTTCGTTCCCTTATTCGGGTATTTCTGGGCGAATTTTCTGATTGAGAATGAAAAATCTGGCAACACCGTGATATTTTACTGTTACAAGAGACGTATGCTAGTGTGCTGTCTCATTTCAGGTCACGTGACACACTTCGATTAGACTATCAATTCTCGCTACACCACTTATACGGTTTTTTTCTTAAGAGGTTAGGAGAATTTATATTTTGGGCTTAGGAGTGCCCAACTGACCGCTTAGCACAGGTTGACCGCCAGGTTTCTCGAATTACTCAAAATACAATAATTAGCATACACAATAATATTGAGTGCATACAATGTTAAACAGTTAATAAGCTTCATGTTTACAAAGTGACCTTTTAATACAGGTTAAAGTCAATTAAAAAACCATTAGGACTTGAAAAGAGTGGCCGCGTCCGCTATAATAGAGGGTGTCCGCTTAATACACCACGTTTATAGTAATTAAAAGAAATTTCCGGGACTTTGGAAACTGACCACTCAATAGAGGGTGACCGCTTATAAAATACAGGTGTAACTGTATGCTGATGAGGATGACTGAATAAAGTTTAAATTTGAAGCAAGCAGTAGAGAGGCCTTCGGTTGAATGAGAATTATTCAGGGCGCTGACAAACTTTCAAAACTGTAGGCAAAAATATCTACTAACTGCTCGTAGGCACGCATTTTCAGTCACAAGAGAAGAAACCAATTGAACATAAAGATAATGGCGGCAATTTATAACTACTGCAGCTGCTCTCTCTTCCTGTGCCCATCGCTACTCAGATTAAATTCAAGGCTTTACTAATCAGTTATTTTACCTGGCTAGTAAGCAAAACGCGCTCTGAAGCCGTTCATAATTGAACGTTAATATATATAGAATATTTACTTTTACCGTGGTAAATGTGTCTCTTGTAAACACGGCAAAGTTCTAATTTGATTTTGAATTCAGTAAAAACTTTTAACTAGCAGAACTAGGAGGCTGAATCGTCGGAACCGGCCCTAGAAAAATATAATTCTTTTGAATTAGGATTAAGTGAGGCGCTGGGGAACTTTCAAAAGTCATTGAAAACATTATGCAAAGGTATTTTAACTTTGCTTAAAATACTGGCGGTACCTGGATTAACATGACAAATATAATATTGAATATCGAGTCCCAGTAATTGGCCTCTTTTCTTACGAGCGTTAAGCTAAACTTAAACCTTTGCACTTGAATGTAGAGTTTTCTGCAATGATCGCTGACTCAAAAATAAGTTGACCGCATGGCCGACAAACGTATTTCCGCGGTGTCCGCATATTGAACGGAATGCTCTTGTCTTCAAGATTACAAACCGTTCCGTATTTAGATTTTTATACTCCACCCTCAATATGAGTGAGAATTAGTCCAAGAACATGATAGAAAATTTACTGATCTAGGATCGACACTGGTCTTGTGAATCCAACACAGTGAAATAGTGTCACCAATCAACCAAAACTTGCGGGGATTTTGTTAGATCCCCCTACCTGTCATCTGGCTCACAGAAAAGAAAAATCCTTAAAGACTATAGTATGTAGTCCGGGCTTAGGTCCCTTCAAGAAACTAGACAAATTAGGACTGGCCGTAAACAATGTAGAAGGTGCGGCAATGGCAACTACAGAAAAGCAGCAAGTAGCATTTAAAAACCCACTGCCATCTTTAAAACCACTAAATCCTAAAAAATGTTTTATATGAGCCGTGTGCTCTATCCCGGGGACACCAGACTGAATTCGCCTTCGGGCTGGTCAACATGCTCAGAAGAAAGCTGTTTAACTATATGGGATTGTAAATCATGGTTACAGTTAGGAAGCTGCCGAATTGAACTTATTTCATCGTGTCTTAATAACCATTATAATAACGATTTCGTATTTCGCGTGAACAGAACAAAATACATGTATTTTCAGCTGATCTGCCGCCGGCCAGACACCATTTAGAACATGCCAGGATTCCGCTACCCTTGTCTATCAGTAGAACAAATAATATATTTCCGGCACGGAGCTACGTCCAATCGCCACCACATGTTCGCAGAAACAGCTTCAGGAACGACACAAACACAAGAGTCCTTATTTGACAGTGAAAACAGGCTCGGCACAAACGCATTATTATTTAAGATCATTATATTTTGATCATTGTGCTTGCGCTTGTGTTTGCGTCGAGTCTGTCACAGTGTGAAATATGGACCTTGTGCTTGCGGTTGCATTTGCGTCGCTCGTGAAAAGTAAAAAAAAAAAAAAAAAAAAAATTTACAAGTCATACTTATCAACTTTCGAAATGCCGGTGATGGCTTTGAACGAAACAAATACGATGGAGTGCTGCGCCAATCACAATGGAACGTCGAACGGTTTACGCGGCAACTCTTTTACTTATCTTCTTCGGTTACAGTAGCTTCATAAACCAAACCTTTCAAACGACAAAATTTGGTCTTTCGGGAACTAAAACGTTTCAGCGGTCTAGTCGATATCGCTCAATTTTCGTGAGATGTAGAATTAAGACGAGCTTTTCTCATATACTGTGTCAGCAATTTTCGATGTGTCTTTTCTTCGTTCCTGTTTTATTGAACAGCTGTATAAAAAACGGTTCCCGAAACGCTCCCTTCAATTTAAAAGGGAATAAAATCCTTAAAACAAAATTTGCTGGTGGCGAAGTATTTTAGTCAACTTCATTGAGTATCCGAAAAAAGCCGGTTGTTTTAGCATTTTCGAATAGATAAAAATCGACAAATGGTTTTGATTCCCGTTTCCGAAACAGTCAATTTTCAAAATAAACCAAAATCGTAGTCCGCCTTTAACGTGCCTGAAAATGATATCATCAAAAAGGAAAAACTTACGGATAACAAGGAGGAAGCCAGATGCCGCGTTCATCTGGGGCTTTTCCGCATTGATTAAAGTCAAAGGTTAAAGTTACTTAAAGACGTATGCTGGTGGGCTGTCTCATTTCAGGTCACGTGAATCACTAACTGAAAGTGTCGATCAGACTATCAATTCTCGCTACACCACTCATACGTTTTCTTCTTAAGAGGTTAGGAGAATTTACATTTTGGGCTTGGGAGTGCTCAACTGACCGCTTAACACAGGTTGACAGCCAGGTTTCTCGAATTACTCAAAATACACGGAAATAATTAGTGATACACAATAATTGAGCACATACAATGCTAAATAGTTAATAGGCTTCATGTTTACAAAGTGACCTGTTAATACAGGTTAAAGTCAATAAGAAAAGCCATTAGGACTTTAAAAGGGTGACCGCATCCGCTATAATAGAGGGTGACCGCTTAATACACCACGTTTATAGTAATTAAGAGTGGAGAAATTTCCGGGACTTTGGAAACTGACCACTCAATAGAGGGTGACCGCTTACAAAATACAGGTTTAACTGTTATGCAGATGAGGATACTGAATAAAGTTTTGAAGCAAGCAGTAGAGAGGCCTTCGGTTGAATGACAATTATTCAGGGCGCTGATAAACTTTCAAAACTGTAGGCAAAAATATCTAACTACTCGTAGGCACGCATTTTCAGTCACAGGAGAAGAAACCAAGAACATAAAGATAATGGCGGCAATTAACTACTGCAGCTGCTCTTTCTTCCTGTGCCCATCGCTACTCAGATTGAATTCAAGGTTTTATTCCTCAGATATTTTACCTGGCTAGTAAGCAAAAACGCGCACTGAAGCCGTTCATAATTGAACATATACAATATATATAGAACATTTACTTTTACCGCGGTAAATGTGTCTCGTGTAAACACGGCAAAGTTCTAATTTGGCTTTGAATTCAGTAAAAACTTTTAACTAGCAGAACTAAGAGGCTGAATTGTCGGAACCGGCCCTAGGAAAATATATTTCTTCTGAATTAGGATTAAGTAAGGCGCTGGGGAACTTTCAAAAGTCTTTGAAAACATTATGCAAAGATATTTCACTTTCTCCTATAATACTGGCGGTAAATAGCGGCCACCTGGCTTTACATGACGTTATCGGCAGTCAGCTTCCTCTCTCGACTTGTGCCACATCAAAATACTAAGTCAATAAATCGAGCTAATTGTGACATATACAAAATGCTCAATATGAAAGACTGACATTATTGCAGACTAAAAACAACATTTTTCTCGACACCTTAGGAAAATAATATGCTATGAATGAGGACATGATCACTTTTATTGTTTTCTATCAGCCATACCCAATATCCTTGGCAATCGAATTTTGAAATTAACTATTTTATAGCAAGGGTATAGAATAAACCGCTTATCAGACTAAAGCAGATTCAGAAAGAGTGCTCGAAATGGCAGAACGAATACAGATGGTCTGCTTGATTATCTCGTTCTAAATAATTCACGGCTGTCTTTTTCATACTGAGCCTGAAACAGGTTTGTTGAACAAATTAAAGACAAAACAAGCGAGTGTGGGTCAAAAAAAAAAAAAAAAACAGGGCGACGGGCGCACAAGTGAACAATTAGTGTTGGAATAAGCTGCTATTTAATTATGATTCTCTTTATCAAAGTTGTCAGAAAAGCTTATGCGAAAATATAACCCATACCTACGGGTGCCGCCATGCAAGCACGTTGGCGAAGAACAAATAACAGTATTTTGTTACCGGCGTGGCCATTAATTTACAGTACAAGGTCGAATTGTACTTGATAAACAATTCTCTTGACAAATACTCTTGGTTTTCCTCAGCAAGCCGCCTCATGCAAAGTTATACAGAGATGATCTGCTCCTATGCCGATCTTATCTTTGAACTGAGCTATGAGAATTATGCCACTAAACCACACTTTTACAACAAAAGATGTTTTAACAAGACCAACTTCGGTGTTTTCAAAAGCTTTATAATCAAAATTAGTCCAAGAAAAAAGCAGAAGAAACCGGCATATTTCGAGTTTGCGATTTTCTTGTTTCGTGCAAGGTCTCTTTCTGACAAGAGTCACTCAGGCCCTCGGTAAATGTTTTTCCGTCGCTCCCGGAAACTTCCGAAGATTTCCGATGAAGCACAATCGAACCTGAAGAAACCATATTATGATAAACTTAACATAAGAAGACATAAGAAGGCGAGGTTCAGATACTGTCGCGACTCCTACCTCATAACTGCAGGCGTTACTAACATGGAACTCTGATTGCAGTCAAATTGTCTTATCAGTAGTAGCTTGCCAAAATGGGGCGTGCCGCTGGAGGAGGTGGGGGAGGGATACCACTGACCAAGAGGCAACTTCTTTAAAGAGAATTCGCATTAATATAATTATATATGCCACTACTACTATAAATATGTAAATAAAACGACAAAAACCTTCTTCCCCCATGGGGGAGGGGGGATGAGGCATGAAGCCCTGGCAGATATTTTTAGGTAGAAAAATTTTCTCAGGGCCTGTTGTAGGGTATAAAAGGTATACCCTAGCATTATTCTCACGCTTATGTCGAATTGTATCAGCTCCAATTTTTGCACTCTCTTGATGTTTTTCTCTTTTGCAGTCCAGTGTCTTTATGCAGTAAAAAAATGTCCTGTCTTGGGTTACTTTTTTGGATCTTAGGCCGCGTTCACACTTGGTGCCCAAGCACGGTGCCCGAGCACGATTCTCGCTGAGCACTAGTGTGAACACACCTTTTTTTCAAGTGCCCACGCCAGAACTCGGGCACGGTGCCGGTGCCCGAGTACAAGGTCGAGACCTTGTACTCGGGCACTAAAGTGGGACCCGGTTCGCAGTGGGAACGCGTTTTATTTTTCTTTTCATTTTTGCCGGTGCTCAGGCACTAGTGCTCGGGCACCAAGTGTGAACGCGGCCTTAGTAGTTTTAGCCTAAGGGTCCTTTTTGAGGGTCTATTTTATATTTTGCCTCATTAATTTCGTACCTTCCCGTTATATTGGTTCTTACACAGAGCAGTCTTTTCAAATTGTAGTATCGCTAATCTGTATCCAGGGGCGTAGCTAGCAATTTTGTAACTGTACGCACAAAGAGACTATTTTAAGCGCCGGAGGCGCTCCTCGCTAGGGGAGTCTGGAGGCATGCTCCCCAAGAAAATTTTTAAATTTTGGCTCTCGGAAATGCCATTTCCTGCATTTTTCGTGGGATATTTCAATAAATAAATACGTCAGTAAAACGAACCATTACAAATTCACAGTGATGTTAGCACTCGGTGTCACGTTTTAATACGTGTAAACACAAGCAAGTAATTACGCTCTTTCACCTCACAGAGATTTTGAAGGCGTTCTCTAGCAGTTTCGTACACTATAATGCGAAAGAATATATACGAAATCAATTCAAAATCAGCCAATTTAATGATAAAAACGTCTCAGGCAATGCAAAATTGTGTTTTTGTCAGATTAAAAAATATTCTCTAGATTTCAGCTGTACGCCCGTGCGTACGTGCGTATATGGTAGCTACGCCCTTGAGTATCTCAAAATTTTCACCCCATTTCCGGACCTGAACCAATCCGGCTGCATCCTATTTGAGACCAAATACTAAAACAAACGGAACTACTACTTAGCCAAGAGGGAGCCTGCGGACGAGTTCGAGACGTCTGAACATACCCGGATGAACAACACGTGCGCACGATTGACTTATTTATCACTACTCCATGTAATCACGATACAAAGCATGTTATTATGAACACGTGCGCTCCACACGTGCGACGCCATTTTGGAAATTTTCGGTGCGATTTTCCTGTTGTTCTTAGCTTTCAAAAGACATTTGGGATGGCCGTTTTTCGAGAAAATGGTAAGGTAGTATAGCAAGACGTGTTTCTTGGTTCCAGAGCACCGACCAAGTGAAGTGAAGCGGTAGAATACCACACAACAAGCAGGCGAGTTTTAAAGTTCTGTCTCTCTGCATGTTTAACTGCATAAGAAAAATACGTACTGCGCTTAAAGAACAACAGAATTTCACTCTAGGTGCAGTCAAATCTATTGGTTCTTTGCAAAAAAGCGGTCTTTTCAAATTGTGTACTGGGCGGAGAATGCTAAATTTCGTAGGTTTATGCCATGTCCAAGTACTGTAGTTGCAGCTGTCCATATGAGACATTGTCTGTAACATGTTGCAGACTTTTGTCACATTAGAGTCCATTATTATAGCTTATTATTGGTGTTTGAATAATGGTCCAACTTGTAAAATACACTGTCTAATGTAAAATTTAATGTTTGTCTCATGGTACAATGTAGCCAAGGGGTTTATTATGATCTGATTATCTCAACTTGGTACAATGTAGCCAAGGGGTTTAATATGATCTGATTGTCTCATGGTACAATGTAGCCAAGGCTTCATTATGATCTGATTATCTCAAATTGGTACAATGTAGCCAAGGGGTTTATTATGATCTGATTATCTCAACTTGGTACAATGTAGCCAAGGGGTTTATTTTGATCTGATGATCTCAAATTGGTACAATGTAGCCAAGGGCTTCATTATGATGTAATTATCTCATGGTACAATGTAGCCAAGGAGTTTATTATGATCTGATTATCTCAAATTGGTACAATGTAGCTAAGGGGCTTATTATGATATGAGTATATATCAAATTGGTACAATGTAGCCAAGGGGTTTATTATGATCTGATTGTCTCATGGTACAATGTAGCCAAAGGGGTTTATTATGATCTGATTATCTCATGGTACAATGTAGCCAAGGGGTTTATTATGATCTGATTATCTCATGGTACAATGTAGCCAAGGGGTTTATTATGATCTGATTATCTCATGGTACAATGTAGCCAAGGGGTTTATTATGATCTGATTGTCTCATGGTACAATGTAGCCAAAGGGGTTTATTATGATCTGATTATCTCAACTTGGTACAATGTAGCCAAGGGGTTTATTATGATGTGATTATCTCAAATTGGTACAATGTAGCCAAGGGGTTTATTATGATCTGATTATCTCATGGTACAATGTAGATCTGATTATCTCAACTTGGTACAATGTAGCCAAGGGGTTTATTATGATCTGATTATCTCAACTTGGTACAATGTAGCCAAGGGGTTTATTATGATGTAATTATCTCATGGTACAATGTAGCCAAGGGGTTTATTATGATCTGATTATCTCATGGTACAATGTAGCCAAGGGGTTTATTATGATCTGATTATCTCAAATTGGTACAATATAGCCAATTTCTCCTTTCACTTCTGAGCTCATTCCATAAAATCCTAGTCATGCAGTGAGCAGAGTGGGGAGGGGGGAAGGGGAAGGGGGGGGGGTGTCTTGTTTGCTTACAGGGGGATTCCTCCATCACCCCTGCCTTCTCAGCTAATAGAAGAGAGCTGTATTGCAAACATTTTGGGAATTTACAGTTGCTGTTATGTCAAGTATTTTGTTCAGAATTTTTGCATCATTTGAGTATCAGCACTATATGGTACTCTACTGGGAAGTTGAGGGGAAGGGTGGGGGAGGGGAAGGAAGGCAAACCCAGGAGCATTCTGAGGGAATGCTGGAATAGAATGAGGCATGTGGGCAACCCCTAGCAAAGCTGCAGCTTGATTAATAATAATCAATTATTGATTATATTAACTATTCAGGTATTATGAATCATTAAATTATATTGCAAATCTCTATATTTCAGGAATGAAATAATCCCAAAGTTAAAGTGCTACAACATGTTCTATGAGCACAAGAAAGCTCTTCAGCTGAGCAGCAGAAAGGTACAGTGTAGTTACTTCTTAACAAAATGACTATAATATTGTTGTAGCCTGCAAACATTAGTGAATGGGTAAAGTACAGGTCACAGTTATATATAATATATAAGCACTGAACATACAACCTTATAACATAGTCGCGATATTAGCCACGTTCTGACTGGTTGAAGAGCGTGCTCCATAACTTTATCATGGACGCCTGTGCTCAATAATATGACGTGAGCAAATGCTGCTTCCTTTCGACTTTTTCTAGCTTTGCTCGTTTATAAATTAATAGAAGCTTTACAACTAAGAAGAAAATAGCTTTATTTTCCAAAGAAATTTGTACTACATGAAGTCAAACTGGCACCCAAAGGAAATCAGTAATCAAGTCTGAAAAATTCTGTATTTCAATGGTTGGCACAGGAAATTGTATGAATCAAAACTCACCTATTTCTCGACGGCTTAATTCTCATGGACTAGTGAAATCCATCACAGCAAAGATAAATATCCATCAAGCCTTCAATGGCTTTGAAATGAAACGGCGTTCATTCATTCCGAAAGCCGCTATACTTGCAGTGTTTACAGTACAGTTTGCTGGCAGCTCGAATAACAAACAAGCCCGCTCGGCAAACATTTCCATCTCTTTCGCTTATGGTGATTGTTTACATTCTTCGACGGATCACTTTACTTCTCCAGACCTGCATTGTCTGCTATAGTTCAAGGTGAATCTCACGTTGTTTTGAAGCAGCGACTTGAAGCGTTCATCTTCAACAATTGTACCGTTCAAAACATTTACATCGTCACGAATTCCAAAGTCACCGAAGGCTGCTGGATTTCACCACGCCAGGTTAACAGTACTTTCAGTATTTTTGTTGATTAAACGACATCTTTTTTATCGACACTCTTAGCTGGCAGAAATGTTAGTAAGTTGTGGCGTGTTTTCAATCATCCAATGAGAGAGTTTGTTTTGCCTTTTGCGCGTTGAAAGAGAATTTTGCATTCAGTCAGAAATGAAAACTTGTTTTCCGCTCGTAATTTCGTGTGTCTATGTTATAAAAGAATTGGTTCATGCTTTAGCTGTGCATCTATTGAGTTATGGATGCACTTGGGAATTTGGGAGAGCACTCGTGAAGCTAGAGTTGCTCTCAGCTACGCCTCGAGCAACTCTTATGCTTCTCTCATGCTCTCCCAACTTCCTGCGTGCATCCATAACTCAATAGACGCACGCTAAGCATGAACCAATTCTTAAATGTGTATATATATATATATATATACAGTCGTTTCAAAAAAGGTTGACCCTCAAAAAATAGCAAAATAGGCAAATACCATGACCGAAAGGGATATTGGGATTCATGATTAATTTCAGCTTGTTTACTGAATAGCTGAGAATTTCAGGCAAATATAGTTTTCTCCAGCGAAGTTCACACTCTATGCACACGACATGACTTATTCAAACGTGAATATTATCAGATTCATATCATTTCGTCTATTTCACAGAATCCCTTTCGGTCGTGGTATTTGCCTATTTCGCTATTTCTTAAGGGTCAACCTTTTTTGAATATATATATATATATAGAGACATAACAATATTTTGCTGAGATTCTGGTGAGGAACAAAAACATGTGGGTGGGAGCAAAATATCTGACAGGTTTTCATAAACTGTTGATAACCATCTGGGGCCTTTCTAGTTTGCTTGTTTATCCTTTCTTCTTTTTGTCCGTATTCTATCCTCGTGATCACCTTTACATGTGTGTTGTCTCCCCTGCCATGCTTTTTCCATGTCATATCCCAGCCCGATGTCTGTTTTTCCTCTTATTGTGAAGGGATTCACTTTACCTTTGATGCAGTTGTCAGTTAAAAATCTTTTTTCAAACTTGAAAGTTAAAATGTAATGCTTATGCCCAGTTGTGGAACTGATTTTGTCCAGAAAAGACTTTAGCAGCATGCATGACACATGAAGGAGATCAGTACAAGTTTCAGAAATGTTTAATCAAGTACAAGACAATACTCTACACCAAAAACATTTAAAAATCACAAAGAAATTAAACAGACCTTGTATTATCTGATTGTCGAACTAACATACTTTGGATTTAAAATGCCAGTCTATATACACTCATTTTATACATGTGTCCTTAATTAAGATCATTATAGCAGATTGCTTGGCCGTGATACAAAACATTGTATTATTTAACGTTTCGTGCATCACCATATGCAATAATATGTGTAAACATGTACCAGAGCATTAATCATAAACTGCTTTTAAAATAACCTAACAACCTACTGAACTAAACAACCTACAATACTCCTAAACAAATTTAGGCCAATCCTGGATTAGGCCGAAACTTTTTTTGTTGTCCAGAGCCCAAAAGTTGCTCATAGCATCAACCCTCTGATGCGTTTTGAGCTAGAAAGAACTTGAAGTTGGTCTTTCAAAAACCCTGCAGTTTGGTGGCCAAAAATTCGGGAGAAAGAATTTGATTAATCATGGGTTAGCCTAATCACGGCCCTGGTGTTGTCAATCACAACTGTTACTGTATGTGCAGCTATTAATATTGCTTTGCCCTCGATCACAGAACCCCCAAAAAACACATGCAACCGCCACTGATAACACGCAGATTGAATCTGTCATTCGCGCTGAGGGAGACTTTTGCTAAGTTGTTATCGTTCTAGAGCAATGACTGCTGTTCATTAGCCTTATAGAGTCATCTCACACCCATGTTTTGCACGGTGGTCGTGAAATTACTTTTCGGTCACAGTGTCTTTGGCTTGGCTTATTGGCGAGAGCATCGCTGCAGTTTTTGTGGTGGCCGTTTGTTGTCTCTCCACTTTCATTTCTATTTGAAGTCCTTTCATGGGCATATCTGGTGATGACAGTTTTTGGCCGTTTCTCCATTTCAAACTCTTGTAGTGTTTGCTCGTTATCCCCATCAGATAACACAGTGAAAAGCTTCAGAAAAAAGCCAGCTAAGAAAATGGCCACTGCCTTAGTTACAGGACCTATTCCTGAACGAGCACCAAATATCTTGATTGAAATATAGACGGATCCAACAAAAACCATGAAGTATACTATTTTCGTGAATGCCACCCAGAGATCTTCCATTATTGACATTCCCAGTTCTTTGCATGTTGCTTCATACAGATCTTCTGGTATAGTGCCATGGCCCCATTTATAATGTAGACAAAAAGCGAGTCTTCGCTTTCATCGCTTCCTTTTGACGCATGATACTGTTCAATTCCTTCACATAACTTAATTTTCAGCAGTTGATACTTTTCTGAGAAAGACGTAAAGCAGCTGTAAAGGTAGTACAGAATCAGGAATAACAAGGCCAGCATTGGAAGAGCAGTATCTCCATGGTCAATTGCTGCCATTATTGAGAAAGGAAGTGCAGTTGCCCATGTCACTGAAATCACATAGTTCCACTACTGAAGACCACTGTATGTGATTATGAGCAGAAGAAGATATATCCTCTTCACCATATGTGAATATGATTTGCCAAAAAATGCAAAGTCACAGTGATCCCATCCCGGATTAAACCATTTCAGTTTGATATCCCTCAAAATTAAGGTACAAATGGGAGGAGAAACTCCAAGACATACAACTAAAATGAATGCATATTCGAAGATAAACACTGGAATGGCAATTAGAAGAAAGATAACAGCAAAGCAGAAAATGCGACAAACTGACCAAATTGTATACTCTAGAGAATCGAAATGAGGACGAACCAAGGAAACGCGTGAATTAAACCAGTTATAATTCCGAAAGTGGAATTTACGAAAGTATTCCATAGAGACAGATGGATAGTTACTCATGTGCACTTTCATTGCATTACCTGTACTTGAGTGTATAACAGACTGAGAGAATGCCGTTTTGCAATAAAGACACTCCGAGTTTAAGACTCCCTGTCTGAGCACGAAATGTTCAATGATTAACTTTATCACGTATGCGCAATAAAAGAATGCTGCAAACAGTTTTGTATGAAGCCTTTTAACGTCGAAGCCAGGTGCAATAATTTGAGGAAAAGCAAACATGCAGGGGTATAACACAGCTCTGAAAAGAAAATCCCTGGTCTTATACAGAAGGGGCGGCATGTTTTGAGAGACACAAGCTTTGACGACCAAACTGCGGAAGCTAGCAGGACTCGGATCTTCCAGCTTAATGCAACGAATGCCACCTTTAGAAACCTTCGGAAGATCTGGAAATAAACAAAGAACGGCTGGAAGGTACCCCAATATCATCATACTTATGAAGAATCTTAATATGTTCAACATCCTGAACCAGCGGAAAAATTTTGAGTGGACTTCGTTGCACATTATTTTAGACGTTGACTTATCAAGCTGGCAGCACTTGTACGACTTATTAGTTTTCTCTTGTGATTCCAGAGGAAAGCAGAGTGTTCCTTCACTTGTTTGCATTAAGTCCTGCATCAGATTTCTCATGGCTGCGTCGAGAAGCGATGTTCTGCTGGGTTCATCAAGTGCGGCTCTTCGTACCATTCTTGTACAATTCAAGCGAATGTTCATTCGGTAGTGTCTAAATTCAGGCACAAAAAAGCAAGATAAGTTGAGGAAGTCCTAGGGTAAATAGAGATATGGCTCCATGTCATCGACGGCCCATATCAAGTTGAAATCCTGGAGACTAGTATTCTGACAAGGTTCTTTCTTGCTGTCGGTTTGGATGCTAATCGTGAAGGTGACAACTCTTGCCTTTTTTACGGTAACTTGTTGGGAGAACTTTGTTGTAACGACGGACAAGTCTTCGACGGCACAGTGCGAATCACAGACATTATGATCAGTTTGATTTGTGTTCAAATGAGCCTTCTGTGCACCTGTGACCACGCAAAGGCTTACAGGTAACAGTGCACAGACAAGCGCCATGGAGGATTTGAAACGAGAAATGCTTACGGAAGCACAAAATGTGCTTTATAAGCAGATATATAACGTAGATAAGCCAGAAGCGTGATGTCATGTCCGAATAACGCTGATAGCGATTTGGAATAAATAACAAAAAAAAAAAAAAAAATGTAACAGTCCTCTTGAAAATTGGTCGATAACAGAAAGGGTCTTTGCCTTCAGTCAAAATGAGTTTACCAATAGATGCCCCTTGGTGTATGGCAGGACTATAATACATGAACAAAAACAAGATTCCTCGTACACACTGGCTTTCTGCTGATAAATGCTCTCTGCGATGCGAAAAGGCTGAGTGAGCGGAAACACTTCAGGGCCCAGTTGTTCGAAAGCCGATTAAACTGATCCAGGATTAACGAAATTCTTTCTCTCGAACTCTGCCAATAAACAGCAACGTTTTGTTCGAAGATGGATTAAAAAGCTTGTTCCAGCTTAAGAAGTATCAAGGAAGTCGTTGTAGGACAAAACCTTCACATTTTCAGGTTTATAAATGACAAGAAAGTTTAGACCTAATCCAGGCGATTAGCCTAATCGTGCTTTGAAAAACCGGGCCCAGAGCAGTGCACAGTTATGGAGTGGACATATAACCGTGTGTAAGGGCCCGGTCGCACTAGGAAGTTTAGTCGATAATAACTCAGTATCGAGAGCAATACGACGGCTTCTTCAATGTTTGGAAGCAACTTGCTGACATATATTTCTGGTTACAAGTGCTGTGTGCACTTCAAATGATGCCTGAATTTTGATATTTATGTTGTTAAAGTTACGAGTGCGACCGGAGCCTAAGCCGCATGATTTTAATCAAAATTGTCACCCAAATTTTGCATAAAAACTCATCACTACCATGATATGGTTACTCGACCCTTTGATAAATATTGCATGTGTCACGCTTGCTGTAAAGTAGCAGTCACGGCTTTGGTTTGGACTCGAAGAGTTTTATGTGTCGACGTGAATGTTGTTTAAAATGTCTTAAGTGTGATCAGGACCTTATAAGAGTGTGATTTTTTACTAAGAGCAGTTTTCCTTATGTAGTTGTTCATTCTCGAACTCGCTATTTGTTGCTCGATCTGGGATAGCTCCTTCAACTCTGTTTTTTATCCGGTGTGACATTCCGAAGTCCTCTTCATCATAGTTTATTATTTTGTTAGTACAACCGACTCAAATTTGATAACATATCTTTATTATATGACTGTGACGTAGTTTTACCATATAAGGTCGCAAAAGAGTGCCGGTACGGGAGCGTATTACACACTTCAAATCCGTATTACACTGTAGAAAACCGGTTTGACCGGTTTAGACGCGCGCGTATCACAAATGAATCAAAGATTTTTCTGAGTGCAAGGTAAAACGGTGCAACGAAAGTTTATGACTTTTCAGATACGAGACCCTTCAGAGGGCAGCATAAAAATTGCCTTAAATTTTCCTTCGATACCGGGAAGGTCTAGTTTCTTTACACAGAGGCTGACGCAATGTGTTTCAGACTGTAGCAAAGAAGTTTTTTCACCCTTCAAAGAGTAATCAATGATGTATATGTCTTTGAGCTTAGTATGGTCAGATGATCTCAAACAAATGGGTCGAGCTATCGATTTGTTGAATAATTCCCTGGGTATTTGGGGATTATGCCTAGTGGCAATTATGTAAACCTCTAACGTTGACCACATGTATGTATATCACTAGACATCTATTTTAAGTTAGACCATTATTCTAACAAGCCGTTTTGGGCATTAATCTGATGCGGACGTTTTTAAATAGTTAAGGATATATACGATAGCTGCGGCAGAATGTGACCATGACATTTACCCACTGTAAAAAGTGTTTAACGTGTAGAGTTATTGGTTCAATGTGTCAGTAAAAGTACACTCGATTGAGTTCAACTTGTTGTCTCACAGTTTTGCTGTTTTTCTTGAAGGTCGGTGGAAAGCTGTTGCTGGAGGGCGTGTTAAAGTCTACTGGGGACTACGGAAACCAGTTACGCTGGCCGGGCAACGACTGGGAGACTGGCGGAAGAGGTTACACAAGGAACACACAGTTAAAAACGGAAAGGGAACAACAGAAAGCAGAGAAAAATCTTCTTTTGTGAGTGTCGCTGCATGTACTATTATAGAATATGCAAACGAAGTCTTGTTTTGTTTTTTTGTTTTGTTTTGTTTTGTTTTGTTTTTTTGTTTTTGTTTTTGTTTTTGTTTTGTTTTTTTGCGTTGGCTTTTATACATGTATGAGGGGCGAGAATTCCGGGTATGCATAAAGACAATATTTGAAAGATAGCGAGTGTGAACATATTGCACTAAGAATTACAAACAAACATCAAAAGCAGTAGTTCACATTTATCGAAAATTAGTTGCTGTTTAAAGACCACCGCACAGAAAGATTCTCCGACGATTTTTTCCAACCAACTAGATAGTTTCGTTACTGACCTGCCTACCTACCGATGTGTGCACCGTGTTCACAGTTACCGGAAAGAGATGACCGAGCACAAGAATATCATCACCACGTTACCATTATCTGTCCACCTTACATACCATGAACCAGTCAGTACATTGTGTTCACGATCGTCAGCAGAGAATAGGTTGTTGTTCAAGACTGATCACATTTTTCAAGACTCACCATATTTTTGTTCTTTTTTCATATTCATTTTCCCTTCGTTATGTGTTCATTCATTTGTTCATTCTATAACTCCCTGACATGGATACTCTTGTACAAACATAATTAACCACTCGTATAATGACTCATAGTTCACTCACACACAGACAGTTTCATATTTAACTCGGATCCCGGACAGAATTTTGTATGAGCTTTATGAATGTTCTATTTTCCAGTAAAACACCCGTGTCTATATGATAAAGTCTCATATTCAACTAGTTTACCCGTTCCCTTTCACCATTCACGTAATTGTGTATCTTCGTTTTACTGTCAAGCCTGTGCAACTTCTGCTTACTTTATTGTTAATCCGTTCTCCTCGTGTAGTCTTACCAGTCCAAGACAACCTTCATCCCTCCGTATGGCACCTCAACAAACTTGCGTGTGACAAGCAGAACACGAACACAGGATGTCATCAAAATGCTGCTCTCAAAATTTCAGGTAACTTAAGAAGATATAAATCAGACACCGAACCGCGCTGTTGTAGTACTTGCCTAAACCTTTCGCTGCTGATAGTGATCAGCTTGATTTTTCTCTTCTTAGTCTCTCCCCTATATACATACGTTACAGAAAGAAGAACTTGATATTTGGTAACTTGCTCAATTGATTGCTGATTGAACTACGAAATTCTCAGTCTGGTTAGTTCTAGAAGAGGAAAAAAAAGAGAACTTTTTTAGGCAGGATTAGCCCAGTCATCCCAAGGGCTTGTGTTCAAATGGGGCTCGTTTTCAAAGAGGCTCTATACGTCATAATTCTAAGATACGAAAGCTACTTGCTAAAAATGTGGAAATGGTTGATCTTGGACATGTTTATTTTTAATCTGTAATTACTGTTCTTCATCGGTGAACATTAAATGTGGTCTTGACTTTTAACCCTTTCACTCCCAAGAGTCTGAAAGGCATCGCGTGGTCGCGAGATTTGACATAGTAACCTGGCACCGCTAAACTTTGCCCCCCCCCCCGGGAGGGTAACCCTACCCCTGAAGCGTTTACATGGCCAAAAGTTGTCCCTACTGGGAGGGTAACCCTAGCAAGGAGATAGGGTAACCCTCCTTCTAGGGTGACCCTACCTATCATGTAAACAGAGCAAGGAATTTCAATAGAGAAGGGTAACCCTTCCATGTAAACAGGGCCGAAGTAACGACAGCTAAACAAAATACTACGACGCAATTGTTTTAAATCTGACCATCTCATCTCTGGCAGTTTAGATCGCTGGTCATGCTTGCATTGCCAGACAATAGTGGCTGTTGTGAGGGAGACTATCCAGAAGCTACTTAAGATAGATTTTGGCATAGCGATATTACTAAAATCTTTTAGTCAACAACGAGAATTTTTTGTACCGGTGTGATTTATATTCTGCGTCTTTTGTCGCATTCACAGATCGTGGACAGACCTCAGAAGTTCTATCTTTATGTTGTTTACGACCACGGACGTAAGTACATTATATTATATAGCGTTTGATTGATTGTTTGTTTGTGCATTTGTTTTGTTTTGTTGAGTTTATGAGAAACTCATGCAGTTAGAAACTGATACATTGTACATTGGAGAGTTTATAACAAGCAGTTGGTAGTCTACAGGAAGGGAGGAGGGTACAGTTATTCATTGAAGGGAGTGTAGTCTTGCTTGACCTCATCAAATCTCTTTTATTGGCAAAGTATGTAAGTGTCTGTAGTCTTGATTTTATTATTTATCCCTTAGTAAACAACTGTTTATCTTGCAGCTGTTCGAAAGTTGGTACACAACGAGTTTCCGCTTCACTGTAGGCTTCTGCTTGGACCAGACGAGGTAAGAATTTTTAGCTCTGCGTTCTGCTGTAGGTGGGTTGTCTCAACCAAAATCATTTGCTCTCCCGAAAGTTTGAGAAATGCGAAAGCAAGAGGCAATCCTTTGTCATCTGACTCATTTTACCCTATCACCCCCAAGTTCAAACATGCAGATTCTCTAAACGTTTTATGAAGAAAATGTGTGAACGATGTAGTAAATATAGATGGCTTAATCAGCTTTTACATAAACGAGGCGAATGCTAGGAGAAAATTAAAGTAAATCACTGTTGGGAGTGAAAGGGCTAGACTGATTCTTTCTGTCTGTTGTTGTAAAATGCTAAAAGGAGACGCAGGAACAATTTTTGTGAGAATGTTTGGGAGAATAAAAAGTTACAAAATGTGATGGAGGTCGAAAACACATTATGACACGCAAGTCCGTACTTACTAAAGAAAAAGTTGGTAAATTTTGTTTGTATCTTTGCGAATTAAAAGTTCTTGACTAACAGTTTCGCACGACTATTTTCACGTTCCTTTTGAAAGGTTTAGAGTTTGATAGAGCAAAATGTTGGTGGCTTTGTACGAAAGTTCGGTGAATGCAAACCCAGATACATATTTATGAACTCCATTGGAATAGTTTGCTAAACGAAATGTAAACAGTTTATCCTGTGGAGCCTCTTCTATGCATAGGTCCACTACTTGTATCTACAGCAATGGACAGACCACGATCATTGTAATATTCTCCTTCACAGGGTCTTGCCAGAATCTTTGTCATGGAAATAGATGAAGGAAACACCATTTCAGCAGAGGCAAGTCTAATGGGCTGGTGTTTTGTTGTGTTGTAATATCTCTAACATCCGACATCTGGCGTTCTGAATTTTGGAACCTTTAGAAGTAGAATCAGGGGATTTTATAGTCTGACCAGCTTGAACCAAAGAAAGAGATTGCTTGCCATGTTTTGCAAGCTGAATGAAATAGCAAGAAATGTCTAATAAAAGGAAGCGTCAGTTTGTCAAACTTATGCACGTTCCATCTACCATAGAGTTCTTTACTTACACTGACAGGAAATGTCATATTTGCGTTTGGTAATCGTAGCCTTTTAGGACTTTGTAGCCATATCTAACTTGTGTTCATATTTGTCGCTTTCTTCAGGTCGCTCAGTATATTCACTTCGCTACACCAATTCTAGAGGCTTTCCTGCAAAAGTTCAAAGAAGAGGAAGAGAAAGCTGTGGATAGAATAAAAGAAAAGTGAGTTGATCATTTAAATTTCTCACAACTAAGGGTGACATAGCAAGCAGATAACTGACCTAGACACAAAGATATTTATTACTCTTTCCCTCCCAATAGTGATCAAGTTCAATTCTATTTTTCAGTATTTCACCAGAGATATCTTAATTGCATTAAGGAGAATTTGGTTTTTGAAAGCTTGCTCTGATGAAAGTTGATCGAACTACCAATTCTCACTACACCACTCGTACATTTTCCTCTTCAATGGTTGGGAGAATTTGCATTATGAACTTGGGAGTAAAATGGTTCTTAACCATACATAGTCCTTTGCTCGCCGAAATTCTTGATTTGCTCAGAGCCCTTGAAAGGCCAAAGTGACTGGAATTTTATTTTCATCCCACTTGTTTGAGGTGGTTTCGTTTGGTCGAAAAGTGCTGCTTATATATTTCACCATAGAGTTAATGCCTTATTTTGGGAAGCGAAAGCAGCCTTCGTTTTTTACACATTTTAGGACCTAAACAAAACCATTGTATTGGCTGGGGGAACCCTTCTAGTCCAACCATTTGATAAAACAGCCCCAGTCCTTAGAATCCTGAATTTTTTACGTACAACTATAATAGTAAATGACTGAAAGGGAAATCCAAGGGAAATGGGTTTGAGTTCGAGATAGCGGGGAGTTTGAGTTAGCGGGGAGTTCGAGTTAGCCGATAGTAAATGACTGAAAGGGAAAGCCAAGGGAAATGGGTTTGAGTTCGAGTTAGCCGATAGTAAATAACCGAAAGGGAAATCCAAGGGAAATGGGTTTGAGTTCGAGATAGCGGGGAGTTCGAGTTAGCCGATAGTAAATGACTGTAAGGGAAATCCAAAGGAAATGGGTTTGAGTTCGAGATAGCGGGGAGTTCGAGTTAGCCGATAGTAAATGACTGAAAGGGAAAGCCAAGGGAAATGGGTTTGAGTTCGAGATAGCGGGGTTCTACTGTATTTTGTGTGTTTGTGTTTTTGGAAAGAGATGTCACTGAATTTGATCGAAAAGAAAGGCAAACAGGTTAATTGCAGGAGAAAGCGAACACCCCTTGCCGTCTTCGGGTTCACAGGTTTCTCGTGGCTTCGGTTTCAACAAATACCCCATTCTTCAGCGAAATGAGGATGTCAAATAACCCCCCCCCCCCCCCCCCCCCCCCCAGTTAGGGGAGAGGAAGAGTACTAATTTTGTTGTTACAATTCGCTCGATGATCGACTCCACCCACTTGGCCAGCGGGCGCCGATTGATATTCTGTTATCATTTGTTTACAGGTACGCCGCATACAAGAGTGCACTACAGGAAAGATTAGGGAATATTTCAACAGAAGTGTGATGATGGATGCTCTGGCAAAGAGGGGTCACGAAGGTTTTCCAATTATATATATTGAATATGTATATGTATATATATATATATATAAAGATATAGAGTGGTCAATTTAATAATAATATTATACTATAATTAATTTAATTATTAGTTTAGTTTACTGCAATATCTCGCAAGATACTTGGACACTGAAATTGTTTCTATTCTTTATCATTTTGAGGAACAACTGGAACAGAATAAGTGCGATGCAAACTTTTCTTGTCAATTTCCATAAATCAAAACTGTATTTAAAGATTATATAGCCATCTCTTTTCACCAATTTCGCCTCATACTGTAGATTCTCCCAACCATTCAAAAAGAAAATATATGAGTGATTTAGTGAGAACTGGTAGTTCAATCAGCTTTTGTTCGACCACCACGCTGAACAGCAAAATTCTGGTGTAAAAATAAGAGCGAAGGGCACGTTGAGTACTCTGGGAAGGAGAGGATCAACTTCAATTTTCTCATTTAGTTTTTCAGGACAGTTTTATTATACAGTATGGAGAATTTGCTACTTGATATTAACGTGCTCCGACGAAGGGCTAACGATCTAAACGTCGGTTAAAATTAGGTCTATACGTCACATGTTACTTTCTCTCAGCACGAGATGAGGACGGCGAACCATTCTCCTAGCCAATCAAGAAGAAAATGTAAACTCGGGTTGTAGCACTGAGAAATTCGTAATTTGACCTGAGAGTAATCGAATTAAATCATTACATGTTCAGCGGTATGATTGAGTAAGGAAAAAATGTGATCTGTGGCGTTCAGATAGTCAGTTCTTCTAACACTGCTTTATAAAATTTTGTTTAATTATCGTGGGGTCGAAAGGGTCAATAAGATTTATATTGAGATTCTTTGTTAATGCGAAGCTGATTTTCGACCAGCATATTTATTATCAAATCCGTGTTCCTGGTAAAGCGTTTTGATCAACCCAGGGCCCGGTCACACCGTTGTACTTCATGTAACTCGGCACAGAGAGAGCAATACGACGGCTTGTTCGTAATGTGGTAGCAAATGTGACGGGAGGCCTCAGTCTATAGGAGGCTTGTGCAAACGAACGCAGCATGTTGGTACAACATCGCCCAACAGTGTTACCTAAAAACACTTTGCAAAACCGTACAGTGTTGTTGGAGTCCGCAATTATAAGAATAGACGATGGAAAACGCGAGAATACGTCGCAATTGCTGCTCTAATGGTCGCATGAAGCATTCAGTACACACTGTTGGGCGATGTTGTGTCAACATTCTGCGTTTGCTTAAGAGGATCAACTTCAATTTTCTCATTTAGTTTTTCAGAACAGTTTTATTATACAGTATGGAGAATTTGCTACTTGATATTTTGCTTAGATTGGCCTATAAATTCTCACTACATCGCTCATACATTTTCTTCTTGAATGATTGGGAGAATTTGTATTATGAGCGCAGGAGTGAAAGGATTAATTGTCCAAACTTTGCCCTGGATGGGTTTTTCTGACACAGAGTTGATTCGAGAATACTTTAAACTTTCCCGGCGTATCTGGAAGAGAAATTGCAAATATTGCCAAAACAGATTGGCGAGATCAGAGTTTGATAAAATGTTTACTGTCTAAGGTTTGTGGTGGGAATAATTTCCACTGCTCTTGCTTAATATTTGATAGTACTGGGTAAGAATGGGTTAGAGTATTTTGTGCCATTCTCGCAAATGTCTTTTGGTCCCTGTTCATGTGGAAAAAAAGTTATCCCAGACACCCGAGAAACCCTTTATTTGAGTCAGCCTGGGCGCGCCAACTATTCATACATTTCTGTATTAAATCAAATCGAGTCGTTCACGTGAGAAACTAAAACTTGTCTCGTTGGAAAGGGTAAGGGGTGAGGGGGGGGGGGGGGGGGGGGGAGGAGGGGGGGGGGGGGTGGAGAGCGTGCACCTCATGTAAACGTTTCGCCGTAATTATAAAGAAAAGTTCGAATAGTTAACGTGCCCAAGGCGACTCGGTAGGAGGGCGCGGGACAAATTTTGTCCTTAGATTGAGTTTAAGGTAATTTTTGCGCCCATACAAAATGTGCAGGTGGAAAGATGAGTGTTACTTCTTCGGCCTGAGAACTTTGTAAAGAAACAATCACATTCTTGTGTGTTAGTACATCTTTTGGCCTGGCGTGACGAATAAATGACAAACATCCAAAAGAATTTGTTTTCATTTTTTGTGATCGTTGTTTCACTAAAGGGTTATTTCATCTTGGTTTTCACCAAAGGCGCGAGCCCACCAGAAACTTTTACCTGCGTTTTCAAAAGGTGAAAAGATACTTGGAAAAGCAGACAAAAGAGACTGACGAGGAAAGACAAGAACCTCGAGATTCAAAACAAAGAAGACTCCCAGAAACTGCTGAATTAACCATTCCGAAGTTCCAGGAGATTAATCAAATTGAAAAAAATAACCTCGTCACAAGAAATAGCACATCCAAATTAGTAAGTATGCCAAGTTTTAGCAAGATTGGTCCATCAGAATGAATGGCAAGCTTTTAAAAATCAAAAAATAAGAGACTTTAGTATGGAGTGGGGGACACGCCTTCCCTCACTCCATACTAAACTCTCTTATTTTAACGATTTTTAACAGCTTGTCATTCGGTTTGTCATAGACCAATCTGACTTGCTGAAACTTACTAACTTGGATGTTCTCTTTCTTGTGATGAGGTAATTTTTTTCAACTTGATTAAGTTTGGTTAATCTCCTGGAACTTCGGAATGGCTAATCAGCCCGTCGTGTCTCATTTCAAAAAACGCGGGCAACATTGAATATCCTGCGAACTTGTCCATGATGGCGGATAAATTCACTGTTCCTATTCGTGAAGGAAAGGACGAAATCTTGGATGAAGCCCCGGCGAAGGATTGCAGTCGTGAAAGTGAAAGCGAGCTTCTTTTGAAGAAGCGAGATTCTGGGTAAACACGTCACAGATCTCCAAAGAGAAGCATTGCAGGTTCTAGACGAACGGAAAGAGCTAATGTACAGCGGGAAGACAATTCGTAAAGAGCATGCCTGTCTCAAAGAAGAGCTTCAATTTCGTATATTTTTTTCGTCAACATTGGCTGTTTTGACAAAAAGCATGCGCTATAGCCTTAACCTTTTTATTTATTTTTTTTTCAAAAAAAAATGTCCATTTTTGGCTTAATCTGGAAACCGGAAGATAAAAGAAATAGTCTGGTTTTCAGATTGGGCCAAAAATGGTAAAAAAAAAAAAAAAAAAAAAAAAAAAAAAAAAATGGTAAGGCTATAGCCCACGCTTTTTATTAAAAATAAACGATTTTGACGAAAAAATTAAAAACTCTCAAAACTTTCAGGAAACCTTTCTGGGACTATAACGAGACTTTTCGCAATACATTTGTCATATTTCCTTCATCCGTTGGCGAGGTACAGTATAGCAAGAAAGCTACACATTATTTTATGCTCTTTTGTTTGAAAAGGATGTTAGTCGATAAAATTTGCTCTTTTTACTCGCAACCCGCTCTATATTTTACCCTAGATTGCACACGGAGTAAACTTCATTTCAGACAAAAACAGCAGCACTGCAAACAAAAAGAGATTTTGATAAGGATACGGTAAGCTAGAAAATTCCAAGACTCAGGCGATGGCTATTTACTTATAACTCCCACCCCACCCCACCCCAGGCGCTGTTTTTGTTCATGCGTCCCATGTGTATAAAATTAGATGCCAAATAATAAGCGTGCCAAAACCGGCTTGACAACATTTTTTACACGTTTCATTCCATCGTGCACAGCAGCCATTTGTGAGAAGACTCCGACGAAGAAGGACGTGTTTCGCGAGAAGAACTTAGAAGGCCTAAAATGGCGGAGCAAGCGAAAGTCAGACTTTCTGGTAAGTATCACTCAATTGAAACTTGCGACGTGCAAACGGACGAAACGAAACGAACGTACGTTTAGCTTCTGCATGTCTTGTTTGAAACATTCCAGGTTATTCAATACATTGCTCTCTTTTCTTGCAGTGCGTTCACGCCACGTAGCTTTCAGGACATGTGGAAAAAGAAGCATGGCACATGGACTTGACTTAAAGTTTACAAGGAATATTTGGCTGGAGGTTTATGGCTTTAAAATGGAAGACCACTGAAGAAATATATGAACAGCAAACCGTAAGCTCGAATACGTTAATGATATTCTACAGTCGCATGACATTTATGATGTATGATGTCATTTATTTGTCTTTGAAAGAGGTGTTCCAAACGAATTTAGACAGTTGAATTCGCTCTTGAAGACTTTTCTTTACTTAAATTCACGAACAAGAACGATTTTAAACTCGAGGGCACTTTTTGGATTTGTTTTACTATTACTGCTGTACTTCGGGCAAAACCCTGATTTGCTATCTGTCACATACGTGTGAACAGCATTTTATTGCAAGAGAAGGTGCTTATTTCACTGGATGGCTATATTTTACTTAAGAAAAAAATACCAAAATTTCCAGGTCCAGTATCAATATTTATATGCAGGAAAATCTAAAATGATAAACTATGCAAACAACAGAGATCTGGAACAGCCAATTGGCTGCTAAAAACAATGAGGTCCAATTAATTTGATTTACAAAGAATGCTTCTGTTGCCTGTGCTCTTTTCTTGTCAACTGACTGTTTTTTTTTTTTTTTTTTTTCTTTTCTTAAAACGTGAACGATTGGCGCTTGTTTCACGTGTAGCTTTTTTGCTCTCTTTCGAAGTTGTGACTACGCAGATACTGATGATACGTTATTTTGTTTCTGCTTGCAAATTTATCGTTTTCTGTTTCGACGGTATAAAAAACCGCTCAACTTCCCTTGTAATACGGCTTTTGTTGTCGCATTTTTTTTTTCGTGTTTTCTGTGAAGTGCATAAGCATCATTTTTGTTTTCGAAACTGAAAGTTTGAGAAAAATTGTCGTAATGAGGTGGTCATCTCCAGTGATAAACTGTTTTAGGCGTAGTTCCTGCCAAATCAGACACCTGGTGCTAACATAAATTTTACTCTCCTGATGAAACTACCATCGGAATTTTCCTAATCTAAGAGTCGGCTTTATTTCAGTCTAGAGTTAGCTCTTTTTGTGAAACCGCAAACAAGAATACAACGTCGTAGAGCATGCCTGTCGTACCCTGACTTTCACCACATCATTTCAGAACAAACTGCTATTTAAAATACCTTGAAACAAGTTTGTTTGAAAGACTTGAGATGTTTTGTGGACTTGTGAGATCGCGAAATATCCAACTCCAAAACGTTAGCAATACTCGTGCATTATAGAAAGGATTCGTTGGGGGCGTAACCTATCACAAAACAATACCTTGGTATGTCGGGTTTGTGTCTTACCTTTTGGTAATTTTGCCTGGTATCGTACCGGGGCGCTTTGGTAGCATTTCGCTGACTGAAAAAAGCAACAAACATTGCTCAAAACAGGACTGTAAGTTCTACGAAAATAACGATGCCGAATGATTGTTTTACGTACCTTTTTTGCTCTTTTCGGGCAGATTCCATTGCTATGCAACGTTTGAATACAGAGTGGATGGTTAACAGATCGTTTAAAAGGCAAAACTTTGCTTGTTTCTTCAGAGACTTTGTCGTAAAGCAACGCCCGTGAAAACTTTTCACTTGAGTGAGAGTCCTGACTTTTTGTGATGTCACAATCGATTCTGGTAGACCAATGAAAACGCTCCATTGTGGAAGACGGAGAAATGGCCAATTTTAGTGGTTTTGTTGAACGAAAGTATAATAAATAATCGTTCTAAATTCTATGGTACAAAAAGGAAGCCTGATTTTGCTAACGTCAGCTCTGTATTCGTACGTTAAATCCGTTAAAAAATTATTTTTTCTTGCTGCGCGCGCTGCTTTCGGCAGCATGATCCCAACGTGCATTGCTCGCGTCAGCTTTGGTGCCGGAGCCAAGTTGTCATCTCCCCTCCCCTCCCCCAAGGAGAAGAAAGTGTTTCTTGATCATAGTCAGTTAAGGATATTATATACCCGCGTGCGCTCTACACTCCTTTGTAACAAACTGTTTTAATAACCTATACTGTCTTCCTTGTGCAAAATAAGAGAATTCATTTCAAGTCAATTTTCTTTGTACAGGACTTCAGAGAAGGAAATAATGGACAAGGCAACTGGGACTGGATATAAATGATCGGCCGCCTTCATGAGGAACGCTATTTTTCCTTGAAGAACCGTTTCTTAACACAACTAAAGTATAAAGGTAAGAAAGGAAGAAGTGTATTGTCTACTTGAACAGAGACACACGATAGAAAAAACGTTTAACACGAGAAAGCGAGATCAGAAATACTGCAATTAATCGCTATTCGTGAGCTTTTACTGTTTCGATGAAGACTTCTGTCGAGTGTGGAATATTTTTAAGTAGCTACTTGCAAATTTATAGTTTTTATGAAGACTTCGTGGATTATTCATACGTCACATTGTCTGTGTACACTATAAGATTTTACTGTGAGACTTGGTATCTTGAGCGCAGAATAGGCTTTAACGAGGACATGTATCTTGAGCGCCGAATGTTTATACGCCGCTACTCGTGAATATCTAGTTTTCATTAAGACTTATATCGTGAAAGCGCGAGTATTCATACATCGCTACTTGTGAATCTCTAGTTGTTATGATGACTTGTACCATGCGCTCGGATTATTTATAGGTCGCGACCTGTATACATTGAAGGCTTTTACGAGGACTTGTATCTTGAGCGCAGACTATTTATACGTCGCTGCTCGTGAACCTTATACTTTTTATGAAGACTTGTATCCATAGCGCGCATTTTACTGTAAGACTTGTATGTTGAGCGCAGAATAATTATACATCGCTACTTGTGAACTTTGTACTTCTTATGAAGACTTATATCCGAAGCGCCGATTTACTGCAAGACTTGTATGTTGAGCGCAGAATATTTATACATCGCTGCTCGTGTACATTGTAGGCTTTTACGAGGACTTGCATCTTGAGCGCAGAATATTTGTACTTTGTACTTTTTCGAAGACTTGTATCCATAGCTCGGATTATTTATACGTCGCTACTTGTGTTATACACTGTAGACTTTTACGAAGACTTTAATCTTGAGTGCACAATATACATCGCTACTCGTGCACATTGTAGGTTTCTACGAAGACTTGTATCCTGAGTGCAGAGTATTTATACGTCGCTACTCGTAAATCTCTGGTTCTTATGATGACTTGTATCGAAAGCGCAAATATGTATACGTCGGTCTCGTGATTTACTGGTGCTTATGAAGGCTTGCATCGAAAGTGCAATATATTTAGACATTGCTACTTGTGATTTTTTAGTTCTTATGAAGACTTGTATCGTGAGCGCGGAATTTTTATAACGTCACTAATCATGATCTTTTTAGTTTTGACGAAGACTACGTCGCATGTGAACGCGGAAAATCGTGTGTCGCTGCTCGTGAACATTGTAGGTCCGATGAAGACTTGTTCGCGAGCGCAGAATACTCATCTTTATAGTTTTTCTTTGAAGACTTATTAAAAATGTTGGCAGCGCAATACATTTGTGCGTCGCGTCTCGTGAACGTTATGGGAGCAGGAGTAGGGTACTGAGATAACATGCCGTTTGTGAAGTAATTGACAACAGCGTCGGCAAGCAATTTAAAAATGTTTGTTCCTAATATTTGTACTTCTGTGAGTGCATACTTAGTTTCTTTGTGTATGTCTTGCCCCCATTACTTCTGGAGTTTGATTGCTTATCTAATGTCAAAAACACTGACATTATTGTGTCAACAAGTAATAAGCACGTTGTTCAAAATTGAAAGAGAAGCATTCGCTTTTTCTTGTGAAATTAGTCGCATTGTTTATTCTGCCGCTTTCATTGCTGCCTTCCCTTCGCTGCCTTCCCTTCGCTGCACAGACAGACAGGTGTTTATTTCAGTACTTTGACATCTAAACTTTGTCGATTAACTACTGTTCTATATTTTTCAATTCGTTTTCAGTGAAGGCATCTTCTGTTCCTGACTGCTGCGAAGTGTTCAATCGTCAAGCGAAGAAGACTGTCCGCGGCGACCTAAGCTGTAAGTAGATAGTTGGAAGTTAGCCCTTCACGTGTAGACGCCTTCTAGATTCTGCAAGGTTACTCATGTACAGGGTACAACACCAGCATTAACTACTTGCAAGTTAGCTGATTGATATATCTATTCTCACTAGAACATGTGTACATTTTCTTTTTGGGTCTTTGGGAGAATTTTAATTCCGTTGTTTGGAAGTGAAAGGGTTCTACAGCGACCTTAAGATCGAGTTTAGTTTGTCCCTCTCAATGTTGCTACTTTTTTACAACAGGATCCATATCTTTGCAGTGAATATAAGCTACAAGAAATCCTGTGTTGCATGATTGAACAACTGGCTGAAAAGTTTAATGGTCAATTACCAGCTGAGGTACATGTACTAAGCTTCCTACTTACCAATTGTGCCATGCAAGATCTTCTCTTTGACTTTGAAATGGCACACGACAGGATCACGAGCGCTGCAAGTAAAATATTTTCCACATTTAGAACTCCATATATAAAGCGAGTGACAACATCGTCGGCAAGCAATTTACAAATGTTTGAACATTTGTTCCTTTTGTGCTTCTGTGAGTACATACTTAATTTTATTTTTGTGCGTGTTGTTGTTTCTCTTCTTTCGAAAGTTCGATTGCTAATTCCATCCTGCTATTATACATTGTCTTCAAATTATCAGCACTTCGTTTGAAACTTGAAAGAGAAGCGAAGCAGTCGTCCAACGGCATAAATTTATCAGTCCCAACAGTGCACGTGCGCTTTTCCTTGTGTAATTAGTCTCATTGTTTTATTTTTTGGCTGTTCGTGAAAATATTCAAATTCCCCTTGTTTCTCTTCGCTCACAAACACAGCCGGTTTCATACTTCAGTATTTTGGCATGTACATGTAAACTTTATCGATTAAACAGTGTTCCATACCTGTATTCCTTTTCAGTGAAGACATCTTCTGTTCCTGCTATTGTGAAGTACACGTTCGTCAAGCGAAGAAGGCAATCCGCGGCGAAGGCATCTTCTGTTTCTGCTACTGTGAAGTACACATTCGTCAAGCGAAGAACGAAGTCCGCGGCGAAGGTATCTTCTGTTCCTGACTGCTGTGAAGTGTACATTCGTCAAACGAAGACGGCAATCCGCGGCGAAGGCATCTTCTGTTCCTGCTATTGTGAAGTACACGTTCGTCAAGCGAAGAAGGCAATCCGCGGCGAAGGCATCTTCTGTTTCTGCTACTGTGAAGTACACATTCGTCAAGCGAAGAACGAAGTCCGCGGCGAAGGTATCTTCTGTTCCTGACTGCTGTGAAGTGTACATTCGTCAAACGAAGACGGCAATCCGCGGCGAAGGCATCTTCTGTTCCAGCTACTGTGAATTACACATTAGTCAAGCGAAGAAGGCAATCCGCGGCGAAGACATCTTCTCTTTCTGGCTGCTGTGAAGTGCACATTCGTGAAGCGAAGAAGGAAGTCCGCGGCGACCAAAGCTGTAAAGAAGGTAGTTAAAAGTTAGTCCTCCAGAGTAGTTGTAAACGTGTACATTAGTAAAGAACTGACCACAACAGTTCTTCTTAGAGTTTAGCAGTTTAGTAGCAGTAATACTTTGTATAGCACAGGTAGTGTACAATCTTGTAAAGATTCTTGAACAAACTAATAAAGAGTTCAAAATAATCTTCTTGAAAAAAAAAATCTTGAAAGAATCTTGTAAAAGTTTCTTGAACAAACTAATAAAGAGTTCAAAATAATCTTCTTGAAAAAAAAATCTTGAAAGAAAAGTTTTTAAAATCTTTATATACAAATCCTCCCCAAGCCCCCTAACCCCCCTATTCGCTCAGCTAGTTGAATGTCGCTCACCCATCGACTACCGCCCATCCAACCACCCTGTAGCGACCTCAAATTTAAAGAGTCGGAATTGTGACGTCAGCAAAGTTTGCAGTGTACCATGGGCTGACATCATATTAAATTTACCATGTAAGGTAAGCATGACCATACAAAAGTGTTCATTAAATATCATATTTATTCATGCAGTGCAAATATCATGCAGGGATTGGCTCTTGTAATGGCGTGCAAGAATAAACATGATGTAATGATACGCTTTGATAGTCACAGTTGCCTTACATGGAAAATTTAATATGATGTCAGCCCATGGTTACATGGACAATAAATTAAAGACAAGACGAGACAATCTTTATTCGCACTCGCATATTACAATTAATTTTACAAGTACCGTCAAATATTCCTACAGAGAAGAGCGCAACTGCTTAGAAATAGCTTAGAAGAGCTAATAGATTGCTGAACGTTAGAGTATTCTGCGTTTAAAACGCAATTTTTCGTAAAATCTTGCAATGTACACAAGTAGCGATTTATAAATATTCTGCACTCAAGATACAAGTCTTCTTAAAAATACAATGCACATGAGTTGCGACGTATAAAGGTTTTGCGATCGAGATACAAATCTTCGTGAAATCCTACAATGTACACGGTCAGCGACGTTTAAATTTTCTGCGCTCAAAATACGACACGTAGCGTTCAAAATGCAAGTCTTCGGAAAATCCTACAACGTACCCGATTAGCGACGAAAAAATATTCTGCGCTCAGAATACGATACGTAAAATCCTACAATGCACGCGACTAGCGACGAACGAGTATTCTGCGTTGAAAATGCAAGTCTGTAAAGTCCTACAATGCACACGATAAGCAATGTATAAATAGACTTCGCTCGAGATAGAAGTCCTACACGGCTAGCGACGTACGAGTATTCTGCGTTGAAATCGTAAATTCCTACATGACTAGCGACGTACGAGTCTGCAGCGCTCAAGATACAAATAATCGTAAAAACCTGCAATGTACACAAGTAGCGATGTATAAATATTTTGCGATTAAGATACAAGTCTTCTGCGTACAAGATACAAGTCTTCGTAAAGTCTTACAATGCACACGAACATAAAGCTTTCACTGGTACAAACCAAAACTCCAAAGGAATTCAAAAAGACGGGTTTGAAGAGAACCTATCCGTTTTAATTCACGCACAAATTTTATCAATGAAAAAGTCGGGTTTTACCAGGTTGAAAATATGCGCGCAAAAATATCGAACATCTCACTATTTCTGGAAAGCTCATTCTAATAAAAACAAAAACAAAATTAGCTAACCTGTCTCCATACAGTTCCAATGACCAAGAATACAACGACTTGAATTATTCTTCAACGTTCATGTCTGAGGTCACAGAAAGACGACTTTCCAGCAACAAAAGTCCTTGTGAAATTGCCAACCGAGTCCACATAGGGAAGCGTGAAGTCTAAGAGTTCCACAAAGATACCACCAGTGTTTTTGGGACTTCTAACTTGATCTCTGGAGAAAAAAAATATCGTCACTAAAATGCAATCCAGTTGAAACAAACAGATGAAGAAAATATGCAAGGGACACCAACGTTTTTCATAAAAACCACCCGAGTCCAACCACGAATCTCACTGTTGTTTGTAGACGTCGAACTCCATTCTTGTCGAACCAACAGAAGCTTTAACCTAAAGTTACACTATTTCATTGGTAATAAAAATAACAGACGAACGAAAACAGGACCGAGCTCTTCTGACTTTAGTTCGATCGAAGAAGACTACATTCAAACGCGAATTTCTCGCAAAGTGTTCATTGACACGTATTTCGTTTGTGTACTGCACAAGTTGAAGCAATTACCACTCACCAAAAAGGCAGACCTTCCATGAACTCCTCTGGTTTGAACTGTTCGTCAATAAAGCTCTGCGGAAACGAAGAACACGTGTTGTTACTAACGGTCTTCAGGCGAGGATAAATACAAGACCCAGGAGGCTGTTTGGCAAGAAATACTTTCACGAGGCATAGAGCAGTTTGACTTTAGCTTAGGAACAGCAACATTTATCCATAAACCAAGCAATACTCACCGAAAAACCTAAACTTTCGTTCGACATGTCCGCTCAGCTCAGATTCAAATTGATGAATAAAAATGCAAATTCGTGAGTTGGCGCGCGTGCACATGGAATGTAAAATCCTTACATTCGAGTGGCATAGATTAGCATAGCACTGCCAGGCAGTTCTTTGGCATAACATTATTTTGCATTACACAACGACACTGCACGCGACAGACCAAAAGCAGAGCATATCCGCCTCGGAAGGGTTCGCCGCTTCTCTTTCTCTGCCGTACTACACGTGCCAGTCGCACCCATACCCTGCTCCTACTCAAATAGTGCCACGCCCTGAGTTTTACGATTCTCTGACTATCTTTTTGCAGTGCCTTACAGGAAGGTTGCACCTGTTTCTGATACAAACTAGGAAAGACTTCACGTTTAAAATGGTCACATTTTGGCCAGGATATGGCCAGATTTTCGCAGCTTCATAGAAAGTCCTTGTAACTCAGATTATGCACAAACATATTGAAGTCATCACTATGGATCGCTGTCGAACGCAGACTTTCACGGAAGAGCAACACTAAGATGCTCAATGAATGAAAAGAACTGCATGTACCAATATAACAATCGTTCGGGACTGTCAAATAAATGTATGGTGACTACTTATTGTTGTGATACCTTGGCCAAAATTCATCCATTTTGTACGCCGAATCCTTCCTATGTGTAGGCTGGCAAAAAATCCCCCCCCCCCCCCGAAAAAGTGGTAAGGCGGCACATCAGGGTGACAAACGGTCACAGCAAGGGGACAGACGTTCACATCAGGTTGAGTAATCCTGGTCTTAGTCTTTACTTGCCGAAGGCGGACCAAGTATTAAAATGAAAAGATTTTTTTTATTGGGATCGAGAATTGGCTAACGCTGATTGGTTGGGGCGCTGGTCAGTGATGTCATTTTTTTCCATGAATACTGTCATGAGTTAGAAATATTAATGATGTATTGAAATCAGTGAAACAATATGAAATAGAATTGCACAACTTCGCAATGTAGAGAAATGTACGATGAAACAAATGCTCAGAACTTTGAGAACGTGAAGACACAATCTGAATGAAGGAGCTGGAGAATCCCAGTGAGTGACGACACGCGGGAAGCAACTTTGCGCTCGGCCGGATAGACTTCACAGATTTTGTCCAACCGTTTAACTTGGAAGTACTTTGTCTTCTTTTACTCTGCATTGTTTGCATATCATGCACAGTTTAACTTTGACACCTACATATTTATCAGAGGCCATGATACTCCAGCCTGGGCTGCATCCAAACTAAATACGTGCGTAAAGAGAACTGTGCCGTTCTTCTTTTGGCTGAGTTTCAAGTTGAATAAATTTAATATCTACAAGGTCTACAAGAAACATCAAGAACGCAGACTTTCAGGGAATACCAACACTGAGATGCGCAATAAATGAAAAACGTTTTGCCCTTGATACTATCGTACAAATTAAAGGAAAAACGCATATACCAATATATCATTAGTACGTAGTATCGGGACTGTTAGGAAAATGTATGGGGCTACTTATTGCTACGATATCTTGGTTAACACTCAACCATTTTATACCCCGACTAGTTCCTGGTGTCCCTACTTAGGCTTGCCAAAATCCCTAAAAATATCCGGGTCAAGGGCCCTCCTAAACTCTAAAACAGTACAGAATTCCTGCTGAGGGATGATTTTTTGCTAAAGTAACGGGTGATTTTAGAGCCGTTTTGAAGTCATTTAAAACTGGCATTGTTCAACAAACTCACCTGATTTTTGCAGTTCTCTAACCAACTTTTCGGCATTGTCTCATACAGTGAAGATGTGTCTGTTGCTGATACACACTAGGAAAGATTTCGCATTTAAAATGTTAAATTTCGGCCAAGATATAACCAGATTTTATCCACCCCAGACAAGTCCTGATAACCCAGATTAGAACCTAATATATTATGATCTGCCTGTATATGAATATGCGTACAATATGTATAGACTTTTTTTAATTTGCACGGAAGCCATAAATGCACCTAGACATAATAACTTCTCAATCTCTTCTTCACCATTGGTATGAGCAGTAAGTCTGTAAACGTCTCAATAGTCACTAATAACTTTTCAATCTATTCTCTTCATAAATGCTAAGGCTCACAAATTTAATGAGGCGTCTGAAATATGAGAAAATGTCAAATCAAGGGTGGAGTCCCCAGGGGGGGGGGGGGGGGGGGAAACCACAGAAAAACCACATGCAGTAATTCCGCAACACCATTTTTGCGAATCCCTCAATTGAATTTACAGCTTACCCCTATCATACAATTTTCCCTTCACCAGCCACTCTTTCGACCAATAAAAATACCAAAAAGCATTGTTTGCTATACCCTTTCTTATAACTGAGGCTTGAAAAGGGACCTCTTTCAGGCCAAGCCTCCCACAACTATAGTCAATAACAGGAAATTTTAGCCAAGATATAGCTCCAAGTTTTATCTGCCACAAAAAAAACATCCTTATAACTCAGATTATGCCTTGAAATGTCAAAGTCTGCAAGTTCACCAGTGTGTAGCACTGTCACAGAAAATCACAAGAATACAGGGAAAACCAGCACTGAGATACCCAATGAATGACAGAAGTTTTGCACTTAATACTATTGTACAAGAAAATGCATGTACCAATAAGCATCTGAGAGAAACATGGTATCTTATGTTACATGAAAAAAATTTCACTTTTGAGTACCTCTTATAGAATCGCTAATATTAGAAAATCTATAAAAATGAGTAGAACCAGTTGTGGTATTTTATAAATCTATAAACTGTAAACCATTAAATACTTGAAGGATAAACGAGACAGTACAAACAGCGAAAATATTGGCATCTCTATTCGATGGTAACGACTATGTTACAAAATTGTGAGACACGTATATATCAGTCCTTAATGCTTCAGCAAATAGAATATTCAGCAGTGATTTTCAAGCTTGAAACAAACTATTGCCATACAAGCCCAGCAGGGAAAATACAAACTACCTCTTATCCACAGAATGAAAAAAGGAATTGATGATGTTTCCATGAAAATTTGTCAGTAAGACAGGGGTTTTTCGCCTACTCTTGGTGACTTGATGGTCCATAGTTCAAGATTATTGGTGCTTTGCCTCCGGCTACTTTTACTAATTTTATACTCGCTATAGTGCAGAGCTTTCTTAAGAGAGTAGAAACCTAAAAAACATCAGAAAAAATTTCTTTCGGTACCAAAGTTGTGAGACAGTGATTGGCCACTTTAGCTGAGAATGAGCCTGGTGTGAAACCTCACACTAAATTTATGAGCCCTGGCATTTATTAAAAGAAAAGATTAAAAAGTTGTTATTGACTATAATTAAAAGTATTTAGTATAGTACTGCACTTGAAATCTTTCCTAGTGCGTGAAAGTACAATTATAACAGATGCATCTTCACTAAGAGACACCGTGAATACCAACTGGTCAGACAACTGCAAAAATCAGGTGAGTTTGTTGAAACAATGTCATTTAGAGTGGACCTTTGGACAGCTCTACAGTAAAATCACCCCTCAGCACAAATTTACTATTTTCTAGAGGTTTGGAGGGCAATTGACCCATACAGTATATTTTGGGGGATTTTGGCTATCCTAAACAGGGTCAACAGGAACTAATCAGCATAAAAACTGAGCCACATCCCACAAGCCTTACGATTTTACAGCTTGTTACCTCAATGTGGGAACCCGAGCCCATGTATAGCTATACCATGCTGACAAGGCCTAATAAGGCCAAAACAGCTGTCCATGGCTGCTAATACTTGGGCTCAGAAAAAAAAAATTTTTTTGGTAGATCAAGGGGTAATGCTTGCTACCACTGTGGCCTTTGTGCCCTATTCTGTGGCTTCAGCTTACCAGCACATTGTGCAGTTCTGATTAGCATAAAAACTGGTTGAATTTCAGTAATGATATTGACAACAAATACTGTACGATAGTGTATCAAGCACAAAACTCCTGTCATTTCATTGAGCATTTCATTGTTGGTTTCCCTGAAAGTCTGCATTCTTGAAGTTTTATTTAGACAGTGCTGCACATGATCTGAGTTATAAAGACTTTGCTTGGGGCTGATAAAATCTGGCTATAATATATTGGCTGAAATGTAACATTTTAAGTTGCAAAATCTTTTCTAGTATGTGTCAGCAACAGACGCATCTTCACTGTGCGACACTGTGTAATAGAGGGTGGGAGAACTGCAAAATACAGGTGAGTTTGTTGATGAAATAGTGTCATTTTCAAGGGCCCTGAAAATGGTTCTAAAATCACTGATTTTCTAAACAAAAAATCACTCCTCAGCATGAATGTGTCAATTTCTAGAATTTAGGAGGGCGGTTGGCCTATATATGTTTAGGGATTTGGCCAGTCTAAACAGGGCCACCAGGAAGTAATTGGCATAAAAATTTCAGCCATGATATCTGACAACTAATTGATTCCCCATAAATGTACATGCACATTTACCTTACAACTCAGATACTGCATACTGATGATATCTAATTACAAATCAAAACAAATCATTACAAATTTCGAAAAATGGAAGTTGTTGGAGTTCACAGCGTATTTTATTTGTTACAGGAGATGATGACCAGTCGCAAACTTAATTCCATCGGTCAGCCCACAATTCTCCGTACAAACAATTTGACGACACATTCGTCCAACATTGAGTTCTTGTCTCTTCTGTCCTTGGCTGTTCAAAAACTAACTCACTCTATCTCACTGCACTCTCTTATGGTTTCAACTCGCCAGCCGTTTTGTCCCGCTTGACCGGGCATGCATACAATTAACTATTTGCCTAATTAACGAAGAAACGGAAAAGAATCCTAATTAACAAAGAAACAGAATATATCCGTAACATCCCGGCCCCTTAAATGCGAAGATGGCGTAATCTAAGTATTTACCCAATTAGTTCCGAACTATGCAATACAAAGTAATGTCAATTATCAAAATGTTCAGCTATAAAGCTTCAGCGTCAGTTCAAAAGCACCACTCAGCGGTGTAAAGTCTCTTTGTTCCAGCTCGTGGACATCGATCCAAAGAGACAACTCGGTCCTCAGTCGATACTCGCGGACTCCAGAAGGCACAGCTTGTTTACAGGTCTGGTAAAAACTGTCCAGCTGGTCTTTACCTCCACTGATCTCACCAGGCCATCCTTTCCAGGGAACGTCCTGAGGACTCGGCCCAGCGGCCAATTCTTCCTTGGGGTTGTCACGTCCATAATCAGCACAATGTCACCATCTCTGAAGTTTCTCTTCTCATCTTTCCATTTCGGTCTCAGCTGCAGGGTAGGCAAATACTCTCGGATCCAGCGCTTCCAGAATTGGTCGGCCAAGTACTGGACATGTCTCCAACGCTTTCCGTAGAGGTCATCTTTCTGAAAATTTCCTGGAGGCATCTCTGGACCGGCTCGGAGTAGAAGCAGATGATTAGGAGTGAGTGGGTCCATATCTTTGGGGTCGTCGGACAGTTGGGTGAGAGGCCTGCCATTAACAATGGACTCCACTTCACATAACAGAGTTGTGAGGCGTTCATCGTCTAGGATCTGATTTCTCGTGATTGCATTCAATATCTTCCGCACTGTCCGAATTTGTCTTTCCCAGACTCCGCCCATATGTGAGGCCGCCGGAGGGTTGAATTCCCACTTTATCCCCTTTTGGAGGAGTCGTCCCTTCAGGTTGGTGTTCTCATTCCACCTTTGAATGGCCTCTTTCAGCTCCCTCTCTCCTCCCACAAAGTTGGTGCCGTTGTCTGATCTGACTTTGTCTGGAATTCCTCTCCGAGCAGCAAACCTCATCAAAGCGTTAATGAATGAGTCCGCGTCCAGAGTATCCAGTTTCTCGATGTGGATAGCCCGGATGTTCAAACAGGTGAATAAACATCCATATCGTTTGACTTGACTCCGGCCCCTCTTAACGTAGAAAGGTCCAAAACAGTCCACGCCTACGTGCGTGAATGGTGGCTGGCCTGGCGACGTTCTGTCCACGGGAAGATTTGCCATTCTTTGAACCCCTGGCATGGCCCTAAGTTTCTTGCAAATCACACAGTCTCGAAGTACCCTGTTTACAAGTGGACGGGCCTTGGGTATCCAGTACCTCTGCCTGACGATTGACAGCACGTGTTCCCTTCCAGAGTGCCCAGTCTTCCGTTGGTGGACGTTCCTCACGATGAGCTCTGCCACGTGATGGTCTCTTGGCAATATGATGGGGTATTTTGCTCTGTCAGATATTGGGGCTTCCAGGAGACGTCCTCCTAAACGCATGAGTCCCTCATTGTCCCGGAACGGTTCCAGACTGTATATAGGGCTCTTTCTCTGGACAGGTCGTTTGGTTTCCAGACTGCGAAGCTCTTGGCTATAGTACCGTTTCTGGAGATACCTGATGATTGCTGTTTCTGCCGATTCCAGCTCCATTACTTCAAGGTCCAGATCTGCCAGGGCCCAATGGTCCATTCCAGATCTGCGCTCTCGCAGCCACTTCTTGCAGCGTAGTATCCAGGCAACTGCTCTCTTCAGACGGTACCAGCATGAATACTTTCTTAGAAGCTTGTCCACAGGATCATCTGACTCTCTCGCTTCCACAGCACATGACTTGATCTCTCCTTTGACCTCCTTATCACCATCGTCAATCTCAGGAATCCTATCTGGTGCACTGGGCCAATTGTTTTCCTCTTGCCACAGAAACGTTGGTCCGGTTCTCCAGCGCAGGCTAGTGACCATTTCATGGGCTCCCAGTCCTCTAGACGCGTCATCAGCCGGGTTGTGTTCAGATTCCACGTACCTCCACTGTACGGGAGATGATCCATCATGGATGACTGCAATCCTATTAGCCACGAACGTCTGAAACCTTCTGGTGTGGTTCTTGATATACTGCAGCACTATCATGCTGTCGGACCAAAAATACGAGTCCTGGATGCCGATTGTCATCTCTCGGCGAAGCATGCAGTCCATTGTAACAGACATCACTGCAGCTGACAGTTCTAATCTCGGGATGGTCATTTGTTTGATTGGAGCCAGCCTTGATTTCCCTATCAAAAGGGCACAATGAACCTGTCCTTCAGTGTTCACCAGCCGTAGGTACGAGACTGAACCATAAGCTTCCTGCGACGCGTCAGCAAAGTGATGCAGTTGACACTGAATGATCTTGCCAAATTCCGGTGGGACCAGACACCGCTCCATCTTGAATTGCTCCAGCATCGGGAGATCCTTTAACCACTTTCGCCACCTTTGCTGATTAACGGGGTCCAGAGGGTCATCCCATTGCTTTCCAGATTTGCATTCTTCTTGGAAGATTTTCTTGGCTTGGAGCACATATGGGCAGACGAATCCCAGCGGGTCGTAAACTGAACTCACTATGCTGATGAGCCCTCTTCTGGTGAATTCTCTTTGCTTGGGCGTAATTTGGAGTCCAAGCTGATCAGTTTCCGTATTCCAGTGGACTCCCAGGGCCCTTTCGATGGGTAGCGAGCTGTGATCCAAATCCAGATTCTTCAGCTTCTTCGCCCTCTCGTCTGGAGGAATGGTCTCCAGTACCTCACGGCTGTTGCTAATCCACTTGGTGAGTCGGAAGCCTCCCAAGGACATTAACTGCCGCAGCTGGTGTACTATACAGATGGCTGTCGCATCAGTGCCCACAGATCTAAGGCAGTCATCAACGTAGAAGTCTTTTAGAACAGTCCGTATCGTCTCTGGCTCAAACTCCTTCTGATGATCTTGGGCCGTCCGCTTGACGGCAAAGCTGGCACAGCTGGGGCTCCAAACACCGCCAAAGAGATGCACAGTCATCCTATAGACTTCTGGCTGTTTGTTCAAATCACCATCTTTCCACCATAGGAAACGGAGAGCATCCCGATCTTTTGGAGAGACTCTTACTTGGTGGAACATTGCTTCGATGTCTCCCATCACAGCAACTTGACCCTCTCTGAAACGCATCAGGACTCCCAAGAGCTTGTTGGTGAGGTCCGGCCCCTGTAGAACCTCTTTGTTGAGCGACGTCCCCGCATATTCTGCGGCGCAGTCGAAGACAATCCTCAGCTTGTCTGGTTTTTTCACGTTCGTCACATTGTGGTGAGGAAGATACCACGTCCTCCCAGCACTTGCGCCAATTTCCTGATCGGGTACTTTCTCCGCGTAGCCCTTATCCAGCAGGTCTTTCATCCCGGCCTTGTATTTCGTGCAAAGCTCTGGGTCTCTGGAAAGCCGTTTCCTTAGTGATTGTAATCGCTTCTCTGCAACTCTTTTGTTGTTTGGCAGATATGGTGGACTAGACTTGAAGGGAATTGGTAATTCGTAGTGACCTCCTTTCATTGCGATGGAGCGATTCCATGTATCTACCACCTTCTGGTCATCAACGGACAATTGAGCAACACTGTCTGCCATGGCTACGCTGGTATCCAATTTCCAAAACTGTTCCACTTGCTTCTCCAGTGCAATATCAGCTTGGATGAGGTTTGATACAGCCTTTTCATCCAAATCCTGAGGGCCTAAGGGTCCATTCAGGGTCCAACCAAGAGGAGTTCTGGTAGCATACGGCTCTCCTTCTTTGCCTTTTCTGAGCTCTAGGGGCCACAAGGCTTCTGTTACGTCTTGTCCAATTAGCAATGTGACATCAGCTGTGTCCGCAAGAGGTAACCGGAGATCCTTGAGGTGAGGCCACCTTTTAATGTCACCAGGTGATGCGATGCTGTCTCTGAGCGGCGGAAGATTTGGTAGTGCATACACCCTCGGCAGCTGGATCACATTCCTTGTCCCGTTCCTACGTCCGGCGCTACGTACTTCCAGAGCTACTGCTACCGTATCAGACCTCTCGTTGTCTTTAACTGTTGTGAGGGACAGGGTGGTCTTGGTGCCCTCCAGCCCGAATTGATCAACCAAGCTTCTTGAGCAGAAAGTTCTAGTGCTGCCTGAATCCAACAAGGCATACGTTTGTATGTACTTCTGCTGGCCCTTAGCTCGTACTTTTACGCAAACAATAGGGAGCGCCATTTTAGCCGTTTCTGGCTGAGTGGAGCCACAAGCGCAGCTGTGACCCTCCACTGGTTGGTCAATATCTCCGACTCTGCCTTGTGGTTCCTCTCCAGGTTCCTCTCTCCGGCTAGGTCCTCCCCTGGGTGTCTGAAGAGGATGGTGCAAAAGCTTAGAATGTTTCAATAAGCATCCTTGAATATCGCAGGCACTCGCCTTCCAACACGAACGTGCCATATGCTTCCTGGCAAAACAGTTAAAGCACAGTCTCTTGTCCTTGACAATTTGTAGCCTCTTCTCAGGGGACACCATCAAGAATTTATCGCAAGCGCCAAGAAGGTGGTCCCTGCTACATAATGGACAGGTGTGTTTTGACCTCTGTTCGTTGGAGGAAGCACTTGCAATAGAACCATTGGAACTGTCTCTGGCTTGAACACTAAAGTTGGCTACCTTTCTCCCAGTATGCCTGAGTTGAGCCTGGGTCCTTCCAGAATCTTTGGTTCTTTCTGCATGAATTCCAAATACTGGGTCATTCACCTCCCTTGCTGCCGTGTTGAGAAACTTAACCATGTTCAGAATGTTGGGGTACCCGCCAGTCTTATCGAGCACCTTGATGGCCTCTCTTCTCCAACGTCCTTGTAGGTGCCAAGGCATCCGTTCAATAATCTTCACCATGCTTCTTCTGGTGTCAATTTCTCCAATCTTGCCCATAGCTTCTAACGTCTCTTTGCAACTTCTCAGGTCATCAGCGAATTCCTGCATGGCATGTCTATCACCAGGCTTTATGGAAGGACCTTCGGTGACCCTTTTAATCCATACCTCTGCAATCTTGAAGTCGTTTCCAAATCTTTCCTTGAGTAGGCTTCTGGCCTTAGCGTAGCCTTCTTTAGGAGGTTTTACTGCACAGCACTTAATCACCTTGAGAGCTTCTCCCTTGCAGTATTGGAATAGCCTATTTAACTTCGCACAGTCACTCACAGGCGCACTATCAACGCTGTTATCAAATGACTGAATAAACATCCAATAATCCAAGGGGTTTCCGTCAAAGCACATGAGCTCTGCCTTCGGTAATTGTAAGGTGTCCAACATTTGCCGCTGCAGCAGTAGGAGACGAGACTCAGAGTCTATCATCGGCACATGATCTGCCATGGTATTATGATTTGTTCTTACAGGTGGGAAGTTTAGCCTGCCTCGACTCTGTGCTCCGCTGGTTTCCGGCGTGCCCAAACACTCTCGACGGAGCTGCATCTCCTTCTTTAACTCACGTGTTGATCCTTTCATCGTGTCTCCCTCTTGATAAGGCCACTCAGATGCTAATGGATTGAGCGCCGATCCGAGCGCATATTGGTTGGACTCCTCTGTTGTAGCAAACATAGGCCTGTGGTCTGAAGCGTCATCAAATATTGTGTTGGTTGGTTCTGTGTCTTTGAGCCTTGCACTCTGTTCGTATAGCGGATTAACTGCAGCAGCCGCAGGTCCCACAACGACGCCTAAAGTCTTCTCTTGAGCATCAGGGATCTTATCCTGTTCCTGGAATTCCCGGTATACTCGCTCCTCAGCTAACACTTCGGCGATTTGTGCTTCCAAATCCAGCCTTTCTTGTTCATGTTGCATCTGGGTCTGTTTCAGTTTGATGGCCTGTTGTTGCTCAAGGACTCGCGCTCGGGCCATTAGCGCTGCCTTCTTGGCCGCAGCCTTCACTCTGGCGCTGGAAACAGAAGAAGTGGCCGACGAGCGCAGCGACTCCTTCCCAGTTTGGCTAATGCTGTCCCTCGGTTCCACTGAATCGTGTACGGTGTCAAGTGGAACTTGTAAACAACCGGCCTCTTCAAGCCAGTCTTTGGCTTGACGTGTAATTTCTCTTGTTAGTAGATCCGTTTCCTTAGAGGTACCATCCAAACGAGCTACTTCACTTTGATCGTCGGATTCCACGAGAAGGTCCCTCAACTCGGCGTGACAACTCCAGAAGTTGTCCAGACAACGTTCAATTTCCGCAAGTTTAATCTCTACTTGATCTGCACTGGCAGCAGCGATCAAGTCTCGCAGTTCAGTTCTCTTGCGAGTCAATGCAGAGGCATATCCGCCCTTCCGTCTCCGGATACTTCTTTGCTTTCCTAGTTGTACGTCGTCCTCACCGGCAATGACAGCCCCAGCGTCAGACATATCAGATTGTTTGTACTTTCAATGTTGGAGTTCACAGCGTATTTTATTTGTTACAGGAGATGATGACCAGTCGCAAACTTAATTCCATCGGTCAGCCCACAATTCTCCGTACAAACAATTTGACGACACATTCGTCCAACATTGAGTTCTTGTCTCTTCTGTCCTTGGCTGTTCAAAAACTAACTCACTCTATCTCACTGCACTCTCTTATGGTTTCAACTCGCCAGCCGTTTTGTCCCGCTTGACCGGGCATGCATACAATTAACTATTTGCCTAATTAACGAAGAAACGGAAAAGAATCCTAATTAACAAAGAAACAGAATATATCCGTAACAGAAGTGATTTTGAGAACATAGAACCGCTTTCAATTAACGGTCAAAAATCGAAACCAGAATAAGTACACCAAGTCTATTCTGTCCAAATCAGTTTTAAACAATCAAATACCAAAGGAAATCATGTTTGGTTTTCCTTTGAAAGAGAAACCATTACAAGACTTTTGAAATACATACATTAAGTCTTATTTTTCTTCAGCCATTTACAAGAAAATATAGCAAGGATCTTGCAGGATAGAAAACATAACATAATCCTAGATACTGGTAGGATCTGGTTAAGATCCTCTTAGATCTTCATAGGATAAATACAACAAGATCCTGGCAGGATCATCCTTGGATAAACATACTGTAGCTAGATCCTGTTAAGATCCTTATGGGATCTTGTTGAATGCGAGTGCTCGCTATAACAGGACTGCTTCCTGCAGAAGATGTGGCTCATTAGGCTTGGCATGATATCAGCCTATATGAAAAAAGTAAGCCTTACTTTTATACCCAGCATTAATGCTAAATTCTGGTCGGGCAAGTAAATTTCCCGATGGTAAATTGCAATGGTTGCCTGACTGGGCAACAAAGAAAGGATGAAACAATTACTGGACATTGCTTGAAATCAATCTGCAGTCCGTGAATGTCACATTCTGTATCTGAAAGACTCTCTCTCTCTCAGTTATTCCAGTAAATGTCAACGGTATCAAAAATTAGTATAACTAAAACATGGTTTTATCCTTCCGCACACCAATCGCACCAGTTGTCGAAATCACATTAACGAAGCCCAACACTCTGTTAATGTTTTGACCAGTTCGTAAATCAGTACGAAGATGGTCGTCAAAATATCAGAAAAATGCCTGGGATTACCAGCAATTTTTCAGGCTACTTTAAAGCGCACAACATATTTTCTCTGGGATTTGAAAATCTAAGCGGCAAGAATTGTAATACATGCTTCCCTTCCTGTGGACTTCAGAAGCAATATAAGGATTGTTCAGATACAAAACTGTTCAGACACAAAACTGTGCCTGATACACAGCCCGATATTACATATTTGTACCCAACATTGTGCACATAGCTGTCTGTTCTCAATTAGCTTATAGTGATAGGTGTCCCATACTGAATGACTATTGTAAATTATATTATTATATAATAGAGCACTTGCACGGTGGCCATGTTGGATGGCAGGAACAATAAAATATTTTTTCTCTATAACAATAGCATTTTTTTCCCAGAGGAATTGAATTCTATTGTTCCTGCCATTCAACATGGCCACAGTACAAACTCTCTATGCATTATACTTTCTCACTTATTTATTTTAAATACATATTATTTATTATCTCCAATATTTTTAATTCTTGCATACTGTGATAAGAATTTTTTAATTCCTAAATACTGTATTTTGACTTTAAGTAACACTTGCTGCGACTTTTGTGACTGATATCTTCTGATTATTTTTATTAAAATTCTCTCAATTGGCATGAGGTCTTAATATTGTTTGTCATCCAGTAAATGGTTATACTTTATTTACTTTTTTCATTATTAGTATTATTTTATCATCTTCACTTTTTTGGAGATATTAGCTGCTTGCTACTCTGTAAATCCAAATTCATCAGGGGTAAGGAAATTTCGCAATGGAAATCTTCAGGGGTAGGGAATTTTGACTGAGATTTCTTCAGGGGTCATGTGTAAAAAATGAAATTCTTCAGGAGTAAACACGAATTTCTGCAGGCGGTCTGGTTTAGGACAGGAATTCCTCAGGGGTATAGTAAAACCCTGGTCCTCGATAAGGGGGGTACGGATATTAAATGGAATAGCCCAATATGTGTGTGGCCCGTTTGGCCTCACTTATTTAAAACCCGACTTTACTCAAATAAACTATTACTAACAACTACAACTATGTACATGTACTGTATGTAACTTTACGTATAACATGCAGGACTTGCAATAGATTACATTCACCAAGAGTGATCAAAGAATACGTCAAACAACGACAACTCACCATTCATTTCCTGCAATGCTGTTGTGATGGATTTGCAACGATACTTTTTCGCTGTTAGTATGGTCGTCCTCTTTGTTTCAGCTACTGCCGACAGCGTGACGCTTTCACCCAAGTATAATTCGACTCTCTGGTCATAGTTTTCGCATAACAAAGCAGATTTTCGGCGAAATCTTGGCCTTCAATCCATTCATAACAAACCGGCCGCCATTTTGTCAAGAGAGCACAATCTCGTCCCCAGGGCCATCCGCGTGATGGCCCTGGGACGAGGTTGGGAAGTTTAAAAAAATCTCAATTATTCTCAAATTTCTTCCCAAATAGGTGAAAGCACTAAGATCTGAAGAGATTTTAACTTTATCCGTAGTCAGTCACGGAACGGCAAGCATAACGGAAGAAACTTGTTTTCTTTCGATGCTCAGTCTCGGGGTTTAGAAACTGCTAAACGAGGAGAAACGAACAAAGAATGAAAGCACCAGACTCTAATATAAATTGTATTACGGTATTTTGACCCTTGTGCTGATGTGTGGAAATTTAATAATGGGTGAATTATATATGGGGTTACGGGGGCAATAAACTAGCGAATATGATTGTGTTAAGAAATTGTGCATGTTAGTGCGTGATAACATGTTGCAGCGCTAAATACGGTTGGGGTTGGGTTGTTGAACTGTGGGGAACGTGGTAAATGGGCAGAAATCTGGAATTGGTAACCTGTGGTGCGCACGTGCGTTGTGAAACGATGGGAATAGGAGGCGCTGTGACAGAGAAAACCAAGCGAAGAGCGAAAATGAAAGCGGCGAAACGGAGGGATCGGCGTATACGTGGAATAAAAACTAATAATATATAACTTGGGGGTGGGGCGGGTGGTTGGGGAGAGCGCTCGAAAAAATGTGGTGAACCGAGGACCATCATGAGTGGTTCGTCCGCCGAAGCAGCCGTGTTATTCTCATCAGGGGCATAGTAACGTGGTTGCTCCATGAAGGTGAAAAGTTCCTTCGATGGTACGTGTTTCGAAATGGTAGGCGCGCGCCATCCATGCCCGACACGTTCGGCGGTTACGAACTTTTGGCCCTGGCCGAGTTGAGGGTGAGGGAGAAAACCGGGGGTCGATGGTCAAGAGTTCAACACAGGACGGGGAGGGGGAATAGGAAAAGAATGTTACCTCGAAATATCCCCGAAGGCCGATACGTTCTCACGGCGTTAAAACGCTTCGCGAGGTCCTTTGTGGATTGCATGGCAGGCAGCGGCAAATGAGGTCGTAACAGGGGCGCGTGGGACGCTAAGTTGCGTTTGGTTTGGGGGGGGGGGGGGGGGGGGCGTGTATGGTGTCCGAGGAGTGTCACCTTTGAAATGTCATTTTATGTCGATTATTCCCCACAAAATCGAGAACTTCGCTGCGTTGCAGTCCTCGTAACACGTGCGTTTCCAAAGCTTCCCGTAACCTATGATCGTTTTTCCACGGAGCTGATGAGTCCGCCATATTGGAGCTCACTACCAGGGTCTCTCGTTCTACAAAAGGTTCCCCACTAGGGTGAGGTGGCACTCCTCGGCCAGGGTGGCACTCCTCGGCCACGAAGATTTTCATTTCATTTTCATTTAAAAATAATTTTGTTTCGATTTTCTTTTTGTTTCGATTTTATTTTAACTTCAAAAAGACCGAAACTAAACATAAATGAAATGAAAGAAAAAAAAAAGAAAGAAAATTAAATTACAAATATAAAAAAAGAGAAAATTGATAAAATAATCGACATAAAATGACATTTCAAAGGTGACACTCCTCGGCCACCATAGGCGTGTGCTGTTGTGGCCAATAGGGAGTGCGCACCGATAATTATTAACGATTATGGATGGGGAGGGGGGAGGGGGGGGGGGGGGGGGCGCAGGAGGTTTTTGGTTCAAGGCATTACGTCATCCTGGACGGTGTTGTTCGTATGTGTCCGCAGTGCACACAATCACGGTCAGCGGCAGTGCACACGATCATGGTCAGCGGCAGTGCACGGACACAACATTTGGGGCCGCCATCTTGTGTAAGAAAAGACTAATGGAGTACTGTTCGGTTGAGCCGCTCGTGGGTCTGTTGGTGATCGTATCATTACGAGGAATGACTTGGTTGACCATTTTGTTCCGGGCAAGCGTAACTGTTCGTTTATGATAGATGATATTGCGTGCATCGGATTCGTCGTTGAAGCCTTCAGTGTTTGAATGACCGTCGAGTGAGATTGAGGAGGCCAGTGTTGCTTTTTTGTGGATCGGTTGAATCTTTGTTGACATGTAACATCTCGTTGTGGATGGTAGAACAATAAAGAGGTAAGATTTGAAGGGGTTGGTAGTGTTTGAATTTTGTAAATAACGTGCTTTTATTGATGCATAAATCGGTTGTTATAAATGAATTAAGGTGACGATAATAAATATGTACACATTTGTTTTGCTTATTGGAAGTAGTGGAATATATACAGAGTGAAAATGGAAATTACATTGTGGTTTGCTATGTAGAGTGAAAATTTTGTGAGAAATTGTGATTTTGCATGGTTGTAGTGAGAATATCACTTGGGAACAAGAGTACTGATTAGATTTGATTTGGAATATTTCTAGTTTGATACAGTGTTAGCTCTTATTGAGCTCTGGCTGGAATCCACTGGAGCTTCTGGGTTGTTGCGAGATTCTTGTGGGCTGTTCTTGATTCTTGATTTTTTGGACTTTTAGGAACGAAAGGAACAAAGTCATGTAGGAACTAAGAAGTGCCAAAAAGAAATACTTAGCAGACCGATCTGAGAAAGCACGAGACACCAAGAGCTGGAACGAAAGGAACAAAGTCATGTAGGAACTAAGAAGTGCCAAAAAGAAATACTTAGCAGACCGATCTGAGAAAGCGTGAGACACCAAGAACTTCTGTAAGCTATTAAAGAAAGCAGCATATTCCTGCAGTGATCCCCCGCCACCAAACAATAAGAAGAGATGATGGCGAGGACTCTCTTTCTGCGTTACAATGTGAGGTCTTCGGGTAAAATTCCATCCAAGGCTGGAATATATTTCCTTGTATGAAACTTGCGTGAAAGAGATGCCCTTTTATTGCCATCTCACTACACATAAAGGGGGAAAGAGGTTCCTCTGTATGAGACATACGTAATAGGTGCAATGAAGCGTCCTTGTGTGAGTTTTAGAGGAAGGTCCGACTTGGATAATTCCCTACATGAGATTTATGTTAAGAATCAGTTAAGATGTCACGATCCACAATATGTCCTTTTATTATATGGCACTGATACTACGCACGCTACGATTGGTTAATTTACCGGTCCATACTTTCCTGTACGGACCGCAAATTGATTTTACGCGCGTTCTGATTGGTCAATTTTACCGGTCCATAACTTACTGTACGGACCGCAAAATCAGTTTGCACATGTGGATCGCAAATGATTACTCAAAAAGTTGCTAAACGTTTGTCATAAAAGGCCCAGAAGTGCAATGGGAAGTTTAAACGTTCCGGATACTCACTGTTAAGTTATGATGATCGGGGAAAGCTTACAATCTTGGAAAATGACCGTTACGAAGAAGGAAAACATCCGAGGAAAAAATTGCTTGCGACCTCAGCCGTCATTGACAACAAGCGCTGCAGAGTATGGAGGGTTGTTTCACCTCTGTGTTCAAATTTGCACACTTGCCAGGAAGAAAGTGGAAAGCGAACAATCACCGTGAACAGTTATGACTAAAACCGTGCAAGAATCAAGTTTTGCAGACATGTTTGCTCGTCATGGCGCACTGTGAAGACTGTAAATAAATTTTTCACAATGCACGAGAACTCTGTATTTCGAAATCACTGACTGGGACAAAAACGCCGTGGTGATTTGAGGACGTTTATTTTGCTGGAAGATACCTAAACGCTCCACGAGGAGGCAGGAAAATTAAGCGGTGAGTTTTGAATAATATAACTTTCAACGATGTGTTGGTCGCAGTTTGTGATGAAATGATTTTCTTTTAGTGCCATTTTGCCTTCTACATTATTGTACGTGTAAGAAACTTATTCAAAAGAATAAAAAATACTCTGAGTTACAAAGCAGTTTCTTCTGGAAAGAGATAAGACTGCAGTTTTTTTAAATCTTTAGTGAGCGAGCAAGGGCGAGTTCGAGTCGTTCACCGAATAAAGTTCACTGCAGTGTCGTTGTTTGACACACGCTATGGGCCATTTCATTCAGTTCAGAACAAATTAGTATTTATCTAGGCAGTTGGTTCGACAGACGCTTATTTTCTTTCAAGATTTTCAAATCGGTAGAATTGTAAGCTGTTAACTGAATTTGTTGTGAAAACAAACGTGCGTAATTCATGCCTGATCGCGATTGATGTTGTTGAATGAACGAGACGAGTACTCGTGTTTTGTGTTTGCCTAAAGATCTGAAAGCCATATAATAAATATCTTATTAACCTCGTTTGCTTGGTCCGTACCGTAAGTTATGGATCCTCGTTTTTTTCGTCGCCTTATGGCCCTCGCGCGAAGCGCGCTCGGGCCATAAGGCGACGAAAAAAACTCGGTCCATAACTTACTGTACGGACCGCGCGCTCGGTTAATAAATATATCTTATTAGACACTTAGGCGTGTAGTACGGCTATATATTTTTACGAGTCGTGCAGTATTTTGGCGAGCCGCTTCGGCGAGCCAAAATACAAACGACGAGTAAAAATATACAGCCGTACTACACGCCTAAGTGTCTAATAAGTTATTTATTATACAACTCCCTTAGTAAAAGATTATTTTAAATCGCGGTACGTTGTGTGACCAAAGTGACATCTTTTCCGCGCGCGATATGTCAATCAAGTTTACGTGCCGTGTGCAGTGTAAGCAAGCGCGGATTTTGTACTTGCAGTACTTCTAGTCGTTGTTTTCTGAGCCGAGTAACATTGAAGCTGAAAGAGGTACTTTAAACAAAGTTTGCGGGGAGATCTGAGATACTACATCACATAATGTGGTCATAAACAGAACAAATTGGACGAACGAGATGTGTCAACATTTTCATTTTCGTCGAGTGCCATGAATCAACAAACAGCCAGTTCTCGCCTTCTCCTCGCTTATGAAGTATGAAAAGGACTTTATCTTGTGACCAGTGGTGGTACAGTTCGCATTGCCGCTTCTAGATAGAGGTAATCATTGCCTGTTGTTGCAAGTCGATGCCATAGATCTTGGACTGGAATTACACGCCGAGGCAAACCCAACGGCTGCCGTGTTGAATGCCGACAAGAACTCGTTTCGAGATTGACAGGGATTCTTAAACTGCTCTCAGAAATATTGATCTGGCTGGAAACACTATGGCCTGATAACCGAACTGTGGTGTGTGGTCTGACATTTTGTGGACGGAAGATTAGTTATGTTGCGGCAAATTCAGTTGATTTTCTGACGAAGAAGCTGTTCTCCGTGCTCGATTTTGCGTATCGGATAGTAAGCCAGGTCAGTTTAAATTCTGTGCTTCTTTCTTTGCTTAATAATCTCTAGAAGTGATGTAAATACCAGCTGTGCACAGGGCGACTTTATACGAAAAGCGAAAGAAAAGAATTAACGGCAGCGAATGAAGAAAAAAATTTTTTTTTCCTTAGCAACGTTGAATACGGCTGTATCTCTTTTACGTGTCTATGGAGTTATTCGCACGTTACTATGCGGTATTTTCACGTTACTAAGGGAGTTGTATAATAAGATCTATATACGAGCCTTAAGTGGAGCATGATGCAAGACCTTAGAGGGGGAGGGTGGTTTATTAGAGAGCGGGGCGAGGATAATTTAGAAAGATGAGACGTGCTTAAGTTGCCAAGATAAAGTGGGGGGGGGGGGGGGGGAGGGGGTAATATAGAGCGGGCTTATTAAAGCAATTACGGTATTTTACAAAGGTCTTATAAGGTGTCTTGTCTAAGTAATTAAGTGGTTGGTGTCATTGCACGAACTTTACATGAAGTCGTACTGAGGGTGTCATGATATTGGCCTGTACTCGTCATGTTATAATAAAAATAATGAATAAACAATAAAAGGTACCTGTGTGTTCTTTTGTTGCTCTGCTTGGTGTTTCCATGGTCGCCCGACCCCTTATAGAATATAGACGTATATCAATTTGAGGCATCAATTTTATTGAATAAACACCATACTCTCTGTGACCAAATATAATGTAACAAATTGTTTCCCTTTAGATTAAAGCATGATCTTTTAGATTTAGCTCCATCAAACAGTTCATTTTAGTTTTGATCTTGCAGAAAGTTCCCGTCAACTTTAGTGAACCTCGGAAGTCATTTCCAACGGAATCGGATCCTGGTTCAGGATCCCCATGTCACTCTTTAAACAACAAAGTTAGGTTTCATAGACTGACGTTTATTTAAAAACTCCACGGTTTTCTCTTCCAATATTCATAATACCTTTCTAACTCGAAAGGGATTGAGCTATTGTAAAATTTCAGTTTCCGACGGGGTTTTGGATAAAAAAGTCAAGACTAAAATGACAACGTTGCTGTGGTTTATAAGGAATGCGTTGTATATACATCACAGTGATGTACTTTGATTACACAAACAAAACAAAAAACAGGAATGCAAATTGGCTCAAATGATCAGTTTTGCTCATTTGCGCTGAGTTCGACTTATTTGAAGAGTGACGTCTGACTAGGGCCTTGCAGCGTCAATACCAACTCAGCATTTCTAAAGTTAACCTCTGACGTTCTCCAGATATCTGAAACATTAAACTGAGTGGTGAAATGGCAGCACTAGGATTTAATATGGAAAGCATATGATTTACTGGTCGATTCATAGCTCTCTCATGAACCCGAAGCCACGCGGATTACACATTAAAGTTGCTAAGTTCAAACGTCTACAGTATATGCATTCTTCTTTTAAGTCTTTTAAGTCAGGAGGGCAAAAATCCCTCTGATAATTAGCTCTTCCAAATATAAGTCCAATATACAAATGACCCGTTATGTTCGGCGCATGCGAGGAGCGACGTCTGACCCGGGCTTACACACCAACGTCACTGAGATGGTAGTTTCTCTAAGCATGCCCTACATACTTCACGAAAATACCTTATGTACTACTTAATTTGTAAATTCAAGAAATTCTAGAATTTTGCTGAGGATATTTGGACTTCTCTATCTTAAGAAATTAATAGAACTAAATAAAGTTCTTAACTGACTCCACGTATTAACTTGGCACAACTCTTTGCTGTGGTCTTGTCGTTGTTCGTCGATGGTTCCAGCAAACCAAGGGCCAGGAACCTTCCGAGTAAGACTAGAAACGACTCAACCTGCGTGATGCAAAGTTAAAGCACAATCAATCGATACAGGCTGTGATAAAATTAACGCAAAACTCTAAAAATATACATACATTTTTGCCTCCTTAGTGTAGGAATATAACGGAAAAACAAACACGAGCGTCAATAATTATATATCTACAACGTTGTGCTGATGCAGTATAAACGTATTAAACGATAATCGGCCATGGCCATCACAACAAAACAATGTGTTGTTAAGTTCCTTTTAGAACTAAGCTTTTGTCAAACGGTCTAAACATTTAAATCCACATTCTCTCAGAGTCAAATAAAGCGGTTTAGTCAGATGGATATATTTGTGTCTCTGCTCGTTGGTGTGACTGGCCCGTTTTTCGTCTTATGGTTGGTCAAGTGAGCTGGATCAATGACAAAACCTCTTCACTCGACTCTGAAGAAGAAGGGAGTTACAAACGTCAGTCACCAACAACAATACTGAAGTGAAGTCACGTATACAGTAACGCAAATCAGTGTCACGTACCTTTTATTCAACACTGAAAGGAGTCACATCATCTCCTATCAGAACAAACGGCGCCCAGTACCCGATTTTGTTGAACTTGTCACTGTCTCTCATGGCCTTCATGGCTCTGCTGAGTGCTACACATGCGCTTTTTCCACCAACAAGCTGCCCGTAGAACTTTTCCATGAAGAACAAAGTGGCCTTATCATCAATTGCCCAAAGCGTCACGAGAACTGCACGAGCTCCAGCTCCGAGGAATGCACGAGCGATACCGACTACTCCTTCAGCTCTGACGTCACCAAGGCCGCTGTGACAGCAGCTGAGAACAACCAGCTGGGCCATCAGTCGTTTCTGTTCCAAGTCAGAGAGTGTCAGCATGACGTCTTCCTTGGAAATTGTCTTCTTTTTTATGTCAGGGCTCGGAGCAAGAAGGATCTCTCCTCTGTCACCATCTCCGTGAGCTGCAACATGGATCAAATTGGCATTGTTGAGTTTTTGCAGGACGACCTCTTTGGTAGCCATTTCTCCCGTCAACGGTTGAACATTCAGCATCTTAGCGATCATGTGGGCTTCTTCATTTGCGTACGGTAGTCTGCTTGGCACATCAGTAACACCCTCTAACGCGCACACTCCAGGATCTCCCACTATCAGAGGACACGCCTGGCTCTGGGGTTCGTGTGGGTACTCACTGATCATCTTTGCTATTGCTAGAGACGGCACCAGTCTAACCTGCAAGTTGTCTGCTACGAAGCATCCCTTTTCATCAACAAGACAGGCAAATGGAAGCAAAGAGAGGGAGCCATCAGGCACGACCACTACTTGTGATTTTTCCACAAACTGGAGTGCGGGCCCCAAAACAATTCTATACAGTTCCTGAAGACAGTCAATGGCGTTCGATTCTCCAGGCTCGCTCTGCTTCTTTGCGGCATCGTTCTCTACCGAAATCTGCGATGACTTGTTGGTTGCTCCGTTTTGTTCAGTTGGGGGAAGGGAATGGTCATCCTCCGGGGAATCCGGTAGGGAAACAGACAAATCTGCTGGTATCTTAACCTGGGTCTTTTCAGGCTTCTTCCTTCCCAAAATCTGCGTTATTTCGGTTGATACTGCACTTTGATTGGTGGAGAATTGGGCCTGCTCATCCTCTGGTAACTGTAGTGGTGAAATAGACAAATCTGCTAGCACCTTGGCTGATTGCATTACTGGATTCGTCTGGCTTGATGAGCGTTTAGACATTTCTTCTGGGTACAGAAATGACAGTGAACGGTTTTCACACTGACGCCTGCAACTTGATCTTATTAGCACACCTGTATTGTTAATCAGTGAGTCCAAGCCCTTGAGGTTAGATACGAAATTCTTCGTAAAATAATGCGCCATAGATTGTACTGAAACTTCACTGACACGATGTTTCCTGAACGTTACATCTCCATTCGAATTGATGATCCAAAGGCAAATATCAGAACCGAGCAACGCATAGTAAAGAACTGTACTGCAAAGCGCCTGGACTATTGTGAGCAGCGCGGGAAAATCCAAAACGTCGGCTTTGGGAATTTCAGTACATCGAGGGTTATGATGAGCAAGCAGACGATCAGCCAACGCTCTTGAGCGTTTGTTCTCAGCAGTTAAAAGCGCCTCATTCGTCTTGCCTTGATAAATAAGGACTTCAATAAAAGCACTCAGGGTGCTAATGAAGGTATCAAGAATGGATATTTTTGATTCATCCAGCTTTGGTATTTTATGAAACAATTCCTCGTGCACTGAAACACTGTTGCCTAGACATATTTCTGCCTTGTCGTACTGCCCCATCTTCGAATAACAGACACCAAGATTGCTATTAGCAACTCCTTCGCCTGCCTTGTCTCCAATCTGTGTCGCGATGTTCAGTCTTGTTTGAGAATGCTGTATAGCCTTGTCGTACTGCCCCATCTTCGAATAACAGACACCAAGGTTGCCATTAGCACCTCCTTCGCCTGCCTTGTCTCCAATCTGTGTCGCGATGTTCAGTCTTGTTTGATGATGCTGTATAGCCTTGTCGTACTGCCCCATCTTCTCATAACAGACACCAAGGTTGCCATTAGCAACTCCTTCGCCTGCCTTGTTTCCAATCTGTGTCGCGATGTTCAGTGCTGTTTGATGATGCTGTATAGCCTTGTCGTACTGCCCCATCTTCTCATAATAGACACCAAGGTTGCCATTAGCAATTCCTTCGCCTTCCTTGTCCCCAATCTGTGTCGCGTTGTTCAGTGTTGTTTGATGATGCTGTATAGCCTTGTCGTACTGCCCCATCTTCGAATAACAGGCACCAAGGTTGCCATTAGCAACTCCTTCTCCTGCCTTGTCTCCAATCTGTGTCGCGATGTTCAGTGCTGTTTGATGATGCTGTATAGCCTTGTCGTACTGCCCCATCTTCGAATAACAGACACCAAGGTTGCCATTAGCAACTCCTTTGCCTTCCTTGTCTCCAATCTGTGTCGCGATGTTCAGTCTTGTTTGATGATGCTGTATAGCCTTGTCGTACTGTCCCATCTTCGAATAACAGACACCAAGGTTGTCATTAGCAACTCCTTCGCCTTCCTTGTCTCCAATCTGTGTCGCGATGTTCAGTCTTGTTTGATGATGCTGTATAGCCTTGTCGTACTGCCCCATCTTCCGATAACAAACACCAAGGTTGTCATTAGCAACTCCTTCGACTTCCTTGTCTTCAATCTGTGTCGCGATGTTCAGTGTTGTTTGATGATGCTGTATAGCCTTGTCGTACTGCCCCATCTTCTGATAACAGACACCAAGGTTGTCATTAGCAACTCTTTCGCCTGCCTTGTCTCCAATCTGTGTCGCGATGTTCAGTCTTGTTTGATGATGCTGTATAGCCTTGTCGTACTGCCCCATCTTCCGATAACAGATACCAAGGTTGCCATTAGCAACTCCTTCGCCTGCCTTGTCTCCAATCTGTGTCGCGATGTTCAGTCTTGTTTGATGATGCTGTATAGCCTTGTCGAACTGCCCCATCTTCTCATAACAGACACCAAGGTTGCCATTAGCAACTACTTCGCCTGCCTTGTCTCCAATCTGTGTTGCGATGTTCAGTGCTGTTTGATGATGCTGTATAGCCTTGTCGTACTGCTCCATCTTTGAATAACAGACACCAAGGTTGTCATTAGCAACTCCTTCGCCTGCCTTGTCTCCAATCTGTGTCGCGATGTTCAGTCTTGTTTGATGATGCTGTATAGCCTTGTTGTACTGCTCCATCTTCGAATAACAGACACCAAGGTTGTCATTAGCAACTCCTTCGCCTGCCTTGTCTCCAATCTGTGTCGCGATGTTCAGTGCTGTTTGATGATGCTGTATAGCCTTGTCATACTGCTCCATCTTCGAATAACAGACACCAAGGTTTTCATTAGCAACTCCTTCGCCTGTCTTGTCTCCAATCTGTGTCGCGATGTTCAGTCTTGTTTGATGATGTTGTATAGCCTTGTTGTACTGCTCCATCTTCGAATAACAGACACCAAGGTTGTCATTAGCAACTCCTTCGCCTGCCTTGTCTCCAATCTGTGTCGCGATGTTCAGTGTTGTTTGATGATGCTGTATAGCCTTGTTGTACTGCTCCATCTTCGAATAACAGACACGAAGGTTGCCATTTGCAACTCCTTCACCTGCTTTATCTTTAATGTGTGTCGCAATGTTCAGTCTTGTTTGATGATGCTGTATAGCTTTGTTGTACTGCCTTATAGAAATCTAAGAGAAATTACAGTTCAGTTCTGTTGCTTCTCTATTACTTAAAAGATGTTTAACTTTTCCACTTCTGAAGAGTAAAGTCAAGTACCGTTTGGTATTTTAAAGGAGTTTAAACTAACACCATATTTGTATTTTGAAGTACTTATAATAATTAAGAAATATATAACGCGTCACCGTGTAATATAGCCTCATCTGAACACGCGGGAAGTTGGGAGAACACGAGAGTAGCGTAAGGAAATCACGAGGCCGCCAAGTGGTTTCCGGCGCTACTCGAGTGTTCTCCCAACTTCCCGCGTGCTTAGATGAGGCTATATTACACAGAAACACGTTATATATTTCTTTTATAAAATAATTAGTCAAGTAAAAAACATCGCGTATCGCGTCAGCGTGTAATATACTCTCATCTAACACGGTTATTTAGCCAATCAGGGCGCGCGTAGTATCATAGTTTTTTTTTTTTTTTCATGTGAGATCATGTCAGTGTTCAACAGTATATCTCGTTTGCGTTGCATATATTTACCTTTCTCCTCCTGACATTTTTTGCTTTATTCAGTGTGATTTTCAGGTGTCTTTCTGTTCCCTTTATGGCTGTTACACTGCTCGACAGAATTATAACAAAAATGCATAAAATTAATAATTTGGGTTTTCAAGTGTGTTTTATTATACTGTATGGTCAAGTTGACAGCTGTCAGTCAGCAAACTTGAATTACAGCGAAGTGTCGGATCCTAGACACCGATAAATTTTGATATTCTTAAAAAATCTCTTCCTCAAAAGGCTTTGCTAAAAGTCACAATGCGCGAGGCTTTTTCCCTGCAAGTGAAAAGTGCATCATGAAACACCTTGAAACAAGACCATGCGGAATGTAGACTGTTTGCCTTTTCTTGCAGCTTGTCTGGCAACGTTCGTAGCATTGCAAGTTGCAAAGAGGGGACATTACGTTGCAAGTTGCAAAAAAAAAAATAGGCGCCTGTGAGGTGCATGTGTCTACTGCATTTTTTCGTCTATTTTTTTGTATAAATAAATGGCATTTGCCACAGGTCACCCCTCTTGCACCACAAGATAATTTGTGACGTATTTCCGTTGGCTTGAATCAGCTGGCCCGCTGCCAAAATGTCGCATCGCATCTGTGTTTGCGCTAAACTGTTGTATGAGAAACAATTTTTTTCTGGGGAAACTGGGGAAATTTAAGAATAGGGAAAACGAACACACTTAATGCAGGAACAGAGGGAATTATGCCCAGAAATTGAAGGCATTTCACAGATCAAAACGCGGATCAGCACAAAGAAGCACTTGCGTTACCTCAATTCCGAGAGCGTCGCGAGGCGAGGCTGAACTACGGGAGAAATATAGGTTCCCAGAGGTGAAGGTGCTTAGCCATTGATAGGAAATATGACTATTCAGTTGCCATTGGCGGTTTTTGTAAACATTTCACCCCACAGCCGTCCAAATAAAATTAGTAACAACAAGCAGAACTGGGCTCAAGTATTAAAGTATACATTTATTTTAACTCGTACGTGAATGACGAAATGGAAGATGGATGTGGGCACTACACAGATAGCCAAACATGATACCGGGCATCATGTTCTAAAAGCATTCCAAGATGAGATAAGGCTATTAAACTGTTTTACAGATACTAGTCACTAGACTTAAGTCACTAGAGTTGACAGTAAATGCTGAATTACAAAATTTATATAACTGGCTAACTTCAAACAAGCTAACTCTAAATATAAAGAAATCAAACTTTGTAATTTTCCATCCCTATCAAAAGAAACTTAACTATCATCCCCGACTCAGTATATTTGATAACAAAAATAAAAGATATGTCGATCTTGAACGTAAGGACTGTATCAAATATCTTGGAGTACTAATTGATGAAAACTTGTCTTGGAAAAACCATATTAACTCCGCCACTACTTTACAAAATTAGTAAAACAGTTGGTTTGATTGCTAAGTTGAGGCACCTTGTCCCTTGTCGCATACTTATAAATATTTACCAATTTGATCATCAATTGTACCTTATCTAACCTATGGACTTGCTGTCTGGGGAAATGCTCCCAAGACCTATCTTGACAAAATCACTGTTCTTCAAAAACGTGCACTGCGCTTAATTTATTTTGTTTATAGAAAAGAACATGCAATACCTTTATTTGTCAATGCCAAAACTCTACCACTAAACTTTTTATATTACGAATCTGTTTGCAACTTAATGCACGATGTTAGTAGTAATAATGCACCAACAAACATTTTAAATTTGTTTTCCAGAACATCAAGAATTCATTCTTATAACACACGATCATCAACATCTGAAAATTTTTACATAAAAAGATCGAGACTTGACGTTCAAAAAGCTTTTTTGCGAGTTCACGCCAAGATTTGGAATGAGATACCCAATTACCTAAAAGAACTATCAAAAGAGGCATTCAAATACAAACTAAAAGAAAAGCTGTTTGACATCTTTAAAAATGAAGACTCGTATATTGCGAAACACCCACAATAATTTCAAAAGTTAAAAAACACAAGAAATAAATAGATATTAGCCCCTCTCTGCTAGAATCTATTATTGTTATTCTATTCATCTACTTATATTGTTTCTGGAGCACATGTGTTTGTCCAGTAAGCACAATGCCCTCTCCTACAAAATTTGTATTTTTCTAAAACTAAATCCAACTTCGTAGCCACAATTTTTTCCATGCTCATGCATGTATACCTTTGCATTAAATTCTGACATTATTCTTCTATACTCACTAAGAGTCAGAGAATGAAAGGAGAGACTCGTTTTAGCAACTTCATTATTTTATTATATAAGACCAAAATTCCCCTAGGGTAAAAAAAAATATGTGGGTGGCAAGCAAAATACGAATGATCAATACCGAATGAGTGAAACTATGATTGAGCAACCTAAAATGAACTAAATGGCTAATAATTAACTGAGCGCTAGATTGGGCCTGTGATTAAAGAAAAAATAAACTATTCTGATCTCAGATCATATCACTACTGACTTGAGCTTCATAAACATCTAACAGAGATTAACTCAAGAAAATAGAGTTGAAGAATAGAGAATGGCAGTTGCCTGAGTGTATATGCACCACTTCAGTAGTGTAACAAACGGAAAATATTACAGTGTTACTGTCGTGATTGACCCAGACCTTATTACTCAAAGTATACCCCCCTCCCCTAACTCCCCGTGATCGGCCATTTGGGGAAGCTCTGCCCAATAGGGGACCCCTTGGTAACCTCTAAGCAAGGTTAAGTTATAGAAAAACTATGCTTTCTTACATAATTGAAAGGGTCGGCAAAAAAGGTTGGACTGAGGACAATTACCGTTGACTGAATCAAAACTGCAGCACGAATTAGGTTCACATCAATGTGGACCGTCCTCAGCGTGAAAAAGAACAACAGCGACTAGACGTTTTTACTCACCTTATAAATATCAGTGAACTCCTGAGAATGAATCTCGTCGAGCCATCCAGTTCATGCACAGCCGGTCATCTCCGATTGAACGATAACTTGACCACGAGGACGAACAGAACGTTTTATAAGTGAAAGCAAAACTTCCGTAGTGAACGCTTCCGGCTTGTGACACTCAGTCGAGGCTCGATAATTCGGCGCCCGCGATCCTTTCCGCAACCTCGGATGGCCCTGGGGACGAGGTTGGCAACGGTTCAGCGGAGCCATAAATTGTCTCTTGCATTACTGCAGGCACTAAAGACATGACGGTGTAACAAGTTAGAGAAAGCTGATGTTCTTTTACACTTTCTTTTGATTTTGTTGAGCTGGTTCTGTGTCCTTCTCCTGCCGTTTTTGCCGTCACTTTCCAGGTCAGCGCCAAATGATGGTTAATCATATTTCAAATAGTTCATGGCTGTCAACTGTTTTCAAAAACACTATCTACAGACGCGCGTCGACGTGCAAAGCATCTGAATTGCACAAAATAAAATAATAATAATAAAAAAAAAGCTGTTGCGAAAGCGAAAAACTTCCCAATATCAAAGCTGCTGCATTGGGTACGGGAACCTCTTTTTCAGACATTCTCTGTTGTATTCTTTACATTTTATTTCGTGAGTTTCTTCTTCTTCTTCTATTTTTATTTTCTTTTTTTGAGCGGTCTCTTGCGTTATAAAGGATCTTCAAACACACGTGAATAAAAGTATGCAATGGTATTTGACCAGCCCAATGCTGTTTGAAATGTTTTCAAGGGCCCGGTACAAAATCACGAGCGGGAAAATTATTGCCAAATTAAACGGAAAACGAACTAAAATCGATGATGATATATAATTCGCAAACAAAATAAAACTTTTGTTTTCGACGGACAGAGATTGGATGAATTGCCGATTACTACTTCGGGTCTGTTTCAGGCAATAGGCAGGATTCTAGGTTGGACTCAAAAGAAGGCTGAATGCATACTGTAGACTTTTGAACTTAGCAACTTTAATGTGTAACCTGCGAGGCAGTTGCTTCACTACACTTTTTTGTTAATCAATATTGATTACATGATATTGATGAATAGGAACAAGAGAACAATCACGGCTGACTTCGCCTTCTGAAGTACCGTTTGAAGTAAAAATGGACAATAATATAATTGTTGAACTATAAGCGATGTATATCTTCATTCGAAAACTACAACTCACACGTACAATTTCAACTAACAGCTTGGTAAAGCTTGAGTTAAGTGAATTGCAACTGGAGCACTACCACTCAAATGAACCCGCTCTACAAAATCTAATGATATTTGACGACCAAATCAACAAGATCTTTCTGTCGTGTAAAGGTGGCCAGTTGTAGCAACCAGAAATACTTAACCTTCCAACGTCCGATTTGGATCAGCCCTACAAATCTAATGTACTTGACCAGGCAGCGCAGACCTACGACGTCACTTACATTGGTCAGCGTTCGCCACCATTACTATGTAAAGTCAGGTGAAACCTGGAGTTATCAACTGGCAAGTTTATAGCAACTGTAGCCAATCAAGCGTCTGAAATTCCAATTTTAATCGGGATACAAAACCTATAATGTATTTTCAACAGACTTTGTTTGCGTCTATAATAGCCTGTACTTCCCTCTGATAAGAAACTTCAAGCACCAGGACGGGAGAGGACGGTGGCAACGTCGGTGAAACAGTAAAACTAGTTGTAGAAGACAAAAAGCGCACGTGAATATCTGAAATAGACTTGATCTTGGGGGTCGTCGTGCTCTCGCGTGCGACTCCAAATACTTCTTTATTAGGTTGTTGTCAGGATGTGCAAGGCATTCCGAGAAACTACAACAGACGTTCTTCTTAGTAAGAGACAATGAAAAGCAATACAACTTCGGCAAAAACGGAACAAATTGAGCAACCTAAGAATACAAGACAAAGTTACGAAGACAAAAAGAACATGGAGACACATTTTTTCTGTTCGCTCGCGTTGCCGTCGCCGTCCTAGCTGTCCTAGTTATCCCTACTGCCTCTTCCATTACTGCAGGCATGACTGTAAAAGATTAATAGACTAATCTAAGCAACAACTGCAGGTGTTATAAACCAAAGAATTATAACTAAGCCGGCATAACAAGTTTTTGTAAGTAGATATATGACCAAAATTACTCACGGATTAATGCTTGGCAAAGAAGGTTTGATGTTCGCTTTGCGCACGTCTGTGCTACTCCAAGCCTATAAAACCCACATCAAAAACACGCAATAAGTAAATAATAGGAAAGAGCCACGCGGAATTGGCTTTCTAAGGCTTTTTGGCCACCTCACGACCGCGCCTCTTCTTTGGAGCCCTCCTCTTGGCCGTTGCAATGCGGAGCTCGTGAGCGAAGGCTTGGGCAGGAGTCTCTTGACGAGAAGCATCACCAGGTGACGTCACGGTAATCTCCTCGACGTCATCAGCAACGTCGATCGTGTGGCACTTTAGGGTTTGCAGTTCAATCCTTTCGTGGCGTTTTCCTGGTGGAGCAGCAGCGGTGTTAATGGCGAAGGACTGTTTAGTCGTGGCACTAGTTCCTGTGTCTTCTGCAGCGTTATCTTCGGCACTTTTCAACGCGGCTCTGTTGTCATATGCGGTAGTCAAGTTCTTCCGGGGGACTGAAGTGTGGATCTCGATTTCCACAATGTACTCTCTTGGCAGCCCCGCCTCGTTGTCGGAGTCGTTGTTGGCTTCATCTGGGGTGTCCTTTGGTGATAAATTTTGAGGTCGCTCCGGATTCTCGTTCGCTGCAGCTTTATTCCTGTTGTCCACCTCGTTTCGTTTGTGCATGATCACCTCCTGCAGCATCCTTTTACCAGGTGACGTCACAGTGATCTCCTCGACGTCATCAGCAACGTTGTTCGTGTGGCATTTTAGGGTTTGCACTTCAATCCTTTCGTGGCGTTTTCCTGGTGGAGCAGCTGCGGTGTTAATGGCGAAGGACTGTTTGGTCGTGGCACTGGTTCCTGGGTCTTCTGCAGCGGTATCTTCGGCATTTTTCATCGCGACTCTGTCGTCATGTGCGGTAGTCACGCTCTTCCGGGGGACTGAAGTGTGGATCTCGATTTCCACAATGTGCTCTCTTGGCAGCCCCGCCTCGTTGTCGGAGTCGCTGTTGGCTTCATCGGGGATGTCTTTTAGTGATAAATTTTGAGGTTTCTCGAGATTCTCGTTCGCTGCAGCTTTCTTCCTGTTCTCGACCTCGTTTCGTTTGTGCATGATCACCTGCTGCAGCCTCCTTACTCGTGTCAAGTTCTCAGTTACCTTTTTGAAATGAAAGTAAAATTGCAATCATTTCAGTTAGACAAGAATTCGAACGGTGCCGCGCAGCACAACTCACTTAACGTACAATCCACGCCCCCCCCTCCCCACCCCCCATAATTACATAAGTCATGCTCCTCATAATTTTGGGTGGGGTGCGCCGCACGGTTCTCCCAACTCTCACCCTCTTTCGGACCAAAAATGCGATTTTCGATACCCGGCGCTACGAAAGACGTCTTGCTTTTGTTGATAGAGTTGGGTGTGTAAAGTACTTGACAGCTTGACCAAATCAACTACCTTATTCCAGACCAAAAAGATAAAATCTATACCCTACTTTAGACAAAAATTTTGAAAACGATAATCTTTGACATGGCACATACCTATATAGCTTCTATTTAACAATTATTCGCCTCAGTGTCGGTGAATAGCGGTGGATATTTACCGAGCCGTGTTTTAGTATATACCACACAAGTTTAATAGCCAACTCCCAAATAGCTATTTTATTTCCGACGAAAGTGGGCAAAAATTGGGTTCGCGCGCCATTTTGTTTTACCGGAAGCCGCCGGGAGGTGAATAGCACTTGATATTCCGAGATTGAGGAGCCAATCAGAGCGCGCGAAAAGCACTATTCACTTGTGTGGTATATACTAAATACGAGTACCCCCCATCCACGGGAATCCACATTGCTTGCTTTTAATTCTGATATATCCCCTTTAATTGCTTGTTTGATTACTTAATATATACTTAGTGGTGAAAGTACTAAATTATAACAGTGTGTACATTAACAATCATGATTACTAACCTCGTCCCACCTCCAGGTGTTAAAGAAAAACACAAGGAATCCCTGAATGAACAAAAATAAATTAAAATAAACAAACAAAATAAATAAACAAAAGACGCTTTAACCATTTCACTATCAAGCTCAAAATGCAGACTCTACTAACTTTTTAAGAAACAATGTATGAGCGATGTAGTGAGATTTGATAGTTTTCATCTAAGCAAGCTATCGAAAACCAGGTTCCCCATATTGTGTGATATGATCTCTAGTGAGAAACTGAAGAAGAAAATTAAAATTGATCACTCTTGGGAGTGAAAGGGTCAATCCGAAATATCCAGAACTTCTTCATTATTGTATATTCCGTGCCCGGCAGTCTTTGCAAAATTTGTGTAACTTGAACCTGAATGAGTTGTAAGTAGTATTGTTGAGTTCAGAACACTGGTAAATTGAGTTACCTGCGCAGAGTTGAGGATCACAAAGATGTATTTGGGTGCCACGTGGTCCAAGGGCAGAGTCACAAAACCGATGATCCAGGTCAGACCCAACAGGGGAAACAGGATCAAGCAAGTGCGGGCGGTTTTCCTAAAAATCATCCAACAACAAAAAATGATGCACTTAAACTAAATTACTGTAATTAATTTATCAATTAATCAATTAATTAATTAATTAATTAACTAATTAGGGCACTCATTATATCAGTGTGAACATTACCAGCTGAAACAGACTCGATAGAAGAAACAGCTTGTCCGATTAAACGAAGCTACTGTTCTACAATTTTCCGACAATACTGCTTTTGATGCATGGGAGACCTCTGCCATTAGCATGCATAGACGGTGTTTCCGTTCGTTTTCAGGCCAAGTTCGATTAGAGAGTAAAGACTGGGGCGAGTACAAAAACTTCGCCCAAGGGGCCCCATCTTACTTTCGGATTCGGATCAAATTTGGTCTGACTGCCAGCTATGCAGCCAGGCTACTCTGCCACTTACTTGAAGTTATCAAGGAGGGGGGAGATGCTGTTGTTTCGCTTTCGCTGGATAACAACTCGCAGAGCTTGGCCAAAAATGAAGCAGTTTATCTGCAGATAAAACGACACCAAATACAAGAAATCAATATATAATTTTTGGGAAAAATGATTAAAAGGGGAAATACTACAATGCGATACATTTACCAGGGTGACGAGAGAAATGAATGCAATGAAGGTCCAGTAAGCTTCGCCCCCAGGTCGCACCCAGCAGCTTTTTGGAGATAAACACATTAACGTTTAGTTAGAGATAATACATGGCAGGAACTCGTTTAAAGTCTAATGCAATGAAAAATAGGGACACATCTTGGAAACTGACCCAATTGGCGAGACGTGATTAACTGACAGAGTAAGCCAAGTGTGTTAAGAAAGTCCTGGTCTATACAAAATTCAAACAATAGCCATGCTTATCGGACAACGGCTAAACGTCGTCTTTATAAACCGACTCCAATCCATGTTCTAAATTTGCAATTTAAGTTTGGCTAACCCTGTTTTACGGCGTTCGCCTAAACTTCAATTTAGCGATAAATTAGGTCTAAGTTAGACTTGTTTAAAAAACCGGCCCAGTGTGTTTATGAAGTAGCTTGACCTGAATTCAGAAGTCAGAAAATACAGCAATAGAGCAAATGTAGATCAGTGACTCAACTTACATTTTGTCGCTCACATATTCGTCGATCCCACCATCCGAATACGCAGCGATGATGACTGGTACAGCGGTCAGGCAAAGAGGCACAACTTGGAGGTCAGGAACAAAGTATTAGAACGGAAAAGATTCAGGAACACGAGAAAAGATCTATTGCTTACCTGATTTTGCCTTTGAGACTCGTCTCTCATCTAAGATTGTTTGTTGATTGTTCGTCATAAAAGTTGATTTCTTTGCGTGACAAACACGTAAAGGTGGTGTTACACTGGTCGATTTGCAACGATACGATGTTGTGCTAAAAATCGTTCAGGTGTAACATCCTATTCGCGATGTTTGCAGTGCTGCAAAGTGTTGCAAGTTTTTGAAAACGATTCAAAAACTTGCAACACCATTGCGTGAATTTGGGGCAAATCCGCGCTGCAAAGCAACCAATGTAACACCAGCTTAAAACTGATTTATCACGGGATATGAAAATGCAATTTTGAGCTCAATTTTGAGTTCTTTTTTTTTTTGTTTTTTGTTTTTTTGTTTTTTTGTTTTTTTGTTTTTGTTTTTGTTTTTTGTTCTAACACAGATACACAAACCTGATAAATTTGAACACGAGCCTCAATGAGAAAGAGGAAAGAAAACGAATGACACAACTTACGCCAACCAAAAGCGTGGTAAAGCAGCATTTTCTGTCTTTTTTTGAAAACACTCGTAACACGTCGATACAGCTGAACTCCTTCAAGGAACATCCAGGCAAAGGTGGCTACCAAGAAATACTTAGTAACCACAGCAAATGAGATGCAGGCCGGCTGAAAGAAAATGAAAGGGAAATTAAGATAGAGATAGACTACCAAGCCGAGTTGCTATAATATAGACAAAGTAGAGTAAAATAAAAGTAAATAAATAAAAATAAAAATAAAAAAACTTAAATAACAAGACGTAACTGATCTTTTTACAATAATACTTACTATAAATTACAATATCATAGCCAACACAGGTATAGATAAAAGACAAGATGCAGAAAAGACAGTACAGCAAAAACTTACACAAATATGAACATAAAATTAGAAGCTGTTGATCATCAAGTCACAAACCAAACAAAAAATAAGTGTAGTAATACATATACATTATAAAGTAATACCTGGCTGTACCAAAATTTCTTTGAATATTTTACATTAGTTTCTGGATCGCATCAAATCGATGCATGAATCTCACCCGGTAACGTTTAGCGTTGATTCCAATCATGAAGAAAGTCTGACAAAAGTATAGACTCACTACCAGACCCAGCCTTATTTGCGCCTTCTCTTTTATGAAATTACTGAAAGGAAACAAACATACATTAAATATAAAAATCAATGTCTATTGTCAAAAGGTCCTCTCTTGTTGCCTGATTCTGTAAGAAGGTAGACCTCGCGGATTTGGTATCAAAAAATAACAGGAAAATTTTCAGACCTGCTGAACAGTCATCGTGAAGTCGGATTGTGACCCCACACACCATTCCACATGAATGTAACCTGTCACACTTTCTTATTTTTAAGAAATTGTTTTGTCCGAATGTTGGCCGTCAACTTCAGCGATCTTTCATCGTCAAAAAGAGCCCGTATTCCCAGTAGCAATTTAGGCCAGGTCACCCAAACTGGTTGAAAAATGATCTCATATGACCAAACATACATTTTAGTTTATAACTAGTAAAAACGAAGAGGCCTCCAATTTGCAACTCTTGTTCTCAAAACTAAATCAATCTTTCATTATGCAGACAGTAATTCGAGCCTTGGACACAAAACAGTCCGCCATTGACAGCAATTCAAAGAAGCTCTATTTGAGCAGCACATTATAAAGTTCGTGAATTGTGTATACTCATCAGCAAAATTAGGGGGATCAATTTGTACGTCATTTTCACTACGAGTTATTCGTCTTGAATCAGAAACAAAACAAAACAAAACGTTAAGTTTTGAAAAGAGGTCTAGATCGAGAATATGAATAATGTCGGTAGTTGCTATTTTGCCAGTTACTATCAATGTAACGACTCACAGGAAATGACCAATGGCGCCGATTGACAAGACGTTTCCAAGCGAGGAGATTCCGAGGCCTCCGTACGTTAACGCCGTCAATACGCGCTCGTGGATTTCAGATGAAAACTGACAAAAAGTAAAACCAAACCCTTGACTTCTCAAAATCCACGTTTTCTATGATAGAAGGTTTAGTTAACCCAAGCAGCGCTATATATTAGTTGCAGTTCCACTAAACAGCATCTTAATCTTTTCACTCCAAAGCTCAAAATACAGATTCTCCCAACCTCTCAAAGAGAAAATGTATGAGTGATGTGGGGAGAGTCGATAGTTCAATCAGCTGTTATCTGAGCAAGGAATCAAAAACCATTTTCTCTATACTGCATGGTATAATTCTGGTGAAAGACTGAGAAGAGAAAATGGAAGTTGATCACTCTTGAAAGTGAAAGGGTTACAGGGGCCCTCTCAGCCAATTCAGTGTTTTTGTTTACATCTAGAATATCTAAGGATAAACTTGGTTCCAACAAAAAAAAACAATGAACGTAATCAATCAAGAGAAAAATGATTAGTAGCACTTTTAGATCAAAAGAAACTAATATCCTTCCAAGTCGGATGGAAATGGATTGCTAATCATTGATCCGCTATTTTGGCTAAGAGGGCCCCTTTTACCAGCTGTTCTGCCCATTCCAAATAGACTGCTATTCCGTTTATTCTGCTATCGGGAGCAGAATAGACAGAATACTATTCCGTTCATTCCGGAATCAGAATAGATCCCAAAAGAACACGAATATCGTATATTCCGGAATAGGAATAGACGAAATAGTCCCAAAATAACGCGCCCTAAAGTTCACCTTTAATAGCGTGAACGTTTGACGCAATTAAGCTAAAACAAGATAGAAAGTTTTAAGTGTTATACCGTATTCACAGGTTCCTCTTCTAGTTGCATTAACACCGCGAAATGAGTCATGTGATCACATGAACACTCTGCGTATCGTCCGGTCCTGCGCGACAAGGAACATCCGTCGTCTACCCAGTCTCCTCCAGTGGATCCCCTGTTGACAAAAGGAAAAGCATTACAACACAAATAATGTGGGGTTAGTTTGTACTGCATTACCAAAGTTATCAAAATTTCTTTTTTTCTCTGTTATTCCCGCACACAAAAATGAAAATGAAGTTAACATTAAGCCACTTTCACAACCATGCACAGTTGTAGCCTGTCAAGATACTGAAATCGACGCAAAAAAGAATGGCGCGCGAAAGACTGGGGCGAAGGCGGGAGGAGTTAGTTTGTTTTGTATTACTCAGGACATGGCATGCTTTCATCTTGTTATTGTCACAGTCATTCTTTTTGCACAGCGCGCTATAAGTATCACGAGAGCCTGTAATAAGCAGCGCTATTCGCGAAGCGCACTTTTCTGGCGGGCCACCTGATGGCAGGCAGAGTGAAGAACTGCTTGATTGGTTAAAATGCAATTATGTAGAAACAAACCTAAGTTCAACAGACAGATTTATTTGACAGACACTCGTTTGTGTGGGAAGTAAAACGTACTATTTGCTACTACGCATTATTGTAAAAGTAGCTTATTCAAGTTGGCACTAAACCACCGAAGAAGTCTACTTTGTTTTTGCGTTATTTTCAAAATAGTTCATATTATGCACAGTTTTGATCGATATCACATCAATGTACTAGTAACGCATAGCGGCCCTTTTGTCATACTATACACTATTCAAATTCCTTACCCTCTACGGGGCCTCCAGTACACACAGGTCAGATCCTTTAATGGCTTGTCCTGATGACAATGATATAGACGATAAAACAATTTGACATGAGATGGCATGCTTTCATCTTGTTTTACTTAGGAAACCATCTACAGATTTATGTATTATGTATTTTTAACTGAGTACATTTCAGTTGAGTTCTAACTAAGAGATTGGTAAAGCCATGTAACAAGATACAGAGAACAGAAAATCACAAGAGATGTTTGTCAGCAATACAAGGATGATAAAAATAAAAGGACAAAATTAATGACATGATCGACAAAGCAAGTACTAACCGGAAGATCCGTAAACTCTATCGCCACCTTCTTCTGGAGTTTGATACTGTCGTCTACTGCCACCGCGATGATATTTGAACCAAGGCTAAGATAATGTAACATTTTTAATAAATACAGTAGAACCCCGCTATCTCGAACTCTCAAGGAAAGCAAGAATTAGTTCGAGAGAGTGGGTGATCGAGATAGCTAAGTTCTACCAAGAAAAATTTCTACCTAGGTTATTTCCGAGGGAAATCGGATTCTGTTCGAGATAGCGGGGAGTTCGAGATAACCGAGTTCGAGATAGCGGGGTTCTAATGCAAACGCTAGAAATGAGAATGAGAAATGATTTCCATGGCACAAAACTTCGATCTATTCGAAAAGAAGGAAATAGATGAGTGTGTCTTATGAGATAACCTCATTGTTTGATGATATCACGGACAGTTTTGAGTAAGTAGACCCCTCTGCACAGGCTGCAGGTGTATACAGATAATCACTCTGTTCAGTCGCTCTTCAGTGGATGTGCAAAACTTCATCAATAAAATCGTAGCTCTAAAAGACAGAATATGTTCAGGCAGGTTTACACGAGTAAAGCAAGCGAAAGCGACCGGTTCACATGGTAAATTTTGCAAAGCCTTTAAGCCTGGCAAAACGGTGCAACGTTTCGTGCAACACCGCGCAACATTGCCGTGTCTTTTTACAGCATATGTTGCTTGCTAGACGGATTATTTTATATTCCAGTTACACTTCCTCGCGGCCTTTGACATGTCTGTCGCTATTTCAGTTACCCATCTTCTCTTCCTAGTTTCTGATGAACTAAAACTGGAAAAACGCACTTCAGCAATGTTGCATTTGGCCAGATCTTTAGGCTCCGTTTATACTAGAGCGAATTTATCCGGATTCGTCAAAGCGTTTACACTAGTTTTGTGAATCCGGGAAGAAAACGATTCCGGAACCGAAAGTGGGAACTTTGTGTCCGAAATAGTTGTGAAGTGCAAACAGGGCCTTTGATTGAGTTTGTTAACAGATTGAGAAAAGTGTTTTTCTTCAATGTATCTGATATTAAAGTCAACTCTCTCTAAGGCGGACACCTTCGAGACTAGATTTAGTGTCCGCCTTAGAGAAAGTTCAAGTACAGAGAAACAAGTGAAAATCGGCAAGGACCAAATCTCCATGCTGTCCGTCTTAGAGAGGTTTCCGGTTTAGAGAGAGTTGACTGTACTACATGCAGAAAATACGAGTCTTAAATATAAAATTGAGTACCACATAAATTTCTGAACACTCGTAAAGAGAGCTAAATAGAGTAATACTCACCTGTGTGAATTGTCCAATCCTTGACGAAACAGTCCGCTCACGTTTTTGTAAACAATGCTGACTACATTAACACCTGAAGAGCCGTAGAAAAAGGCGTGCTTAGTCGGTAAAGTTTGAGGGAATAGGAAACCTAACATTAAGTTCTCTTGCGGCTTTCCTATTGTTAACATATTGAGTAAACCTTGAATAAAGATTGATAAAAGGGTACAGTATGCATATAACTACATTAAACAACTAAGGGCGCGTTCGAAATTGGGTCTATTCCTGAAGAGGAATAGCGGTGTTGATCGGTAAAATTCTTTGGTTTGGAACTGACTTTGGTAAAGATGCATCGGGAGCTGTTCGAAATGCTAGCGTAAAGGTTTTCAAGACAATTTAAAACTAACTATCCCTCGCAACAAGTAACACTTTGGCTCATTCTAGTTTTTCCTATTCCGGAATAAACACAATCGAACGCGCCCTAAATGAACCAACTTTGATTTCCAAAGACACCGGG